>SJYA01001245.1:18528-94710 GCA_006410615.1 Neotragus moschatus
TCCCCCCCCCCCCCCCCCCCCCCCCCCGCCATGGAGTCTCGCCCCACCATGGAGTCTCAGAGGTAATGCATCATCTTCGTATTGCGGATGTGTCCTTCTCTTTCAGAGGAGGTGAGCACCCACGGGATGGGGGATCCTGTCTGTTTTGATCAGCACCCTGTGCTCAGTAGCTGGCACAGCTCATTCCCACAAGAGCTGGCACTAATGGTGTGGGCCTTCAGGGTTGCAGACATTCCGTCCGAGGCGGCTCTTCTCCTCTGTGGGAGGAGCTTCCTGTCTGTTCTTGAAGGATCCCAAGGCTGTGGCCTCCAAGTCTCCAACCTGGTGATCCCGGTTGGAGGCTCCTTTACCTCCTTATCGTTTGAATGCGCAGCTGGCTGCTCTGGGTGATCAATTCACAATTCACTCACCAGGATGGGTGCACTTCCTTCTTTTCCCATTCCCTCAAGGAAGGAAGCGCCCAGGCCAGTGCATTGATTCATTCATTCACTGACTCAGCACATATTTACAAAGTGTGCGCTCTGTGCCAGGCACTGTTCTGGGTGGTTGTGGAGAGGCAGCAGAGAATCAGAGAGGCAAGGTGTCTGCCATCAGGGACCTTGCATTTTAAGGAGGGATGCAAACAATCCAAAGCAAACAGGCAGAATCATTTCAGGTGTTAATAAGTGCTGAGAAGAGAAGAAAAGGGAGTGTGGGGTGACCAGGGGAGGCCACCCCAGCCTTTGGGCTGAGGTTGCTCAAGGGAAGAGCTGTAGCTGTACAGTCTTATCTGATTGCCACTGACCACATGTAGCTACTCAAATTTGCATTTAAATTAGTTAAACGACATTAAAAGGTCAGTTCCTCAGTCACACTGGCCACATTTTAGTAGTCAATAGCCAGAATATGGCTAGTGGCTACCGTATTGGACAGAGCGGATATAGAACTTTTCCATCACTGCAGAAACATTTTAGGGCAGAGCTGAGCAAGAACAAGAACATTCAGGGGAAAGGGACTGTTAGTCTTAAAAGGAAGAAGAATTGAGATCCTGGAGTAGGACCACCATGGGTTGGGTATGGCATTGAACTAGCCCATCTCTGAATCTTCCCCTCCCCCCAGCCAGCTTAAATGTGTTGATAGAATATTATTCAAACAGGCCCCTGAAATCAGTGAACCTGTGATGTCTGAGGAGAAAGGGAAAAGAGATTACTGGCAGAAGAGCACGCGTATCTGTTTCAAAGAACCACCTCTTTTAATTTCACGTGTTGAAATTGGAGCTGAAGTCAAGATAGGATTTGTCTGATAGAATTTTTAAAGGAGAATGAAAATGATCTTAGAGATGTTATAAAGCAGGTAAAACTGCTTGAGAAAAGACCTGTTGAAGAATAGGGCAAGGTATGGACAGGTGAATGGATACAGAAGTTGTCGTACGCGTATACAATGGAATATTACTCAGGCATAAAAAGGAACAAATTTGCGTCAGTTTGTTGAAGTGGGTGAAACTAGAGCCTCTTATACAAAGTTAAGTAAGTCAAAAAGAGAAAAACAGGTGTTGTATATTAACACATCCAGAAAGATGATACTGATGAACCTGTTTGCAGGGCAGGTACAGAGACTCAGACATAGAGCACACTTGTGGACACAGCTCAGGAAGGAGAGGATGGTTTAAATTGAGAGAGTGGCACTGGAACAGATATTTTGCCATACGTAAACTAGATAGCTAGTGGGAAACTGGTGTTCAACTCAGGGAGCTTAACCCGGCGCTCTGTGACAACCTAGAAGAGGTGGGGAGAAGGTTCAAGAGGGAGGGGACATATGTCTCCTTCTAGCTGATTCATATTGTTGTATGCTAGAAACCAACACAACACTGTAAGGGAATTATCCTCCAATTTAGAGAAATAAGGCAACAATATAGCAAGTCCTGACTCAGTGAGACGTACTGGTTGACTCTGGTGGCTAGTGGGTGAGGAGCTGCCCCTTGGCCTTAGAAGCAGGGAGTTAGCCATTCTGACTGAGGCCAACTTCCCATGTTGCTCTCCCAAATCTCTTAAAAACAGGATGACAGTATTTTTTGGTTTGTGGTTTATTTTTAGTCCTCCTTAATAGTAGTTCTCAGTAAAAGCAGGACTTTGAAAATTTTTTTTTTTAATACCAAAGCATTTTGTATTGGGATATAGCCAATTAAAACGTAGGATTTTTGACTCTCGTGTCTTAGTTGGCAAGAATTATATTCCTGTCCCATTAACAGGAGCATCTGTGTCTTGACTTCATTTTGTCTCACTTTTCATGAAGGGCTCGTCTCTTTTTGTGCCTGCCACTTTGCTAAACGAGTTTTCTTCCTCTCTTTGTGAAGGTTCCTTTGTTTGAATTAATAGAGTTACTTGTCTTTACTGTAAACAAGTGTCCAGTGACGACTTACTGTGCAGAGCCAGTGGCTTTGCAAGAGGGAAACCGTCTTAAAGGTCACTTTCTGGTGTCTGTATTATAAAATAAGTCATCAGAACATAAAAAAGCAAAACAAAACAGTGGAACTATCCCCTGCCTCTCCAGGGCTCTGTTACCCCATTACCTTTGAATGCAACTCACAGCTCGAATTTTTCGAATCATAATTGATCTGATAAAGTGTAATCCGATAATTAGTAGCTGTGTACAAATAAATACACTCCTGTTTCATTTGCCCTTGAAGGCTCTAACACGGTTCCAAAGGGTACCTTTGAACCGGAGAAGTCGGGCCGGTTCACGTTGCAGTGTGTACGCTTCTTCTGGGGCGGTGTCTGCCAGGTACGTGTATACACAGGTTGCCAGCTCCGTGCCGCTTCACCTGAAATGCTGTGACCTTGCAGAGGGCTGTGTCCTTACGTCGGACGTCCGACTGAGGACCGGGAAACCGGGGGTAAAGCTTTAGAAGCAGCTGGTTCCCAAGATCTGGTCGTAACTGAGGGAGAGTCAAAGTCATGATTGCCACCTGGATGTTCTTTTCTCTCTTTACGGTAGGTCTCCTGGGTTGCCTGCTTTGACTGTGGAATTCTGCTGGGTGCTCGCCCAGGGAACTTACACCTTTAGGGCTTCAGACTCACTAAGGCACATTTCCTGTTATTCTTTAGGAAAATTACCTTACTGAACTCCAGGCACTGGAGTCATCCAGAAAGAAAAAGGCACATCTCTGACGTTTCAGACACTGGAAAGTTCTAAATAGCTGAAGGTGTGTTTCTCTGGGAGACTAAGAAAACCAAATCGAAACAGCTGCAAAAATGCTATTTGGTGTCACGTTCCAATTTGCTGTGAATTATTTCTTTTTCTCTAGTAATTACTGTAATACCTTAGGACTTTCCATTTATATAGCACTTTTCTTCTCAGGGAGGCATGTTTAAGTGGGAACGTTCTCTGGGCTTTTAACCTGATGATTTAATGCTATAATTAGTTCTAAACTAGTTAGTAATGATTGCGGATGCATTGCCAGAAAGCTAAGTATACAGCTCATGAGCTTTGGATCCAGGAAAGCTATACAGGCCTGGCTTTCAAATCTGATCAAATTATTTGCCACTGACCTTGAACCTGTTGGCAAGGTAGGTCAACGTAGGGGTCAAGTGAAAGAATACACTTTACGGTTTGAAAACTTCGGGTTTGAAAACTATTAGAGGAACTTCTTTTCAGAACCACTTCTGGCGAGGCATCTTGTCCCCTGCAGGGCTTGGGGGTACAGTTTCCATGTTTGTGTGCTGCTCCTAGTCCAAGTCGAAAAGTGGAGGGAAATATCTGTATATCACCTCTAGTGAGAGTGAAGTAAAGAGAGGAAGCATGGAGTTACACACAAGTTCACAAAGATCAGGTATTGTCCGTGATTAATACAGACTTCAAAATATACTCTTAATTCTAGACAGATGACTTCATTTTCAGAACTCTTTCAGATTCATGTGTGCTGATTTATAAAGTAATGTGTGTGATCCTTGTGGTTTTTCGGATCCTGGACAGTTTTGTGTTGTTGATATATACAAATATATATATTGTTTAAGATTCATTCACTTTTTATTTATACATAGTAAAAACTCTCTGTTTTTGCTGTATAGTTGAGTTTGGACAAATGCATACAGTTGCAGACAAGGTACAGAACAGTTCAGTTATCTCTGTATTTTGTTTTGAGTTTCTATTAGCGTGTTTTGGTATTGAGTTTACTCTTACTTCTGAAGATGGAGCCAAACCATTTTGTAACAAATAACACAGCTGTATCTGACGCTTTCCAGGCTTAAGGTTGAGTAAGATATTAGAAGCAAGGTCTCATTCCCTGATTCTTTCCTCAAAGAGTTATAAATAGGAAAATTGCACCATCTAATTAGTTGCTTCTTCCTGTTATAATGAGTGGATTAGAATGCCATAATGAATTGTACAATATATTAACAATAACTGAAATTTATAATAAGTACTGTAATTAGTAAAAGTAATATAGTAAAAATGAAAAAAAGTTCATGTTTTTTGCAGTTTAGGGTTTTTTTTAATGTAAATTGAGTTCTGTGTGGTTTTTTTTTTTTAAGGGAAGTGAAATGCTGCTAGAAGCCAAGGCCTTCATAACTCAAACTGGCTTATGAAAGGGATCACAAGCTCAGATCACTGAAAAGTTCAAGGATGGGTTTCAGGCAGGGCAGAATCCAGGGTTTCAGATGACGTCATGTGTGTCCTGCCATCTCCATTCAGCTGTGTTTTCCTCTGTGTTGGCTCTATTCTTGGCAGGCTTTTTTCCTCGTGGTATCAAGATGACAGCAGCTCCAGCCTTTTATCCCATTTTCTCAATTCCTTTCAGTACCAACCAGTCTCACGATGGAGTCTCTTTGGCTCTGATTGGTTCTCTTAACCTGTCATGGCTCCAGAGGGAGGATGCGGGGGGAAGACAGAGTGTTCTGATTGGCCAGGCTTGGGTTACACATACTCTTGGAGCCGAAGGGATGTCAGCTTCTCTGGACCACAGGGCAGAAGGAGGTAGTGGCAGAAGGTGTGTTTCTTTAAGGGGAATCATGGGGCAGACAGGGGCTTCCCAGGTGGCTCCTGCCAATGCAGGAGATGCTGGAAGATGTCTGGAAGATCCCCTGGAAGAGGAAGTGGCAACCTACTCAGGTATTCCTGTTGGGCCAATCCCATGGACAGAGGAGCCTGGCAGGCTACAGGCCATGGGGTCACCAAGAGTCAGATATGACTGAGCAACTGAGTGTGCGCTCACACACACACACACACGGGGCAGACAAATCAAGACAACACATGTATGTAATGGAACTTCCATAAAAACCACTAAGACAGGGTTCTGAGAGTTTCTGGGTTGGTGAGCGCATGGAGATTCAGAGGAGTGGTCACTTGGAGACGGCGTGGAAGCACCTTGCCCTTTCCTGTGTGTCTCTGCCATTCGCCTTGTTCCCAAGTTAGATCCTTTTATAACAAGTCAGTAATCTAGGGAGTAGTTAGATTTCCTGGGTTCTTTAAGCTGCCTTAGCAAGCTAATTGAGCACAAGGGTGGGGGGTCGTGGAATTCTCCGATCCACACAGCTGGTTGGTCGAAAGCACAGATAATAGTCTGAGCTTGCAATTGGCATTTGAAATGGAGCAGGGACTGTGTTGTAGGACTGAGCCCTTAACATGTGGGATCTGATGCTCTCTCCAGGTAGATAATGTCAGAACTGAATTGCAGGATGTCTAGCTGGGGTCCTAGAATTGCTTGTTGGTGGAGGAGGGTGGTGGTGAAAGGGCCCTCTGCTCCCCGCTCAAACACACACACATTGGAATTGGTAAGCAGAACATTTTTTTTTAACATAATATGACCTCTGGCCAGGAATGATTTAGAAATGAACTAACTGTTTAGATTGATTGTCACAGATTGAGAATCTGAGAAAATCCACTAAACACCACATCCTTGAATGGTGGGCACCGAGCATCTCAGTTGGTAAAGAGTCTGCCTGCAATGCAGGAGACCTGGGTTCGTTTCCTGGGTCGGGAGGATCCCCTGGAGAAGGAAATGGCAACCCACTCCAGTGCTCTTGCCTGGAGAGTCCCATGGACAGAGGAGCTTGCCAGGCTACAGTCTCTGGGGTCGAAAGAGTCAGACATGACTGAGCGACTGAAGCCCGTGCACAGCATAGATTAGGTGCTCAGTAAATATGTGTTGAATAAATGCAGTCCTTGTGCTTTATTTTAGGGTTGTGGGGAAAATTACTCAGTAGACCTCTTCCAAATCTGTGCATTTTTGCACAGGTGACTTTCAAATCTTATCAAGAGCTGCCTCTGTCTTATGCCAAGTAGATGTGGGTCTGGGGCCATTTCACTGTTACTGTTAATGACCTGGAATATAATGCCAGCGTTCACCTCTGTGGGATGAGAAATAAAATCTCTGTGAATTTGTATAGAATCTCTGTGGACATAAAGCTTTTGGAGAAATATAGCTGGATGAATTTTTATTTCTGCAAATGAGATCATTTTGTGAATTCTTGGAATGATAGCTGTGATGTGGTTTGGATCCTGAGATGTCAGAGACCTGGGTCGGCGTGCCTCATAAACTGCATAGCATTAACTTTAAAGCCATTCTACTGTATATGTGGTCTGTTTGGCAGACGTCTGTGAAGTTGCCCCTCTGAGCTTGGAATATACTAGATGCTAGAGGTACAAAGATGGCTAAGACAGAATCTCTGCTTCTGAGAGTCTCACCATCTAATTAAAAAAAAAATTGTGGTAAAATATACATAACATAAAATTTCATCATGTAAACCACCTGTTAGAGCAAAACTGAATAATGTTAAGTACATTCACAGTGTTATACAACCATCACCACCATCTTTCCAAACCTTTTTAATCATCCCAAACAAAATCAAAGAGTAATTGTCCTTTTCTGCCTGGCTCCTTCTATATAGCAAAATGTTTTCAAATTTGCCATGGTGTAGCATGTTTTGGAATTAAATCCCCTGGACTGAGGAGCCTGGCAGGCTATGGAGTTGAAGAGTCAGACATGACTGAGCATACACACATGCGTTGGAGATTCGTAACTTTTTGTGATTGAGTAATACTCATGTGTGTGTGTGTGTACCACATTTTGTTTATCCAGTCATCTTTTGATGGACACTTGGGATGTTTCTACCTTTTGGCTATTGTGAATAGTGCTGCTATGAACATTAATGTACAAATATCAGTTTGGGTTCCCTTTCGATTTTTTTGGGTAACATGGATTACTGTCCAGTTTTATATCTTGCCTAACCACATCCTTTAGCTACTTCTGGCCAAGATTTCTGCTGATGTTTACTTCTGACAAATTACACTTTTTCCTACCATATGTGTGGGGGTCTGAATTGATGAACTTCAATAGGAAAGCAGAGAAATCAGAAAGCAACAGTTCTGAGAACAGAAATAGTGAATCTTTGGTGTTCTGACTGCTGGCTCTCTATAAACATCATTGTAAGGTAGCAGCTCCGCTTTTCTCTGGAACTTGTACTGAGGGGCAGAGATGTCAGGAAGCCTCGTAACATCTTCCCAGAGACCTCTCTGAAAGCCATTGTAAATGGAGGACATTGTCTAAGTGGGTCATCCTGAATAGATGATGTAGGATGGAAACCTAGTTGTTAAATCCTGCAGACTTAGAGGACTCTGGCAGTCTTTCTTTGTACAGACTTGCTAGCTCTGAGTTCCGTCGGGGGACAATCCCACGAGGAGGCCTGCTTTGAACTCCAGCTGCTTGTGTTTGGGTTGGTGGCATGCCTTAGAAACAGAAAGGAGCCAGCTCTCCCTTCAGCCACCCCAGGCTTTCCGGCTGAGTTTCCTTTTCACCCTGGGATTTCACATGGACCCTGAGCTCTGAAAGCAGATCACATATNAATCCCACGAGGAGGCCTGCTTTGAACTCCAGCTGCTTGTGTTTGGGTTGGTGGCATGCCTTAGAAACAGAAAGGAGCCAGCTCTCCCTTCAGCCACCCCAGGCTTTCCGGCTGAGTTTCCTTTTCACCCTGGGATTTCACATGGACCCTGAGCTCTGAAAGCAGATCACATATGGCCAGCCATCACGCACAAGAATAGCCCTTTGTTCGTGAGAAGTTTCACAAAGCAAGTGGGAGAAGGGGAAGAAAACCTTTTTTTAAGCATGAAAATGCATTGCTGTAATTCTTCCCTCCCGTCACTCCATCCCCGTTTTGTGCTATTTACTGACATCAGAACATTTGCTTTTTTCTTAGGGCTGAATCACAGCAGTTAGCCACAGCAATGGCAAAGTCATGGCTGTTACAGCCTTAGAAGGAAGGAGAATTGAGATCCTGGAGTAGGGCTGGGCATGGCATTGAACTAGCCCATCTCTGAGTCTTCCCCTCCTCCCAGCCAGCTTAAATGTATTGGTAGAATATTATTCAGACAAGCCCCTCAAATCAGTGAACGTGTGATGTCTGAAATCAAACACTCAAATCTGATTTTCAGTTAGAGTGGAGAGAGCCAGGCAGCCTCATGGTACTCTTTCTGTGTATGAAGGGTGATATGATTCTCCTTGGTTTATCAGACCGATTCATTCTTACTGCTCAAAAAAAAAAAAAAAACAACTCTGCAGCATTAATGCCAATTTGAGGTCCCAGGGTCTCTGGGCACCAGTTGGTGATGGCTAATGTGATTTGGGTTTGGTTATTAAGCCTGCCATAGGCACCTGACTCTTCCTTCTGACTAGCTTAAATGGAAACTTCTAGGTGGTCCATGTATAATGCATGGCAGGCACAGTTCTTAACCTATCTGCCAGGCATTGATTGAGATTTCACTAAGTGCCCAATGTAGAGACCCCAAATCAGTCAGATGTGCCCCTATATCCAGGGGTGTAGCACCCCTCCTGCCGTTTCTTGGGAAAGAGATATTTTTTTTGGTTCAGGACAGCAAGTTTGTCATAAACATGAAAAAAGGAAGGCTGTTATTTTTATTTATAGTGTTCATGACGTAAAGAGCTTCCCAGGTGGCGTTAGTGGTAAGGTACATAAGATACTCGGGTTTGATCCCTGGGTCAGGAGGATCCCCTGGAGGAGGGCGTGGCAACCCACTCCAGTATCCCTGGAGAATCCCATGGATAGAGGAGCCTGGTGGGCTACAGTCCATGGGGTTGCAAAGAGTCAGACACAACTGAAGTGACTGAGCACTCACACAATAATGTAACAAATAAGGAACTTCACTATGTCAGACTCTTTTAATCGGATCGTAGGATTTTCAGACTGGTTCAGAATGCTGGCTCTCCAGCTGGACTGCCTGGGCACAAGCCTCAGTTGACTTTACTATAACGTAGGGGTCGTCATAGGACCAGAGCCATAGATTTGTTGGGGAGATCACATAATTATTTTACAAAATGTGCTCAGAATACAGCCTGGCACTTAAAGCCATGTTACCTTTAAATCTCTGATTCACGCATTCATCAAAAAATGAGTAGTGGCGATGGTTGCCCAAGTCTGTGAATTTACTGAAACTCCCTGAACTGTAGGCTTTAAAAGAGTGAATTTTATGCTGTGTGAATTACATCTCAATGAAGCTGTTATAGAAATAAAATAAATTGAGTACCTACTATATGCAGCCTCATGCTAAGTTGTGCCTGACCCTTTGTGACCCATGGACTGTAGCCTGCCAGGTTCCTCTGCCCATGGAATTTCCCAGGCAAGAATACTGGATTGGGTTGCCATTTCCTTCTCCAGGGGATCTTCCCAACCCAGGAATCCATCCCGTGTCTCCTGCATTGCCTTTTAAAACTGAACAGGTCAGTGACCTGCTGCAGGTGAGTGGCAGAGACAGTTCTAGAGCTCAGGTTCCTGACACACAAGCCAAGGTTTTTTCAAACTACTGTCAGGAATGACATGAAGATCAGAATTCAGATTAGAAGCGGAATTTCTGTCCTTTTGCAAAACCAGACCAAGANTGATGTCCTTATCTTGGACACATGATAAAAACACGTGAGGCTGGCACAGGCCCATCTCAGCCTAGAAAAGGAGTGTATTTTCACAGGTGACTTGAAGGCGCTAGTCAGGATTTTCCATGAGGCAGAAGGACTCTGCTGAGAGAGCCAAGGGTGGCTGTGCCCGGAAAACAAGTCATACTGCCTCCTGACGTCAAAATGGTGTTCCAACAGACCTTTTCTGGAAATCTAGAATGGAAGAAATGGGAATAGAGGTTATGAAGAACATCTTAACAGGAGTTGAAGCTTTTGAGAGCCAACAAACTTTCATCAAGCAACTGAAGGTCCCTAATGTGACTAGGTGAATTTGCAGGCTTTTCTGTCAAATTAGGAATCAAACCTTGCTCAAGTAGAGATTTTAAAACCGGGCAGGGCTTCCCTGGTGGCCCAGTGGTGAAGAACTGGCCTTTCAGTGCTGGGGATGTGGGCTCAATCATTGGTCGGGGAACTAAGATTTCACATCCTCGGAGCTGCTGAGCAGGGGGACCACAACTAGAGAGCTGGCGAGGCCCAACAAGAGATCCCACGTGATGTGACTGTGACCCGACACAGCCAAATAAAATAAGGAAATAAATAGGCAAAACGAAAACCAGGCAGGCAGGATACAGGGTTGCCCCTGGGAGTCACAGTCCTGCACGCCCCAGTCCCAAAGTGCCCCAGGGGCCAAGGCTAGAAGTGGCCTCCCTCACTGTATCCTGAACATTGGCCCGTGGGAATCATCTCTCATGGCCACTTTCTGGATCTGTTTGAAAGAGAAATCGAGGGTAGGAAAATTTCTCAGTGCCTTTCAAGGTCACGGGCCAGAGTGGGGCCAATGGAGGCAGCCACACTTGCCCTTGGCCGCTTTTGGATGTGAGCGGCTCTCCACGTGAAACCCCTGGCAGCTGCTCTTATTCCCACCGGCCTCCCCAGACAGAGAACACGGCCGACTTCTGCAGGCCTGCCTAAAATCATCTGCAGCTGCTTGCATGCTTTCAAGATGAGAATAAAGGCATTTCTACAGAGATTAAGCTGGGAAACCCTCTGTATGAAATATTTTCCTTTTCATGGTTCTAGTTCCCTTGGGATATAATATATAAGCTACTTACTAGGCAGCTGGGTGGGTTGCTGGCCCACAGGGAGCTGTGGCTGTCCTCTCCAGATTATTCTGCCGGCACCAGCCTTCTTGCCACCATGACAGTCTTGCGAGCCGAACCCCCGCCCCGTGCATGTTATGTATGGGATCTCCTTGCATACAACGTCTCTCTAAGGACCATAGCCCATTTTCAGATAAGGAAGCCAAGGCTCAAGAGGTCCAGTGGCTTCTCCTTCAGCAAGCAGGTACAGAACCAGGATCAAAAACTTTTTTATTTATTGCTGAACCCCACATTCTTTCTAGGGCTTCCCTGGTGGCTGAGACTGTAAAGACTGCCTGTGATGCGGGAGACCCAGGTTCAATCCCTAGGTCGGGAAGATCCCCTGGAGAAGGGACTGGCTGCCCCTCTCCAGTATTCTTGCCTGGAGAATCCCATGGACAGAGGAGCCTGGCAATTTGCAGTCCATGGGGTTGCAGAGTCAAATATGACTCAGCGACTAACACTTTCACACTCTTTCTGCTTCTGAGGTTAATTTGCTTTGTATCAGCACTTTCAGCCTCAGCTGCTCATCTAGCACCATCTGAGGGCAGGAATATTCTTATTAATAGAATAGCGCCTAAAGGCTTACTTCTGTAATCAAAACAATGTTTACTGAACTGATAGAAAAATGTGACGTGTTTGGAAATAATACAGAGATTTATTATTCTGTATTAGAGTATAAATTTTATCAAATGAGAGTAAATTTGCCGTCCAGTGTTACTGGCATCACATATTTTTTGTTTGTATTATCTTCAGGGCTGGATCACAAAGATTAAGTTAAGAAAACAAGATCAAACATTTAACAGTGAATGTGTTACTTCACACCTGGCTTCAAATTTATTGGTTTTATGGGACCACGGAATTGAAAACCTGAAGCCCTTGGACCACTGCCTCTCAGAGGCTCTGGACAGCATGGCCACTGCTGGGATTCCATTCCCTCCCCAGACTCCTGGCTTGTTTGGGGGTTAGCCAGAAAGCAGGCCTCTATCAGGACAGAAAAGCAAGCCTGGCTAAGCAAATGGTACATCATAAACCACTCCTGTGCTCCGTGCATTTGTCTTTTTAGTGGCACCTGAACTTAAGACCCAAAT
This sequence comes from Neotragus moschatus, assembly GCA_006410615.1. Taxonomy (NCBI): domain Eukaryota; kingdom Metazoa; phylum Chordata; class Mammalia; order Artiodactyla; family Bovidae; genus Neotragus; species Neotragus moschatus. The sequence continues at coordinate 30,639 of SJYA01001245.1, forward strand.
CCTCTATGGTATGGCCAATCCACCTCTCTAGGCATCTTTTCCAACATAAAACCCCTACTCCATCCCAAGGCAGGGAAGGGGTAAAGGGGAGACTTCTCAGCTGAGGTTCCTTGGCTGGAGTCTTGCAAATTAGGCTGAGAAAAGACAGGGTAACAAGAGAAAAGGAACCATATTTTTAATGCACGCATTCCGTGCAATACACACGGGAGTACCCGGTGACGAGTAACTCAAAGGGGTGGCTAGACCTCGAATTTCTGTATTATGTTAGCAAAGAACAGTTCTTTTGTAGAGCAGTGACAAGACAAAAGGAAAGGACTTTGAGCTTTGAGGGTTAGCAGATTGTGAGATGGCAACTATATGGGGAGACTAATGGCAGATTGGGCTTCCCAGGTGGCGCTAGTGGTAAAGGACCCACCTGCCAATACAAGAGACATAAGAGACATGGGTTCAATCCCTGGGTCAGGGGCGTCAGGAAGATCCCCTGGAGGAGGGCATGGCAACCTACTCCAGTATTCTTGCCTGGAGAATCCCATGGACAGAGGAGCCTGGTGGGTTGGTCCATAGGGTCGCGTAGAGTCGGACACGAGTGAAGTGACTGAGCATACACACTGGTAGATCAGGGCTAAGAGTTGCTAAGGGCTATCTCTGAGCTGATGAGGGTCTAGGGTTGCCTCTGATAATTAACTTCTGTGCTTCCTGGTAGAGAGAAGAAGCGCAACGCCTTTGCAGATGATGTCCTGCTGCTGCTGTTGATAGGTGTTCAGTCGTGTCTGACTTTTCCTCTGCCAGGGTTTCCTCCTGACCCAGGGACAGAACCTGAGTCTCTTGCATCTCCTGCGTTAGCAGGAGGATTCTTTACCATTAGCACCAGCTGGGAAGCCCTTGATGTCCTGCTTCTGGACAAATAAGGGAAAAGCAGAGAGGTTTTTTTTTTTTTTTTCCACATCTGCTTCTTCACAGTTGCATTCTGTTCAAAATAAGCCCATGCCAAAGGACCATACTTTGGGGTGGCAAACCTAATACCATTTATCAGCTGCCGATGTTTCCAACCATTTCTTGTCCTTGCTTCTCCTGCCCCCACCCCAGGGCCTTCCACATCTTCCTAGAACAAGCTTCGGTTCTCACCATGGCTTAGTCAACTTGTCATCTTTCAGATGGCAGCTCAGTTGTCACTTCCTCACCAAAGCCTTCCCTAGACCCCCTAACTAGCTCAATTACCCTGTTAGAGAGTGTCAAAGAACCCAGTGCCTTTTCCCCCAAGCATTTATAACAGATGCGACTTCACATCTATTTGTGAAGGAAAAACATCTTGCTTTACCACTCCCATTAGTTTGCAGAGGGCAGCTCCATGCCTGGTTCTCCCCATGTGTCCCAGTCCCCAGTCTAGCACCTGAGACACAGAAGGTACCCATTTGCCAGAGCAAGTGAATGGGTGCAGCCAAGCACCCCCCCCACACACTGGGCCCTCCCCTCCCCCAGTATCCAGCTCTCCTGCTCATGGAGACTGTGGAGTCTGTAAGTTGCAGCCAGGGAGACAGTAAGTAAGTGAACAGCTCACATGTCTTAATGCTGCTGCTGCTGCTAAGTCGCTTCAGTCGTGTCCGACTCTGGGCGACCCCACAGACGGCAGCCCACCAGGCTCCCCTGTCCCTGGGATTCTCCAGGCAAGAACACTGGAGTGGGTTGCCATTTCCTTCTCCAGTGCATGAAAGTGAGAAGTGAAAGTGAAGTTGCTCAGTCGTGTCCGACTCTTAGCGACCCCATGGACTGCAGCCCTCCAGGCTCCTCTGTCCATGGGATTTTCCAGGCAAGAGGACTGGGGTGGGGGTGCCATTGCCTTCTCCGCACATGTCTTAATAGAGCTTCAACCATAAAAAAGAATGTAATCATGCCATTTGTAGCAACATGGATAGACCTAGAGATTATCATAGTAAGAAAGAGATTATCATAGTAAGAATGATATCACTTACATGTGAGATCTAAAAAAAAATGATACAAATGAATTTGTTTACAGAACAGAAACAGACTCAGACAGAAAACAAGTTTATGGTTTCCAAAGGGGAGAGGCAGTGGGGGGAGGGACAAATTAGGAGTTGGGGATTAGCAGATACAGCTATTATGTATAAAATAAACAACAAGGTCCCAGTATATAGCACAAAGAACTATATTTAATATCCTGTAATAAGCCATAATGGAAAAGAATATAAAAGGAGAGCTAGCCATGTATCATTCCAAATTTCCAGACTTCTAGACCTCAGCTTAAATAGCTCCTCTAGGGGAGAAGGGAATTCCAAAGATGCAGCTTTTGATAAAGCCTTGGTCTTTCACTTCATGCAAATTCTGCTTAGAAAGGAATTAGAACCCAGAGTATGGCTGTTGCAGAGATTCTTCTTTGCAGTTTTCCCTTTGGCTGTTTTTTTCTACTTTGTCTTGAATTTTTATCTTGATGGCAAATGTCTCTTATGAATCCATATTGTGTATGTAAGTTGCCCTAACAGGTTTATATTTTTGTTTGAAATTTGATCTGCTGTCTATAGAGGCACTGGAACCAAGACCTCCGTGGTTAGAACTGAACCCCTTTTTAATGGAGAGAAATTATTCACTTTTTGGGCAAAAGATCCATTTTTAATTTTGATTTCTTTCTTGCTCAGCTTTCTCTCTTGGCCTTATGAACTTGGATCCATTGTTCCCGTCTCCTTTATGGCTTGATCCCTTGAACATCTAAAGGGGGGCCATCTTGTAGGATTTCTCAAGGGTCTCATCCTGAATCAGTAGAACCTCTTGAATTGCCCCCCTGGAAGCTCCCGTGTTTCTGTATGTTTGTCACCTAGACACAGTTCTTTTTTTTCTTGCTTGTAATCTAAATGCAGCCTAGGAAGTTTGCATGAGTTTAACCGTTTTTTGTTTGTTTGTTTTTTTTTAAACAGTAAGGTGTCATATCTTGAGTTCAGTTCAGTCTCAAACTGGATTCTGTCCAGATTCCTTGTTTGGGTTTCAGAAGTTTAGCCCCAAACAAACGGAGAACTATATTGAAACAGGTCCAGATCTGCTAATGTTTGAGATTCCTCCCAGAGCACAAATGGTCCCTCACTTGAAGCTCCCCTAAGTGCTGTTCTTGAATCTTCCATCTCTGTGTTCCCCGTAAACACTCACGGTAGAAACAGTTTAACAATTAATCTGCCTGTGTTCTAGTGACTTGAAAACTAAGCATCAACACTTCTGAAGCCTTTTTTTATCAAGGTCTGAAGGCTGGTTTTCATAGCTGGTACAACAAGGCCTTGGTTTATCAGCTCCAATGGTCTGGAAATGCCTTAGACCTGAATNGTAAACACTCACGGTAGAAACAGTTTAACAATTAATCTGCCTGTGTTCTAGTGACTTGAAAACTAAGCATCAACACTTCTGAAGCCTTTTTTTATCAAGGTCTGAAGGCTGGTTTTCATAGCTGGTACAACAAGGCCTTGGTTTATCAGCTCCAATGGTCTGGAAATGCCTTAGACCTGAATATTTGGGATGAGCAGAGTGTGCTCAGCTTAGGAATTCCAAGAAGGCAGAATCAAGATAGAGAGCAGCCAGGGCTCCCAGGTGTGAAATGAAACCAGTTTCTAAATCTGATTCTTCTGCTTAGTCGCAGTATTTAACACTTGGACTCCCTTGAGATTTTTGCACCTGGTTGGAATATTTTGAACCTTGGAATAATGCTTCTTTGTGGATTTACCTGTGAAACATAACATAGTTCCAAGCTACCTAATAAGGCTGCTGTTGAGATCTTCAAAATGTTGATTTTATCTTCCTGGTGCTTCAGAAGTATGAAATGATATCCTGAGACTATCTGGGCCCTTTCTCTCTATTGAGATCTTCGTTGACAGATGGACCAGCTTGCTCAAGTTAGTGATAATGTCTCTTAAGTGATGTACTGTGTCATCCTACCCAGCATCCCCATTTTACAGGAGGAGAAATAAAGATGGGGGAAGGAGCAAGGCTAGAATCCTTTCCTTCTACACTGTAAATTCAGGCAAGGGTCTCTATACCTCTTAATGGTTAGTTTTCTGGAGTTTCACCTCGAAAGATAGTAAGTCAGAAGCTTGAATACACATGTATCCTTGTGGCTCTTTTGAGACTGGCTTGCAGTAAACCCCTTGGGTTACTTACACCAGGAAAGGGCGCACAGCATGAATGTGTGATGTAAATGCTTGCATTGTCATTCCCATGCAATAGCGATAATCTGTGCTTGTGGTTCCCTTATAGCATCTAAGTGTTGATATTATTGCAACTTAAAATTTGGTTGCTTCAGTGCACCTAACCAAAGTTTCTGCTTTTTCTATAGTTTTGGGGAGGTTTTGTCATTAATGGCGACCCACTCCAGTATTATTGCTTGGAAAATCCCATGGACAGGGGAGCCTGGCAGGCTGCAGTCCATAGGTTTGCAAGAATCAGACACGACTTAGCACTATCTTTCTTTCTTTCTTTGTCATTAACAGGTGGTAGTTGTTTTAAAGGACTCGATCGTTAAAAAAAATAATTAGGAGTTAATTTTTAATAATGTCCATTTGGTGGCTACAAATTAATATGTTTTAAAACCCCTGTTATTTGACCCCTATTCATTTCCTGCTCTTGATTGGTGGTGAACAGCAAGGCTAATGAAATGCCTAAGTACTGCTGTGTTTCACAGGTCATTACTCTAGGGAGTTGGTCTTTTCTTTTTTTTTTTTTTTAATGTAGGTAGACATAAAATTTATCAGCAGGCAAATCCATGAGGAACTAACTTTATTACAAGGATCCTTAGACTTGCAAATTCCCTCAGCTAGTTAATTAATTTTGCACAATCATCTATTTGGTTTTTATTCCAAAGCTTCTCGCCTAATGCTGTAAGAAGGCTCTGCTTGATGAAGTGGTGTGGTCCAGTTGTTTTTCATTTCTATATTTCCCTCTCTAGTCTAATGCTCTTTTTTACCTCTCCAGATTCTTTCAAACTCCCTTATCCCTCTTATGTGCAATATAAACACACAAATTATTACAAGTCACCAAGAGCCTTAGTGATTTGAGAAATTATCAAGTGGCTACATTGCATATTATTGCATTGACGACTGTGTTTCTTTGGCAGGCATGGTTTAGATTTTTTTGAAGAGGTAAACCTCGGGTCCATCAGGCTGGTTTTCCCTGTGGTCCAGGTGCTGGTGGAATCCTCTGGGTCACAGCAGGCTCACAACTCTGACCCCCAGATGATGAGACCTTGTGATTAAGGTCTGAGAGAGTTGACTACAAAGGAAACCAGAAGTCCTGAGAGCCAGATCCAGACGTGGCTGGCAGAAAGAAGATTCTAATCCAGAAAGGCAGCTTCTGGGAGTGTGAAGTGAGGTTTAAAGGGGAGGGACCGTATGTCTGACCACCTCAAGGCTCCTCCCAGCATCACCTCTGGTGGACATGTAAGCCTGCAACCTCTCTTAGGGGAGAAGGGAAGCCTCCCTTTGGGCTTGTGCTAAAGGAAAGCTACTGGGAAGACAGGCGATGGGAGCTCAGTGCTTTTTCAGTCCCAGCACAGGTGCCCCGAGGCTCGTGTTGCTTGGTGTGTGAGCACAAGCACGTGTGCTCCCAGCCGTCCTTCAACAGCCCAGAAATTGGTTGCCATTCAGCTCTCAAACAAATGGTGATTTTATTAAACCGCAAACTGCTATCTCCATTAGGAAATATTCAATTCCAGCCATTAGCCCTGAGGGTTAAAGAGCCCCCTCTCTTTCCTGTCTGCTTTGCTCTGTCCCTAAACAATGCTTTGATGTGCACAGTGCTCCTAGTGGAAGATAAGTCATCAATTAACCCAACTGGAAGGTTCATCTGAAAACAGACTTTTCAAAGAAAGGATTATCTCTGAGTCGTTAACCACTGATTGACGTTATCTGTCTGGGATATATTCTTATGCCAAGGCTTAATCTCCACCTATATAACAAAGGTGCAAAAGTATTCTAGTTATTTGGGTTGTTTTTAAAGTCACTGTAGAAATTGGATCTTAGATCACTTGAGGCTGGAGTAGAGGTGATCGTAGTCTTTCCCAAAGAAGTTAGCATTTTAATGCCTTCAAGAATTGGTCCTAATACAGCTAAGTTACTAGGGTGTTATTTTTTAAAAAAACAAAATAGAACCATCTATTTTTAGAATTCTATTAGCAATATTGTGAATTTTAAGCATAGTGCAGATGCAGCAAACCTGTAATTGTGTGTTTCGGGTTTGCAGGTCAGAACAAGGCCTTTTTTTCTCCTTCCCCCAGATACTTTCGAATGCTGACAAACTGGCGTTGATTTACAACTTTTCAGGAAAATATCATTTAAATAAGTGAAGCTATTTCACTGTTATTTTTTTCATTGTGCCTTTAGTTTTCTAGCATGCTTATGAGACCAGCAAGGGGCTATAAAAATTAATTGCAAATGTTTAGAAAGCAAAATAGGGTGGTCACTCCACTATCCTAATATTAATGCAGTTAATAGTTATTTGGTTTTCCTTTAGTCTTTTTTCCCCCATGTTTGCGACAAAGATACAGTCTGTCTACCTAGCTTCTGCTTCCAACGTGGTTAGCTTCACAGAATGTTTTAAAAATTATACTCCCTAACTGTTTAGTGGGTACAGAGTTTGTCTTCGAGGTGATGAAAGAAATCTTTGGTGATGGTTGTATGACGTTGTGAATGCCAGTGCCTTGTACCCTTACAATAGTAAAAATGGCAACTTATAAGTATTTTACCACTGAAAAAAAAGGCATATGAAAGATTTGAAGATATGCCTCCAAATTGATTTTTCTTTCTCTTTTTTTTTTCTGTTTTGAGAACTAAAGCATGGACAGATTTCAGAGTTTGCTATGGGCTGGAAGGAAATTTTAGTGTGAAGTTTATTTTTCACAGAAGTCAAAAACTTCAGCTTTACGATACTGCTTAGGCTTTGCGATAAACCTGTCATTTGGAGGGAAAGTTTCAGCAGTGGGATGGCATGTTATTATAACATCAGAAACCTTGGAGGCTGCGAGGTGTTGTTTCAGGTCGAGGTCATTAAAACCCTCCCAGGGACACAGAAGCCTCAGAGGGCAGTGGCGACGGTCTTTGATTGACAGTGACTGATAGCGAGGTTCACAGGCTCAGCAAGTCCTTTAGAAGGAAGCGGAGATTCACAGAGCCATTCATTCTACAAGCTGTTTCTCACACCCAGAGACTTGGGGTGGATCGGGGAGCAGGTTGGATGTGAGGGAGGGAAGGGCCAGGTCTGAGGGGCCAGCCAGGGCTAGACTTAGGAAAGTAGCGGACTTCCCTGGTGGCCCAGTGGTTAAGACTGCTTCCAACGTAGGGGGCGCAGCTTCAGTGCTTGGACAGGGAACTGAGATCCCATGTACCAAGCAACGTTGCCCCCAAAAATAAATAAGGAAAGCAGATCAGGTTTGGTAGGGGTGGCGGGCCCTGAATTCCAGACTCAAAGGTTTCTATTAGGAAGTAGTCCAAGTGACACTGATCACAGCGCTAGTTGGGCCAAGCTGTGGTGGGGGATGGAGGATCCAGACGCAAACCACAGTGGCACTCCTGATCTCCAGCACCCACTGGGTGGAGTGCAGATCACTAACCAGGAGTGCCTTTCTGGACCACACACCTGACTTCCTTTGCCCCTGGGAACCTCCAGTCCCAGAAGTGATTGTTACGGTACATTTATGTTCCTGAATTCTTAAGTACTGCATAAGAGGATCCAGGCTTACAGAGAGGAAGGCCGGCTAGTTGTGTGACCCTAACTGGGCTCCATGTTTTAAACAGCTCACGCTCTCTCGAGTGCTTCCTTTGTGTTCCTATCCCAGTCTCTGAGGTTGACTGGCCTAGGACCTGATTTGTTAAACATGGATTAGAGAGTGAAATCAAGCAGTGATTTTAAAGAAAACTTCTTATAGCAGGCTCAGCCACATTACTGAAAGGAGGCATTTCAGCACTGCATGCTGACATGGAGGGGGGCTGACTTGGTGAGGAGGTGACAAGACCTCTTGGTGCCACTACAGTTTCTGCAGGTAAAGCCTTGCTCTCTCTCCCTTCCCCATCCTCTTAATGGAGACCATGCCCTGCCAAGATGAGATACAGAAATTTTTTTTGTTTGTTTTGCAGGTCCTTTATTAACTCCTTAAAAGATTTTTTTTTAATTGAAATATTGATTTACAGTGTTATGTTAGTTTCAGGTGTACAGCAAAGTGATTCAGTTTTAAAAATAAATAAGTGAATTCTTTTTCAGATTCTTTTTCTATACAGCTCATTACAAAATACCGAGTAGAGTTCCTTCTGCTATATAGTAAGTCTTTGTTGTTTATCGGTTTTATATGTAATCGTGTACATATGTTACTCCTCAATTCCTAGTTTATCCCCCCGCCATTCCCCCTTTGGCAACCATAAGTTTGTTTTCTATGTCTGTGAGTCTGTTTCTGTTTTGTAAGGAAGTTCATTTGGAGATATAGGAGTTTTAACTGTCTGCACCAATTCTGAGGTTCAGTCTGAAATCACAAACACAGGGAGCATGGCTTGATGTTATATTTGCTCAGTTTGCATAAGATGTGCTCAGAAAAACTTAGGGGGAAAATACGGGAGATTCAATGTTTTAGAATACAGCAAAGCAATGTCTTGGCTCAAGGCAACCTCTCTGTTCCATCAGCCTTCTAGCATCTCACAGCTTGAGATGTTTGTTGGTTGTGTTCCCAAGGCATTGACCACTCCCCCCACCTCGAGCCTAGTCCCTGTTATTTCCTGACTTGGAGCCCCAGCTTCTGTCCTGCTCGCTTGGGGAGGGATCCACATCCGGAATGGACTGGCTGCTCTCAGATCCTTGCTATCGTGGTCCAAACTGTGTACCAGACAAAGAGACATTCTTGGGAGTGGCCAGACATTATCTAGAGAATTCCAACCACTCCACTGAAGAGAAAGTCATTCACCTTGAGCCTTCAGAAGAGAAGTCCAGGCATCTAAAGTGGGGGCAGATGGCAGACACAGTTAAGAACTACAGCTGAGACATACCTAAGAACTCAGAGTGAATTCTTAGATTCAGTGAGCTGTGGAACATCCTGTGTCTTGGGACGCAAAAAGGATGTCAATATTTGCTTCTTTATAGTGAACTTAAAAGAGGTGGACAAACCAGGGCTTAGAGCTCAACCCTGTCACTTAGTTGCTTTGTGTCCTTGGGCAAGTTGTTGAAGCTCTGAGCCTCAATGTCTTTCTCTGCAAAACAGATTATACCCTACTTCAGGGTGATCTGTGTTGATCTCTTGAGATAATGTATGTAAAGGGCGTAGTGAAATGCCTAGACATCGTAATGTTCAATTAATAGTTGTGACCATTGTCATCCATATCAGTTCTGTTTCCTGTAAAGGCACACAGCTGAGGCAGCGAGCTCATGGGAAGTGTTCTAGGATTCGTTTAGGGTATGTGGTGAGGTAGACAAAGAATCTTGGGGCTCATCTTTCTCATGTGATAAGTGCAACTGTTCCAGCTTCTTCAAGAGGCAAGGTGGTAGTTAAAATTCCTGAGACTAGCAGCTTCACCACTTACTGGTGTATGTCTAGGGGACAAGCCACTGAAAAGTCCCTGAGTCTCAGTTTCCTGAACTGTATGATAGTGCTGGGAAGAGGCCTGGCCTCCCAGGGTGGGTTTTGAGGAACAGACGTGATTCTGCTTTCAGATCGCTTAGTCTGATGCCTGGTATATCATCAATGCTCAGTGTAAGGTTTTGATCCTCTGATCATCGACCTCAGCTGACCCCTGAGGTCTCCTGGCCTCCAGTTTGGCAGGTGCATAAGCATCGCCAGCTCCAGGACTCTGCAGCTTCAGTCTTTGCTGACCACCAGCGTTCCCGAGTGCTTCTGCCTGCAGCCGTGGTACCCGAGGATGCCCTGATTCCACAAGTATCTCTTTGCTCTCCCCAGTTTGTCCATGAGTTTTCAGAAGTACAAATACCCTGTGGCCGCCCCCCTCTGGCAAAACTTGAAAACCCTCTTACTGGCCTGCTGCCAGAGGCCAGAGCAAGAGTGACCTGCCTGCCTTGTGTCCAGGGCCTCCCCTGCCCTGGGCAGGTGACAAGCTGCTTCCACGTGCGGGCTCCTAGGGAATCTGTATTACAGCCTTAGAAGGGAGACGTGTTTGTTTCCCTTTGCTGCCATCATAAGTTACCATAAATTTAATCAGGGTTGATTCCTTCTGGTGGCACGAAAGGACAATCTGTTTCATGTTTCCTCTAGCTCCGAGTGTTGCCAACAATCCTTGGCGCTTTTTGGCTTGTAGATGAATCATTCCAATTTCCGTCTCTGTCTTCACGTGGAGTTTTCCTTTGTATATTTCTTTGTATGTTCTTTCCTCTTATCAGAACACCGCACCTGTCGCTGGACTGAGGGCTCACCCTAATCTGATACGACGTCATCCTAATCAGTTACATCTGCAAAGACTTGATTTCCAGATAAGGTCATATTTTGAGGTTCCCAGTGAATGTGAATTCTAGGGGAGAGACCCTTTAAGCCACTGCAGTAATTAGTATACCCCTCTCTTGTCTGGTTGCTCAGTCATGTCTGACTCCTTGCAACGCATGGACTGTAGCCTCCCAGGCTCCTCTGTTCGTGGGGTTATTCTTGCAAGAATACTGAAGTGGGGGGCCATTTCCTCCTCCAGGGGGTCTTCCCAACCCAGGGGTCTAACCCACATCTCCTGTGTCTCCTGCCTTGGCAGATGGGTTCTTTACCACCCAGCCACCTGGGAAGCTCATTATACACTGTTTATAAAGTTACGTAGCATCACACAGTTTGTGTGATATCAGAGAATTCAAACCGTGACCTTTTCTCTAGACTTGAGTTCTCCCCATTGGATCATCTTGCCACTCACCAGTAAGTAGAAAATAAAATGAGATTTAAAATAAAAAACTAAGGCAGCAAACGGGTGAGCAGCAGTTGGCCACTGGATCAAAGGCGGGCTCTGGAGGGTAAACAGGATGAACGGAGACTGTGCAAGTGAATGGAGACCGACCCCCCCCTTTTTTGTTTCTGGTTCTCAGACTTTATCCTGTTTCTATAGTCAGTATAACTTGTTGGCTTTCAAGCACAGTGCTTGCTCCTGGGATTCCGCAGCTCCGCAGAGAAAATCCTCAGAAATAGGACCTGAAGTGGTGACAGGAAGCCGAGGCAAGGAGCACATTTCTTTGTGCAAAGTCAAATACCTTCTGTGACCCCCACCTTGCCCTGACTAACTGCTAGTCAGTGTTTATCATGCATCTCCTTGGTGGATGGAGAAATTCCATGCTGTTCTCTTGCTGGCACTCAGAGCCACAGAAGCAGGTTACTGGCCCTCAGCTACTGGCAGAGCCAGGCTCAGGCTGCCCAAACCTTTCCTAGTATGTGGTCCAGCATAGCCAGCCCCAGGCAAGATTGGAGAAGCACAGAGCTATGGGCAAGGTAGTGGTGGTGGGGGGGTCATATCACAGGCTCTCCCTGTTTCTGACTAAAGCATGGGACTAGAGCAGAATCAGAACCAGGGTAGGTCCTCAGAGTCAAGCGGAAGTTTCTCTTGGTTTGGGCTCAGTATCCCATGGAATGAGTGGCATCAGTTCACTGCAGGACGTGGAGTCAGAAGCTTTTGTGGGCCTGGCTTGAGCTTTTCAAAGTGCTTCTTGGCTACCTACTTACACCCTGCTTCTCATCAGGGCAGTGTCCCCAACGCATGCACCAATCCAGAGCAATACACTCAACATCGATCATCTGGACTGTCATGGGGTCCATCCTGCTCAAGTAAGTCAGAGTGAACTGGATTGGGGGTCTGTTTGCTGCACAGCCTGACTTTGGGCTTTTGAAGAAGCCTAAGAAAGTACCGTTTGTGAGTTTTCAGACGGGCAGTTCATAGTGACAGGGATAAGCATGATGATGAGGCCTATTGTGTGGATGAGAGTCTAAACCTTCTAGAGCCTTCCGCTGGTTCCCTTGTAGTCCACAGGTCTGACTCAATAGGATCAGACCTCTTTTCTGTTGGTAAGTGGTAGATCCTTTTGGTGAGTTTTCTTCGAGCTCATCAGGTATTTCATGGAAGGGATACCTTTGATTGTTGGGCTCTTCGTTCTTCTCCAGAATTGTGAGTGTTGTCTTGGGGAAGTAAAGCCTTCCTGTGGGACATCTCTTGCCTTTGAGCAGAGAAGAACTTGGTGGGTGAGCCTGTAAAGACCTGGCTCCATGCTGAGTCCTCTTGCGGACCTCAGATGCTCAGGCCTGGCCTGAGGGCTGGAACTGGGTGACAGAGGGAGGGGATCCCAAGGCAGAAATGGCACTTGGGTCCAGGGCTCAGGATTGCTTTGCAGAATTATCATGCACTCATCTTCCCAACACTCCCTGTATTTATTTATTGATTAAAAATTTTTTTCTTTTTGGCCACACTTCATTGCATGTGGGATTTTGATTTCCTAACCAGGGATCGAACCCTTACCCTTTGCATTAGAAGCAGAGTCTTAAACCACTGTATCACCAGGGAAGTCCCAGCAGCATGTACTTTAAACATTAGTGAGATGTGGTGTTTCTGCTTACACAAAACTAGACATAGCAAACCCAAAATATTATTTTTTAAAACTTGACTCAAAGCTTTGAGCTACTTTTCAAGAACAGAAAAAATTGATTCAAATTCACTGAGTTTGTGTATCTGTCCAGCTGTCTGTCTGATAGGTGGATGGGAAGCTACTTGATTGACTCCACTGCACAATTAAATTGAGTGCAGCAAAAAAAAAAATAGACTTGTTTAGAATAACAGATCAGGTCAGCCTCCAGTTCTTGTTCTCTGGTTGCTAATCAGAGCTTGGGAAACTTTTTAATGGGGTTTTCCTATGACATATCCTGTCTGTGACACGGTTCATGAAACTCTTATGACATTTGACTCCCAGAGAGGAATTTGGTTACTCATAGAGTGTTTCACAACTTTTCTGGGAATAGACAGTTCATGGAAGGAAAATGTCCATCTATAACAGATTACGGTGTCACACGATTGTGTAGTGTGAGCATATGATATATTATAGCACAAAAGCCCTGCTGCCTCCAGGGAAGGTCACGTTTGAAGCACACTTGTCCATCACGGCTGAGTAAAGGCTTCCCTTCTCCCCATGGAGATGGAAATGGGAGACTGAGAGGTGTTACAATACCTAACAAGTAGGCAAGGTGGTCTTGAGTCTGCGTGTCTTTAAATGTCAAATTTGTAACATTTATTGATGTATGATTACTTTCAGTGATTACTTTTCTAATTATAAAATTAATACATGCTCAATAATACAAACCTTTATAAAAGTTACAGGTTTCACTTCAGCTTATCATACTGCCCTCAGCATTTGAGTTTCCCCATTCTTCAGGGTTAACCGTTTAATATATTGATGTGATTCTTTCAAATAATATGTGTATAAATGGTATCCTTGGCTTTGAGAAAGTGATAAATCTTCAGGTGTATAATCTGCTGTCATGGTCCCATATTGCCTTTTAGTTCTTGCCCTCTAGGTTTAGTGTACTTAATTTTTTTACAAGTTAATATATGCACATGGTTGAAAATTCAAAAGGTGTAGAAGGGAACACAGTGAAAAAAAAGTACTTATACATTATACATAACCTGGAAACTAATACAGATACGTGCACGTGTGCATGCTAAGTCACTTAAGCTGTGTCCGATTCTATTGACACTCATTTTTTTGCTAACAGCTACCTCATGTGTCCAGTCCACCCCATTCCAGAGAAAACAATTGTCTCTTTCACAGTTATGCTTTCTGGGAAGATGCCCTGGAGAAGGGAATAGCAACCCACTCCAGTATTCTAGCCAAGAGAATTCCATGGATAGAGGAGCCTGGTGGGTTACAGTCCATGGGATTGCACAGAATTGGACACCACTGAGTGACTAACACACATATACACGTCTATTACGTATACATTATATACACCTAGAAACTAATACAAATATGTATGACTATATATTCACCTTCATTTTTTGTTAACAACTAAAGTCGCATGGCATATACACTGTCCTGTACCCCTTGTCACTTAACAGTAGATCTTTGAGATTGTTCGATACCAGTTCTCAGAGAGCTGGAAGCTGTACTAACTCTCAGAGGTTGCATATAATATTCCATTTTATGAATAGTCCAGGCCTCTAACTTATATTATTTGTAGTCTTTTCTTATTGCAAAAAATGTGGCATTGAAGATCTTTGGATAGATGTCATCTTATGGGACCATGATGGCAGATTATACACCTGAAGGTTAATTATACCTGAGTATAAATTTTTGAAAGAATTACTGGGTCAAGAACATTGCATATTTTAAAGCTGGATACACATGCCAAATTGCCAGGCAGCTTCATAGGACTGGATGAGGGTACCTTTTTCTTCCCATACTGATAACTAATTTTCTTGGTGAAGAATTTAGCTCATAATTTAGCTTGTGAGTGGGATTAGGAATCTTCTTCTAAAAATAATGTTTATGTTTTCTGTGCGCCAGCTGTTTTCCATGTCTTTTGTCCATTTTTTGTGTTTGGGCTGTCAGTCTTTTACCTGTGGTTTGTACAGATTCTTTATAAATCATGAATGTTAAACTTTTGTGATATGTTGTAACTATTTTCTCAGTTTATTTCGATTTCAGCCACCACTGACTGAGTCCTTTTATTGTAGGACAAACCCCCTAGTGGTCGTCGTACTTCACGTCAGCTCCCTAAGGTAGCTGTAGTTCTGTACCCTTTTCTACAGAGATGGGGGGCCCAGGTCCGCTGGATACCAAAGCCCATTCTTAACCAGAACTCTGTACCCCTCAATATATTAATAACCCACAATATATTAATGTAGCATCATTCCAGGTTTCCAGGCACTTGTGGAACTATCCTTTCTAAAGTTTGACCAGCATTCCGTCAGTTCAGCAAATTGCACTTTTCAGGTGCTGATTGTAATGACCACACATTTTCACTGCCGGGAGGTTTGTCCTTTTCTAGACAAAATTGCAGTCGATGCATTTCTCCTAAAGCTTTGCTCTCCAAGATGCACCATAATGGCACCAATATTCCTGCAGGAGATAAGGGTACAGTATCTGAAGGAGCTAACAGAGGGACCTTTTGAATCTGTGGTCCTTGATGGAGGGACCCAAAACAGACTCAGGGCAGACATGAGGTTCACAGCTTAGGGATACTATATTGGCCTTCTAGACTTTTCAGCCCCTTTCCCATACATGGTTACCAGTAGCTTCCTCTGGTGGTGGAATGAAGCATACCATATATTACAATTCCAGATTCTCCTCTATTCTAAAGCCTTCTTTTTGATCTGTGTTGGAGGCGGGTTAGAGGGTGCAGTGGAAAGGCGAAGGGCATGGAAGTTGGTGAGCGATTCCTTTTTCTGTAGAATAATATTTCTTCCAGGAATAAATGCGATCATGGTACATGACATAGCTGGGTGGTCTGTACACCCTCGTGTGTTCTTCCACACCCCCTGCTCTGTGGCTTTCAGGGTCCTGAACACTGAGGAGGTGCCAGTGAGTCTAGATTTCCTGCAGCCTTTTAAGGGAAGTTACTGTTCTGTTCCCGTATCATCCTTTTTCTCTCGATAAATTAAGATCTGGTTATGTCAGCTTCCTGTGTGCCTGTGCTCAGTCGTGTCCAACTCTGAGACCCTGTGGACTGTAACCAGCCAGGCTCTTCTGTCTGTGGGATTATCCTAGCAAGAATACTGGAGTGGATTGCCATTTCCTCCTCCAGGGGATCTTCCCAACCCAGGAATGAACCTGCATTTGTTGTTGTTTTTTTTTAATCGCTAAGTTCATCTCCGACTCTGCGACCCCCATCAACCGTAGTCTACCAGCTCCTCTGTCCATGAGATTTCCCAGATAAGAATATTGGAGTGGATTGCCATTTCCTCCTCCAGGGGATCTTCCCAACCCAGGAATGAACCTGCATTTGTTGTTGTTTTTTTTTAATCGCTAAGTTCATCTCCGACTCTGCGACCCCCATCAACCGTAGTCTACCAGCTCCTCTGTCCATGAGATTTCCCAGATAAGAATATTGGAGTGGATTGCCATTTCCTCCTCCAGGGGAATCTTCCCAACCCAGGGCCCAGGCTAGAACCTGTATCTCCTGCTTTGGCAGGTGGATTCTTTTAGCACTGAGCCTCCTGGGAAGCCCCTTAGTTCCCTTTCAGTTCAGTTCAGTTCAGTCGCTCAGTTGTGTCCGACTCCTTGCAACCCCATGAATCGCAGCATGCCAGGCCTCCCTGTCCATCACCGACTCCTGGAGTTCATTCAGACTCGCGTCCATCGAGTCAGTGATGCCATCCAGCCATCTCATCCTCTGCCGTCCCCTTCTCCTCCTGCCCCCAATCCCTCCCAGCATCAGAGTCTTTTCCAATGAGTCAGCTCTTTGCATGAGGTGGCCAAAGTACTGGAGTTTCAGCTTCAGCATCATTCCTTCCAAGCTAATTAGAGATTCTTCTGGGTAAACAAGCTCCTATTTTAAATTGTAAGTATTCCCATCAAATTTATGTCTAAGTGCAAATTCCTTTAAACCCCTTGGCTCCATGCTGAGATGTGGCACCTTTTGGAGTTGGGACTGGAAGGAGGCACCCCCCTGAAGGGGGGAGGGCAGCAGCTCGGAAAGGAGAAGGTGGCCCTGGTCATTTAGAAAGGACACGTGGAGATGCCCCAGCTGACATCTGAGGAAGCTGAAGCCCAAGCTTCCATCAGCATGTTGCTTGAATTAGGTCTTGGAGCAATTTGAAAAGCTGCAAACTTCCATCTTCTCTGCACTGTGGAGAGGGTGCTTACCCCCTGCTGAACTCACCCCTCCCTATTTTACAGTTCCAGGCAGCAGGTTGGGTAGCACCATTTGAAGCCAGCCTCTCTCTCCCTCCATTGTCTGCTGCATCTCAGCAAGTCCATTTGGAACATTCTATCACACTGAAGGTACATAAATGAGATGGCTCTATTTAGCAGAATAAACTCCATCAACTAAAGAGATAAAGTTCTGACCAGGGGAATGTCAGAGACAGAGCGGAGTTCCTTCCCGGAATCCTTGAAATCTCTTGGCAAAGGTTTCGAGCAGTTTCAAAGGAAGCAGCTGCCCCCATCTGCTATCTGGCTTTCTCTTGACTCTGCCTGCATGCTTACCAAACTCAGAACGATCCTGGGCTTCACCTCTGTCCAGGGGCCATGCCAGTATCACAAAACAACAAGTTTAGGGGCAGAAAGGAGATGTGGGTGGAGAGGTTCATCTAGCTTGGCTCCTTTATTTTACAGAGCAGAAAACAGACCCAGAAGAAAAGCCTGGTCTTCCTAGGGTCATGGAGAAGCATGCATGTGGTTTCAAAGGCAGTCTGTTACTGCCTGCAATTCGGTTTTTAATTCTTCCCCTTTGATTCTTAGGATACTTGCTGGGTCTGCTCCATCCTGAACTGCCACGGGTGCCTTCCAGGGGACCAAGCCCTGCCTCATGGGTGGGATTTGTGGATTCCAGCCAGATCTCTGTTCCCAACCAGCTGTGTGACCCTGGGGAGGGCGTGGCTCCTGAGGCTGAGGCCCGCCCCTTGGTGGAATGGGTGAGGATCCCCACCTTGCAGCTGGTCAGAGGAGGGTAGAGAGAAATTATGTGAGCCTCTGTGACCCAGGGCGGCCCCCAGGAGGCAGGCAGTAGACCTTCGCTGAGTGACGATCACAGTAGCATTGATGACCTTCCCACCCCAGCTGCTTGGTCCTGACACATTGCACTTTGCTTCCCAGACAACCAGGACCATGTTTCCAAAGCAATTCCTTGCTCCCAGTGCAAGGCACCTCAGAGACTAAACCAGCTCAGGCTACGGCAGCTGGAGAACCAAACTGGCAGCGCACAGTTTTCATAAACTCAGAAAACCACCCCCAAACTTGGAGTCTGTGATGCGAGGGAGGAGGATGGACATGTAGCCTCGAGGTGTGGATACTGCTGGATTCTGCTCTGTCCCTTTCCATCGGGAGACACCCCCCACCCACCCGCCTCACTGCCTCTCGAATCATCCCGCCAACAACTCAGGTGACCGCGTTTGTACTTTTGTGGTCTCCATCTAGCTTGCTGACTTCATTTTTCCCTCTACCTCTGAGAGCAAACCATTTTTTCTGGAGCATCTTGCCACAGATCATTTTTCCTAATTTCACCATATTTTTGCAGCCAGAGGGAGGGGTATGTGGTGTGTACAATATGAGTGATAGGTGTGCATATCTCTGTGCACAGGTGCACATATGTGTGAGCATGGGTGTTGCTTTGCTCGGCCTGTTGTGACAGCAACCACAAAGTGGGCAGCCGAAGCAACAGAAATTTATTGCTGCACAGTTTGGAAACAAGACGTGTCAAACCAAGGTGTTGGTGGAGGTGGCTTCTTCGAGGGTTACAGGGAAGGCTTATTCAAACCCCTCTTCTTGGTTGACGGACCCCTATCTTCTCTCTCGGCCTCTTCACATTCTTTCTAGGCATGCCTCTATGTCTAAAGCTCCTCTTTTTATAAGGCACTCGTCACATTGGATGAGGGCCCACCTGAATGACATCACTTGAGTTGATGATCTCTGTAAAGACCTTTATCTTCAAATAAGGTCACATTTTGAGGTCCTGCGTGTTAAGACTTCAGCTTACGAAGCTGGGTTTGAGGGAACCCAATTCAGCTCACAACAGTGAGCATGTATATCTCCATGCTTGTGTAATAAACTATGACATCTCAGACTCCAGTCAAGAACGTATCGATTACTTAGGTACTAGCACATTGAGAGCACGTGCAGTACTCCCTGGTGGTGCAATGGTTGAGAATATGCCTGCCAGTGCAGGGCATATGGGTTTAATCCCCAGTCCTGGAAGATTCCACATGCACTGGAACACCCAAGCCTGCACATGTCAACCGCTGAAGCCCACTTGCTCTTGAGGCTGCAAGAGCACATATGATTTCCTCTTTTGCCAACAGGGCAGATTTTAGAAAATTTCTTACACACCTCCTCGCGGGTACACTGGGGCAGGTGTAAGTACGTAGTGGGTCCTGGGTACCACTCCTGCCTCTTGGCTCAAAGTCGCCTCTCCGTGGAGGGCCGTGCCTTGCTCTCGCATTCCCGAGCAGAGTGGTGGCACTCTGGGTATGGGATTTCCTGTCCACGTTTTACTTTAGACCCTAAGTAGCATCTTGAAATGCATTCGGCCCTACAGTAGAACATTCCAGTTATTCCAAGGGCAGGGCAGCCTAACATCAGAGTTTGCATAGCACAGCACTCCCTGGAGACTTGGGTATCACCCAGTCAGTCACTGAGAAACTCCCAGATATTTCTAAATAAAGTTCAGCTCATTAAAAATGTCATTTGGATGTTGTAAACAGTTGTAAAGTATACTATACATTTAGCTTCCCTGGTGGCTCAGAGGGTAACGTGTCTGCCTGCAATGTGAGAGACCTGGGTTCGATCCCTGGGTCGGGAAGATCCCCTGGAGAAGGCAGTGGCAACCCACTCCAGTATTCTTGCCTGGAAAATCCCACGGATGGAGAAGCCTGATAGGCTACAGTCCATGGGGTTGTAAAAAGTCGGACACGACTGAGCGACTTCNTTCGATCCCTGGGTCGGGAAGATCCCCTGGAGAAGGCAGTGGCAACCCACTCCAGTATTCTTGCCTGGAAAATCCCACGGATGGAGAAGCCTGATAGGCTACAGTCCATGGGGTTGTAAAAAGTCGGACACGACTGAGCGACTTCACTTCATACATTTAACTTCCTTGTCAAAAGAGACTGCCTGGGCTTCATCCACGCTGGTGATTCCTTCCCAGACTTGTGTTCCCGGGAGAGTCACAGGGATCTGTGAGGCTGACCTGCCACCGTCTTTGGACCGTTCGCTGCTTCACCAGGATGACTGCTCCCAAAGTGACCCCAAATAGATGGCCCCGCAGGACTACACTTGCTGTCTGCCCTCCTCTTTCTGTTCAGTTCCCTGAGAATCTCGGTGCTCTTTGTCTCTTCTAAAATCTTAACTGGAGAAAGTGAGTTCTGCATGGCCCTGATAGCCCTGGAATTCTGATTGACTTTCCAGTCAGCCGAAACCCTAAATTATGCCCCAAACTTTCCAAGTTAACCCAGGGTTCTGCGTGACCAGGTGAGTGGAAACTTGTCCCCCCTGAGGCAGTGCTGAGAACCAGTCATTAACAAAGCTTGAGCCTTAGTGTGTGGTGGTAAGGGTCCGCTTCTCTGGTAAACGGCGAGGGATGTATGTGAGGCAGCTGTGTCTCCCCAAGGCACATGTGGATCTTTCTTTTTTTCTTCGTGACAGAAGATACTAGTTAGCCCTGAAGAAGGGGAAACCACTCCCCCCAGACATCCCATGAATTTACCACTCATCCCTGTCTTCAAATTCTGTCCCATTTCAACATGGGATGTAATGTATCCACTGAAAATATATTAGACCCTGACCCTTAAAGGACATAGTAAGTGCTTGTGAGATAGCGTGAAGTGGAAAAACAATCTGGCTACAAGATTGCCTGTAGTGTGGTCTCAGCTCTTATGAAATACCTATTTCGAAAAAGGAGACTGCCTGATTAGCTCCTTTCCTCTCAGTGGAGGGAAGATGAAGGACTTTTATTTTCCAAGTTTTCTGCAGTGAGCATTTATTATTTTATACACACATATATAAACCCTAAAGCGAAGTTGCTCAGTCGTCCGACACTTTGTGACCCCATGGACTGTAGCCTACGAGGTTCCTCCATCCGTGGAATTTCCCAGGCAAGAATACTGGAGTGGGTTTCCATTTCCTTCTCAAACACACATATATAAGCTGTCCTAAAAAGTTCCTCTAACTGGATGCAGTCTGTTTACCGGGATCTTCAGGAGCTGTGAGATTTTGTTTTCTTTTGTTTTGCTTGGCTACCTTTAACATCACTAAGATATTCATTCCCTGCCTGCCCAAAGGCCCATCTCTAACTTTCCAAGAGGACAGCCCTAACCAGCTCCTTTAAGCATCACTAGCCTCCCACCTTCCCACTCAGCCCTGGATGCAGGGAGTGGACGAGCACGGCCTCTGGCTGACTGGCTGCTGCCCTCCAGGCTCGGCCCGCTAGGGAAGGGCTGGGCCTCTTTGAAGGGGGTTAAAGTTCTTCTTTGTGTGAATGGCCTTTGAGGGAGCAGAGGGCGGGCCAGCCGTGACCTCACAGTCTTCTGTCAGGAGACTTAGAAGGAATTTGTCCAGCTTGAGCCAGGGCGCAGGAAACTGCCTGGAAAAAGAGGCAGTTCTGAGCCGGGACGCGTGAAGCGGGCACTCTGGGCGGGTAAGCCGTGTCTGCTGACCTAACTTACTGTCCTTTGCTTTCTGATCTGCAAGGAGAGGGTTCCCTCATGAGGCCAGAGTCTCTGTGGAGGAGGGACTCAGGGCGGGGACTGCGGCGCTGTGCTGTGGACGCCTTTCCTGCTGGAGAGAGAGTGGGCAGCCGGGCTTGGACAGGAGACTTGCTTCTTGTCTTACTAATCTTGTCAGACTCCCGGCTTTCACGCTAATGGCAGAACAGGAGCTCCGCACCACACAGACAACGCGGGTCAAGGCGCCCACCTCCTCTTTGCCAGATAATGCTTTGAAGATGGTGCATGAGTGTGTGCGTGTGCATGCCTGAGTGTGTGTGTGTGTGTGTGTGTGTGTGTGTGTGTCCCCTTTTCCACGTCAGAACCAAGTGGCCCATCAGTCCTGGTGACTGCTTCTCTTGTTATTTAATCTACAAGCCCATATTGTAGAATGTGGCACATTCATAGAGTGACTTGAGGCTTTGCAGGGGAACATGTATGCCCATCTGCTGTGGGACCCAGGGCTATGGGAGGAAAACTGCAACAGCTCTCGTCCTAAGTACAGGACTCATCTGTGGGCAAAGAGTTAATCTCGAAAGCCTCTGGCACCGTTTTCTCCTGGCTCTGTCTTCACACAGTGGATTTTTTGCCAGGTCCACGGTGGAGCCCAGCTTTTGCTCTCTGCCATTCCTGGTTGGCCAGGCCTGAATCCAAGATCTCGAACTATTTTAAAACTAAGAAGGACACAGCTAAGTTATACAGGACTGAAGCCAGGGACTTGCTTTCAGCAGAATCAGTTATCCTAGAAATTTCAGGCTGCAGGAGCCAGAGTTCCCTCTGTGGCCTTGACCTTGGTTTATTCTGGAGGTGGGGGACTGTTCTGTGAGATAGTTTCATAGTGAAAAGGGTCTTCTGTGAGAAGAGCATCTGAGGACTCCTTGATAAAGAGCTTGGAGTGTATCCCATCAAGGAAGAAGCAAAACTTGCCTTTCTTGGAGGTGAAATAAGGCATCTCGCCTCATTCAGGGGAAATGTCCCAGTGTTTCTCAATCCTTTTGGTAGGGAATGGGTCTCCAAGTGACTGAAGAAAATAAGCCTTTCACCAGAGGCTGCAGAAGAGGCAACAGCTTCTTTCCTTGCCTCCTCCCATCACACCCCCATCACACACACACACACACACACACACTCTTTCGTTTCTTTCAGAGAGAGCCCAAGCTGTAAATGTGTTCATCAAACCACACCTTAACATCTTCCAGATGTGCAGCCTGACATCTGAGCCACTGACTTTTCAGCAGAGTGAAGGGGATGCTATTAATAGGGCAGCTGCAGTAGTGGGAGACTCCCCTTACATTACAAAGGGACCGCTTCTTTATCAGGATTGCTGTCGAGTCAAGACACAGCCCAGCCTTGTTTCCAACGGAAGGGGCTTCCAGAAGTGTTTTCATGCTGTCGTCTGCAAGCCTGGACCTGAGGCCTGAGCCAGAGAGAATAGCAGGAGGGTGACTGCTAAGTTGACCAGACCAGAGAAGCTCTCAGAAAGAAAAGCTGAGCCTGTAGGAACAGAAAGGTCTTTTTATGACTGTCAGAGTCACATTTAGCCATAATGGCTTCATGGCAGGAGGTCAGTGGCGGGGTGGGGGGTAGGGGGAGGAAACCCCAGAGGCAGAGTTAGTGTTAGCCCCCTCTGTTAGGGGTCATGTCATTATCGTTGAGTCCATCCAGTCTAAATTTAGCTGTAAGTACCCTGGAATGCTGGGGGTCTTAGATCTGCCTCTTGTCAGCCAGGAGCTGGGTCTCTGGCCTCCTTGGGGAGTGGCCCGCCTCCTGGCTTCCCACGGTCAACACCAGACTTTGGTGTTACAGGCCGGAAGACGCTCTGCTGGGGTGGGGTAGGGGGAGAGGAAGTTCTGCCTGGGACTGGAATGCAGTCCAGGTTAACTCCAGGGTCGCTCCCCTCCACTTCCTGGCCCAGAAGCCTGGAGTCCAACCCAGGAAGCGCGCCATCCTCAGACATTCCCACTCTCCGTACCTTCACAGGGGTGGGTGGAAGGGGCCACTCAGAGTCCCAGCGGCTTCTCTAGTGGGGGTGGGGGTGGGAGAGGAGGTGCAGGCCAGCTCCTGAGGAACCCTGGTGCTCCCAGCTTCCTGCATCTATTCTCAGCCTGCCCCATCTGCCACCTTGAACAGGCCAGGCGGTTTCCTTCTAGTTACTGTTGTGGCAGTCTCTCCACTTGTTATCTCTGCTATCTTTATGTGACTCTGTCCTCTCTCTCTCTCCAAGGCTGTAAGCTCCCTGCTGCAGCGCGAGGCACACTCCAGAGCCCTAGGGTCCTCCCAGGGCCCCAGCTCAGGGCTTGCCACTCTATAGGTTCTCAGGACGTTCTGCAGAGATCCACTGTTACCTCTTCAGCCTCTGTGCTCCCCTTCTGCGCTCCTTGGGTTCCCTCAGGCTTCAGTCTGTCTCCCCCAGACCTCCTGACTGGGGCTCCAGCCCATGCCTCCAAGGCTGATGAACCTCAGCAGCCCCGGGCGGACATCCTCCCAGTGTCTGGGCATCTTCCCCCTGCCAGGTCGCACCCTCTCCTCGCTTTGCTGTCCTGATGGAAACTTTGGCCAGAAAATAAAGAGCCCTGAATAAACCATTAAAGACAGCCACTCATGGCCTATGGAATACAGCAGTTGTGCCCTGTGTCTTAAAAACTCAACTTAGGGAAGAGAGGCAGGGCAAGAAAAGGAAACAGGTGCCCTCTGGTTTCACAGCCCTGAGGAAGTTTCTCTTCGTATCGTGCCCCTCTTCCTAGGCCAAGAACGAGTTCATACTTTTGGTGGAACTTTAAAATAACTAGATTAAAGGATCAGGTCACTTATTACCTGGGGAAATGTGTTTCTAATTTAAACATCGTGGCTTTAGTAGGAAGTAATCTGGGTTATTCAGAGCAGAGAAACCTGATGTTTGAGTGAATTTGGGTCACAGTGCATTTAGGCTAGGAGCCTGGGAAGCTGGTGACAGACATCGTTAACAGTAGGGTGTTGTGTTAGTTCCTCAGTCGTGTCCAACTCTTTGTGACCCCATGGACTGTAGCCTGCCAGGCTCCTCTGTCCACAGCATTCTCTGTCCATGGGATTCTCTAGGCAAGAATACTGGAGTGGGTTGCCACTGCCTTCTCCAGGGGATCTTCCCAACTCAGGGATCGAAACCAGGTCTTCTGCATTGCAGGGGGTTCTTTACCATCTGAGCCACCAGGGAAGCTCAAGAGTAGGGTCGGGAGGTAGAGAATTGACAAACACAACAGACTTGGGAAGTGAGTAGAAGCATCTGCTTCTCACTTGACCTTGTAGCAGAGAACACCTTTCTGGCATCCCCCTGGGCCCAACCAGATCTGCTAAGGAAAATGCATTGCCTTCACAAGTTCTTTCTTGCCTGGTGCCCCCAGCCACAGGCCCAGGTGTCCTAGAGGAGAGAGCAGACAGTCATCCATGGCCTAAGCTTAGCAGGCCACAGGCCCTGATGTGTCATCTCTGCAAATCAGATGGCTCCTAGCACCTCACCTGTGCTGCTAACTGGTGCTAGGGAGAAGTCGTAGCCTTGTCCACTGCCGTGGCTGGGATGTGGGATTTCAGATTTTGCCTCTGGATGTCATCAGAGGAAGCAGAGGACCCGCCAGAGGCCAGAGCCCCAGACTGAGCAGGAGGTCCGCATCCCCAACTCTGTCCAGAGGGTTCTGCAGGTAGAGCGGAAGACGGGAACTGAAACTAGGTCTCCAGGGCTTTTGGTTGGTTTTGAAAGGGGTCCTCGACTTGTGAAGCCAAGTTGTATACTGTGACTTCTAGAGATTCAAGTGTGCAAACCATCAGCCTGAAAGTCACGCAAATGATCTTCAGATCCATACACCTTCATAAGACTTCCCTTGTCATTTTGGAAGCTTCCAGTCATGGAGAATACCTTTTGAGGTACTGGGATAGAATTCCGAAGAAATGACCTTCCTTTAGGTCCTGGCTGTGCCATTTATTAGCCAGGGGATCCTGGGACAATCTTTCTAAACCTTTTTTTTTTTTTTTTTTTAATTTTTACTTTTTTAAATTATGAAAGTATGATAACACATTTCTATGAGACTTAGAAAATACAGAACAAGGTTACATATAGTTCCACTATGTGCACGTGTGCATTGTTGCTTCAGTCGTGTGCGACCCTCTGGACTGCAGCCTGCCAGGCTCCTCTGTCCATGGGATTCTCCAGGCAAGATCCTGGAGTGAGTCGCCACGCCCTTCTCCAGGGATCTTGGAACCTACATCTCTTAGGTCTCCTGCATTGGCAGGTGGGTTCTTCACCGCTAGCATCACCTGGAAATTAGCTGGGAGTTTCAATATCAAACTCTCAAAAATTAATAGGATGAATATACGGAGAAGTAGAAGGATATATAGTACACTTGGTCTAAACCTTTTATTCTCCCCTTAATTATGCCAATTAGCACAAGCCTCAGGGGCCCTTCGGAGAAGGCAATAGCACCCCACTCCAGTACTCTTACCTGGAAAATCCCATGGATGGAGGAGCCTGGTAGGCTGCAGTCCATGGGNCTGGGAGTTTCAATATCAAACTCTCAAAAATTAATAGGATGAATATACAGAGAAGTAGAAGGATATATAGTACACTTGGTCTAAACCTTTTATTCTCCCCTTAATTATGCCAGTTAGCACAAGCCTCAGGGGCCCTTCGGAGAAGGCAATGGCACCCCACTCCAGTACTCTTACCTGGAAAATCCCATGGATGGAGGAGCCTGGTAGGCTGCAGTCCATGGGGTCTCTAAGAGTTGGACGTGACTGAGCGGCTTCACTTTCACTTTTCACTTTCATGCATTGGAGAAGGAAATGGCAACCCACTCCAGTGTTCTTGCCTGGAGAATCCCAGGGATGGGGGAGCCTGGTGGGCTGTGCCATCTATGGGGTTGCACAGAGTCGAACACGATTGAAGTGACTTAGCAGCAGGGGCCCTTGNAAGAGTTGGACGTGACTGAGCGGCTTCACTTTCACTTTTCACTTTCATGCATTGGAGAAGGAAATGGCAACCCACTCCAGTGTTCTTGCCTGGAGAATCCCAGGGATGGGGGAGCCTGGTGGGCTGTGCCATCTATGGGGTTGCACAGAGTCGAACACGATTGAAGTGACTTAGCAGCAGGGGCCCTTGGGAGTTTAAAGAGAGCTAAACTCCTGGAGGAGAGCAGGTGCCTATGGAATGTGGGATTTCTGATTAGATCCTGGCTGACCATTCTTGGCGTATGTGTTCCAGATTAGGGTGTCTGCTCCTGGAATGTAATTTAAGCTAACTTCAGACACACACACACACGGCTATATTATATTGTGTCTGCCTGAGTATTTTAAAGTAAATTGTAGACATCCTGACCAGCTGTTAGCTATTCTGGGAAAGCAGGAGGCCAGCAGGGCAGGCAGATAGTAAATGCCAGATTGTTAGGTCTCCACCTAGCGATGGCGGTCCCCCTCCACCTGGGGAAATTTGATCCTTGGGTTGGGAAGATCCCTTGAGGAGAAATGGCAGCCCACTCCAGTATTCTTCCCTGAGGAATCCCATGGACAGAGGAGCCTGGCAAGCTACAGTCCATGGGGGTCGAAAAGAGTCAGAACTGAGTGACTGAGCACACAGGGACACATGCGTAGTCCATTTCAGAAAAGCTTAACAGTTCATGTAATGAATGTTCATTTTGTCTGAATTTGGAGTCAGGTTCACCTTATCTGAAGCATGGAGAAAATTCTGGTCTTATCTTCAAAGGGAGCAGTGAGTATTTATTGGTTTAAATATGACATCATTTAATGATGTCAAACCCAGACTCCTGCCAGATCCTTGCACAGAGGGGTTCCTAGGCCACTTCCACTCACCTGGTATAATGACGTGGTGGCTTTGATCACCTCAGGCCATCCAGCACAAAGGTAATTCTGCCTGCTGAGACAGAACTCAGGAATTTGCTCTTTGGTTATAATTGTTCCCTAACTTTACAAAAACTCAGGAACTCTGAGGCAGAATAGTAAGCCAGCAAGGCAGAGTTGTTTATCTCTTTAAGGACTTATGCCCTGATTAGGGTTTAGAACTCTGCTCCCTGAGATAGACAGAATCAAGTCTCAGGAAGAATTTTCTGAATTTGTGGAAAGGAGCTGAGGCCTTGTGTAACTAACAGGAAGGAGAGACTCTTTCCTGTTTACACTCCACAGTGTCTAGATTTTTGTGGACAGTATTGGAAAGCAATCACCTCAGATTACACTGAGACTCCAAATTTGCCTGTAATTAGCATTTGTAAAATGTTTGACACATCTCAGACATAGCTGGTGAGACTCATTATTTCCAACTCAAGGCTAAAACTGTTTTGTTTTTGATATTGCAAAAATGTACTGTCAAATGATGTTCTCAAGATATTTAAACTTTTGAACTGGGACAGTTGTTGCTAGTTCAGAATATATCCTTGGGAAAAGGATAGAGTTTTTAAAAGTTCTTTAAAAAAAAAAAAAAAGCTATAGGGCATCTGCTCCTTCATTATCCGACATGAGAACCATGAAGCATCCAGGAGAAGGGGATGATGCTGACGAAGTGTTCCTGGGGGTGCTGTGGAAACAGGCTCAGTTACTCCAATCTCTGTGATCAGCAACAAGAGGTTAATATAGGCAAGTGTTTCACTTCACCTGACCAGACTAAGTAAACCCCAAAATAGATTTATGACTTCCTAGGAAGTATGGGAAATCCAGTTTTTGTTAAGAAAAGGGTGTTGTCTCCTGGAACTTATTGTTGCTGCTAATTTCATCATGACCCTAAAGAATAAGCCTCCTGCATTTTAAATGAATGAATCCATGACTAACTGAACTATAGAATTAATTATAAGCCTTTCTGCGTCTTTCAATGTCACAGGGCCCTTTTTCTTGTCATGTCAACTATTGTAAAGTGTTTTCTGTTTCAGTAGAAGAGTATTTTTCACCATATTTCAGTCCCAGCAGCTTCCTACTATTTTCCTACCTATATTCCCTCCCCAAAGCCAAAGGGATAGAAGGAAAGCTGTACTTCCTCCCATGAAAACATTAGCAGTGAATCGTTGGCCAAATGAAGNGAGGTCTCTGTTGCAGAATGTAAGAGTGTTCCCGGAATCACTTCGACGCCACATTCCGTGGACCACCCCTCCCCTTTCTACTCAACCCCCCACAATGGCCTCCTTGCTGATCACCACGAATCCCTGGATAACGACGTGGCCAGAGAGATCCGATATCTAGACGAGGTGCTGGAGGCCAACTGCTGTGATTCCGCTGTGGACGGAACCTGCAACGGCACATCGTCCCCGGAGCCTGGAGCAGCCATCTTGGCCGGAGGCCCAAGCCCGCCCGCCCCCACGGCTGTCGAACCGGAAGCCACCGAGAGGGCCGTTGGCAGACAGGCTCCTCCGCACCTGGAGCTCCATCGGAGCGACTCTGACACCATGGCCGAGGGCAGAAGCGCCAACGGCCACGCCCCCGAGCAGCCCCGAGACGCACCGGGGGACAGCCTGCAGGTGCCCGTGAGCCCCAGCTCCTCCGCCAGCTCGCGGTGCTCCTCCCGGGACGGGGAGGTGACGCTCACCACGCTCAAGAAGGAAGCCAAGTTCGAGCTGCGTGCCTTCCATGAGGACAGGAAGCCCTCCAAGCTCTTCGAGGACGACGAGAGTGAGAAAGATCAGTACCGTGTCAGGAAAGTGAGGCCTTCGGAAGAGATGCTGGAGCTGGAAAAGGAGAGGCGGGAACTCATCCGGAGTCAGGCCGTGAAGAAGAACCCCGGCATCGCCGCAAAATGGTGGAACCCTCCGCAGGAGAAGACCATCGAGGAGCAGCTGGATGAGGAACANAGGAAGCCCTCCAAGCTCTTCGAGGACGACGAGAGTGAGAAAGATCAGTACCGTGTCAGGAAAGTGAGGCCTTCGGAAGAGATGCTGGAGCTGGAAAAGGAGAGGCGGGAACTCATCCGGAGTCAGGCCGTGAAGAAGAACCCCGGCATCGCCGCAAAATGGTGGAACCCTCCGCAGGAGAAGACCATCGAGGAGCAGCTGGATGAGGAACATCTGGAGTCGCACAAAAAGTACAAGGAGCGCAAAGAGAGGAGGGCGCAGCAGGAGCAACTGCTGTTGCTGCAGCAGCAGCAGCAGTTGCAGCAGCAGCAGCCGCCCCCAGCGCAGCTCTGCACGGCCCCCGCATCCTCACGGGAGCGTCCCTCTGTGACCGACCACCCAAAGGAGGACATCGTCACGGAGCAGATAGACTTCTCCGCCGCACGCAAACAGTTCCAGCAGATGGAGAATTCCAGGCAGACAGTGGCCAGGGGCCAGAGTACACCCAGGCTCTTCTCCATCAAGCCCTTCTACAAACCTCTGGGGTCCATCAACTCAGACAAGACACTGAGCATCTCCAGACCAGCTTCTGTCGGGGCACCTCCTGAAGACTCCTCAGCAGCCAAGGGGCAGAAAGGCCACTGTGCCCCAGAGAGTCAGTCTTCTGGAGGAGGGGGCCAGGGCAGCACAGCTCCCCAGGGAAAGGAAGGGCCGTACAGTGAGCCCTCTAAACGCGGGCCCTTATCCAAACTGTGGGCAGACGATAGTGAGTTCACGAGTGCTCGGGCCGTCCTCACCGTGGTCAAGGATGATGATCCTGGGATCTTGGATCAGTTTTCAAGGTCAGTCAATGTCTCTTTGACTCAAGAGGAGCTGGACTCTGGTTTGGATGAGCTGTCGGTGAGATCCCAGGATACCACCGTCCTGGAGACCCTGTCCAATGACTTCAGCATGGACAATATCAGTGACAGTGGGGCCTCCAATGAGACAACCAATGCCCTGCAGGAGAATTCACTGGCCGATTTTTCTCTGCCCCAGACTCCCCAGACTGACAACCCCTCAGAGGGCCGAGGAGAAGGGGTCTCCAAGTCTTTCAGCGATCATGGTTTCTATTCCCCTTTGTCCACACTGGGAGACTCTGCGTCGGTTGATGACCCCTTGGAATATCAGGCTGGTCTCCTGGTGCAGAATGCCATTCAACAAGCCATCGCCGAGCAAGTGGACAGAGCTGGGTCTGAAACCACCAAGGGCGGAGCAGAACAACAGGGACCTCAAGCAAGTCAAGAGAAAGCTGGCCCCAGGGCTCCCAGCTCAGAGAAGCCTCAGAACATGTTTGAACCACCTCAGGTGTCCTCCCCTGTTCAAGAGAAAAGGGAAGTATTGCCAAAGATTCTGTCTACTGAAGACAGGGCACTCAGGGAAAGGGGGCCCTCCCAGCCACTGCTGGCGGTACAGCCCAGTGGCCCAGTAAACATGGAGGAGACCAGACCAGAAGGGAGCTACTTCAGCAAGTACTCGGAAGCGGCTGAGTTAAGAAGCACAGCCTCGCTCCTGGCCACTCAGGAGTCCGATGTGATGGTTGGGCCCTTCAAGCTGAGGTCCAGAAAGCAGCGGACTTTGTCCATGATTGAAGAAGAGATCCGAGCAGCCCAGGAAAGGGAAGAGGAGCTGAAGCGGCAGAGACAAGTCTTGCAGAGTACCCAGAGCCCCAAGGCAAAGAATGCCCCATCACTGCCCTCCCGAACGACGTGCTACAAAACTGCTCCAGGTAAGTGAAGTGTCACAGACAAGAGACAGATGCTGCAGAAATCGGTGTTGTTGATTCCAGCTTACAGTGCTCTGTGTGGAGCCGCCTCTGTGTGTGGCTATCTCAGTGTCAGGGAGACACTGGTCTGGGGATCCCAGTGTTCAGAGACTCACATTGGGGATGTCAGAGTGTCTTCTGGAAGACCTTTGAGCCTGGTTGGGGTTTGCCGTTTCCCAGAGGGTGTAATGGCTCCTTTCTTGTCCTCCTGCTCTGGTCTTCCTGTAATATGGAGAATTGTTTTCTGTTTATTGTTCTGTCTTGGTTGAGCTAGGCTATGTGTGGTGCCGACCTAGAGTCGGCCGTTGTGTGGACTGTGTTGACATTAGTAACTTGACCCTCTGTATCTGCAGTAAAATCAAGCCTATCTGGTTTGGGAATGTCTTCTCCTAACCCCTTCTGGATGCTGAGTCTCTTCCCAGCAATGACAGTTATGGGTTGGTATTGCAGGTTGACCCATAGAAGATGTTTCTGTCCATCTTCTGTATAATGGGATTTGTCTTTCCTTAAATCACCATAAAGCAATTACTTTGGAATCAAGGTCATCACATCTATTTGTGTTCGGTGACCCTTTTGGAGAAGTTGAGTTCTCTATGTAAAAGACAAGCCTCTAATCTCCTCCCATTGCTTGGACAGTTCCCTGTCTTGAATATTTTGTATAGATGGTTGATGTTAATTTCAGTGATAACTATCGTTGCTACCATTATGGATAACAGTGTGGCCAGTAATTTTTATTTCCCATTTGGATATGATGTTACTTGGGGAACCACACAACCTGCCACAGAGAAGGGCTGCTCAAAGTGTGGTCTGAGCTCATTTATGACTATTCTATGACAGTCCATGCTAAGATCAGTCCAGACATTGGTAAAGAGTTTGAAAACTCTTGGAGCAATTTGATACTGTCTTCAAATCCAAGTGTAGGATTTTGTGGGTTTTTTTTTTTTTTTTTTTTTTTTNGCTCATTTATGACTATTCTATGACAGTCCATGCTAAGATCAGTCCAGACATTGGTAAAGAGTTTGAAAACTCTTGGAGCAATTTGATACTGTCTTCAAATCCAAGTGTAGGATTTTGTGGGTTTTTTTTTTTTTTTTTAATTATTGGTCCATAATGGATTGGGCAGAAAAACTGTTCCTTCACTGGAGAGAATTTCAGAAGTGTTGCCTTGCTGTATAACTACCGTATTTAGCTTGGCCTATTCAGACCTTTGGCTTCCCACATAGCTCAGTCGGTAAAGAATCTGCCTGCAATTCTTGAGACCTGGGTTCGATTCCCGGGTCGGGAAGATCCCCTGGAGAAGGAAATGGCAACCCACTCCAGTATTCTTGCTTGGAAAATCGCAAGGACAGAGGAGGCTGGCAGGCTACAGTCCATAGGGTCGCAAGAGTCGGACACGACTTAGCACTGTCTTTCTCCTTTTCTTCTTCTTTCAGACCTTAATTCCATCTTGATTCCTTAATCAAGATCAAATCTATAATGACACAAGTTAACTCTTTCCATATTAACCTTTAAATTTTGAAACAATCTCAAACCTAGAGGAAGGTCCCCTAGTGAAGTACCAATATTGTTTTTATTCAGAAATGTTTAAGACTAAGCTGCCAACATGATGCTTGATCACCCCCAGTTTTGTAGAATGTCCCTCGGTTTGGGTTTGTCAGATATTTTCACGTGATTATGTTCGGGTTATGCATCTGGGTAGGAGTAACCCAGAGCTGATGCTTATTCTCACAGTATTCAGTCAGGTAGGACATTGTCAGTTTGTCCCATTCCAGGGGCAGATGTTAACTTTTTTCACTTAATACTGATTTTGATGGCTTGATCGAGGGAGTGTTTGCCAGGCTTTTACACAGTAAAGTTACTTTTCCTTTTTGTGATTAACAAGTATTCTGTGGGGAAATACTTTGGTGCTATGTATGTAATCTTCATCCCTCTCCATAATAGGTGGTCTCGTGGATTCCTGTTATATTTAGTAGGTTATAATCTGTTTCTGTTATTATTTTTATCCTTAATTACTCAAATATAGTTCAGAGGAGCCCTTTCAAGCTGACTTCAGTGTCCTTTTGACATGTCTCCATTATTCTTTGGACATATCTTTACTTTCTGGTGCTGCACAATGTTCCAGTCTCATCTTATACTTTCCTGACCCTGAAATCAGCCCTTTCGCTAAAGAGCACTAGTCTCTCTTAGTGGAGAATGGTGGTATTTTTAGTGGTATTTAGAAACCAAGATCTGGGTGCTTGGTGTGCTCACTGCTGTTAGACAGGCACTGCTCCCAGGCACTCTTAATGGTCAGAATTCTGTCTGTTGGTATATCAGTTAATTGATCTGTCTACCTGTCTTACCTACTTATCTACCTACCTACTAAAAACCATGACCTCACCCTGATACCTTTAATTTTAATCTAATACCACATGGTTCATTTTCTCTCTTTGCAGATTTTACCTGGTGCCTATTACTCTTCATATATTTATTATTTGATCAGTTCCCCCCTGTGGAACCAATCTACTGATTTCCTCACCAAACATCAACTCCAGCGCCACTTTTTAGGTAGCCATTGCTGTCCCCTGCACGTTCCTCACCCATCTTGGAGCCCAGCACCCTATATTGGGTCACTCGTCTCCCTGTCCACCTTGCTCTGGTTCGCACACACCACTCTGGGCCACTGTGGCTCCTCCCCGACTCCTTGCAGAAACCTATCTCAATCAGCCCCACCTAATGGCTTTTGGACTAAATTGTTCAGGAAGGAAAGGGGAGGGAGCAGGAAGAGGAATAGCCTGGTGACTCTCCGGATATGTTTTTTAATTCCTTCAAGTTACAGGGTAATAGGCAACTGAATGAGTGAGTGAGGCAAAGAAAACTTTCAGGGGAGGTTTTTTTGGTCTCTGCTTAATGGTGACTTGCTGGCTTTCCCTAAAGGTCCTTACTTGTCAAGTTCACTTCAAATTCTTGTGGGCTGGCTTGGCACAGAGATGGCAGTTGGGCATTCTATATGGTATCTTGGAAAAAGCTTTGGTACCACTTGAATTCAGCCCCATCTGGGGAACCTGCCATCACAAAGGTGTGATTGTAAAGGACCTGCATAAGAGCCTGCAGTCTCACGAAGGGAGGAAGTCTTTGCAGGCACCTCAGCAACTTCTGCTCACATGGCAGGCAGATCCCATGGCTCTCTGGTCAGTTGCAGCTGTTCCACTTACCTAGAACCTTCTATATATTGCATATGCTCAGTGGTATTTTCAGTTTTCTCCTCTCCACCTCTTAACCGAACCCCTTACCATATTGCTTCCATATTTTTCTAGCACACAAAATTAAGACATTTCAACGCTTTTCCTGACCTGCTGTGGTTTGTCAGGCTTCCCGCCAGGCTCTAAACAAGACAGAATCCTAAGGTATGCCCCCTGCAGCCCTATATTGATTTCCTTGTACTTCCCCTATGCTAATGCTAATCTCCTCCCCCCATATTCCATCCCCGCAGGGTTGATTCCTGCTCCTTTAGTAAGATGGTAATTCATCCCTGCAAGCCTGCTTGGGTCTGTTTGTCACACTGAGCACAGTCATGATAATGACCTGTTTTGCAGCTCATTTCTTCATGTTTATCTCTAGAACACTGAAAGTAGATGGCAGGACTTGCCAGAATTACAACATAGATTGAAAGAAACTGAATGCCAAAGCCCATTTTTTTCTATCCGTGCCTGGAAATGTTTAGATTATTGTTTGGCCAGCCAGCTTCTTAATTCGTGATCAGGAAGGAGGCTGACACATCACTCTGAGCCGCCAAACTGGACCATTCATGGTCAGGATCAGAACTGTTGGCCCCAGTTTTGGTTTTGTGAATGGAGATGTTGCTGAGTCCCTATACTACTCTGTGCTTCGTGCCATTAGAGGTGATTCAGCCAGTTCATTGGGTGACTCAGTGACAATTTGATATTAAGTGATGAAAAATACACTTTTTAACATCTCCTACAGTAGAAATTAGGCTGGTGACATGTTGAAGTCCTAAAATCTTAACGCAAGTAAAATTCACTGAGAGCCAAAGTGTGATAAGGAAAGAGAAGTGCTTTCCAAATATTTCCCGGGTGTTGAAAAGATACTTGTTATTGCATTTGGTTCTCTTCCCTTTTGAGACTGGAAGATGATGGGATTCTGTTTTCAAAAGTATGTAATCATTTTCAAAGACAAATTATTAGGAGAAGTTTTACGGAGATTTAATCTCATTGGTTCTTATGTGATTTTTTTATTTAAAGCTTTTTTTCTTTACTGTGGACCATTTTTCAAGTCTTTTGAATTTGTTGCAATATCGTTTCTGTGTTGGGGGTTGGGGGCGTTGTTGGCCATGAGGCCTATAGAATTAGCTCCTCAACCAGAGATGGAGCTCCCACCCCCTGCATTGGAAGTCGAAGTCTTAACCACTGGACTGCTAGGAAAGTCCCTCTTATGCAATTTTTAAAGGAAGAAGAGTTTAAATAGGGCTTGTGTGGCATTTGTTCATACAGAAATGAAAAAGGCAGATAAAGCCCCCACCCTCAGGGATCTGAGTTCCGTAATAGAAGCATCCAAGAAGGATAGCCGTTTCATCACAGAGAAGCGTGGAGGCCTGTGTCAGCGTGGGGCAAGGACCTNCCTTCTCCAAGGCATGAAAGTGAAGTCACTCAGTCGTGTCCGACCCTCAGTGACCCCATGGACTGTGGCCTTCCAGGCTCCTCCGTCCATGGGATTTTCTGGGCAAGAGTACTGGAGTGGGGTGCCATAAGTTTTTCCAGTCATGCTCAACTCTGATGCTAAGGGCTCTCCTTTGAGGCATAGAGAATTTCAGGCTTTACCAAGCATCTGAGACCACAGGTGAACCAGAAAGCTCCCTCCTCCGATTTCCTCCTGCCCTCCCTCCACTCCTCACCCCTGTCCAGAGTCTCTAGCCACGCGAGGCTCTTTTACATCTTAACCCCTGGAACAAACTTGCACCCAGACCTTCAGTTGCCTGTTCTTCCGTAGCACCTTCTTGTCTCTCTCTTCCTGGGGTCTCCTTTCAGCTGCTGCTTTCTTCTCTCCCCGTTTATGTAACTTCTTCCAGTTTTCCCACACCACCCAGGATTTCAGTCATATTCTCCTATTCTTCCTTACGGCATGTCCAGTCTCTGTGTGATGGAAGTTCTCAATTTTGAGGGGAAGGGAGTGGGATCAGGCCCCTTCGAAAATTTGATCAAATTCTATAAACAATAACATATTAACATTTTCAAAATGTATTTTTAATTGGAGGATAATTGCTTTACAATGTGTTGGTTTCTGCCTTACAATGACATGAATCAGCTATACATGTACCCCCTCCCTCTTGAACCGCCTTTCCACCCCTCATCCCCCGCTCCCAGGTCCTTAGAAAGCACCGGGCTGAGATCCCTGTGTTACACAGCAGCTTCCTCTAGCTACCCATTTCACCCTTGGTAGACGTACAGGCAGCATTTATGAAGCACCAAGAAAGTTGACAGGCGTTTTCTACAATTCCCACAAGTGTAATCTATTTCTTAGGACAGTTCCGTAGGGTATTCTGTTTTGGTTTCTGTTTGTCTTTGGGGGCTTTTTTTTTTTTTTTTTACTGAGCCACACAGCTTGCGGGATCTTAGTTCCCTGATCAGGTATCAAACCCAGGCCCCTGGCATTGAGAGTGGGAAGTCCTAACTACTAGATGCCTGGGAAATTCCGTGGGGTTGAACTATTTTGATATCCATTTGACACGTTAGAAAACAGATGTCACAGAGCTCATAAATAGTAGCGCTTGAATTTTAACCTGGGCACTCTGATTCAAGTGTTGCTCTTCCCATAAAAACGCACATTGGCAGCTTCACATGCAAAATCCAGTAGATCTGATACTGTCTGGGTCTGGGTGACCTTACCACACCTCCTCCTGCTGCGGGCTCTTGTGAACCAAGGCCAAAGCCATGATAGGGGCTGGAATCTGGGGGAGAGCAGAGTTTTGGTGGCAGCCACTTCATTCAGATAAAGTTTGTTTATTTGAATGAACTCCCTCTGGGCTCTTTGGTATCTGCTCTCCCAGGAGATAGTGGGAAAAGATGACCCAGGTTTCCCACTGCCAAAAAGGAACCAGAAGTGACTGCGAATGGGTGACCAAAAGGTGCTAAAATTGAATTGTGATAGTTGCACAACGTTTATTAAAAATCTTTGAATCATACACTCGGAAATGAGTACATCTATAACGGTATGTAAGTTATACTGCAGTGAAAGCCGTAGCAAAAAACAAAAGGATGGGGGACTCAAGGAACTGGAAGAAAAGTCCAGGCAAAGGAGCCAAGGAGGCCACGAAGCCTGAGGTTGAAAAGAGGAGTTCTTCAGGCCAACCTTCAGCCACCAGCTAATGAGGAAGAAATCTTGCTGTCCTTGGGGTACCCCCCAGGAACCAAGAGCAGAACTGTCATCATCCATGGGTTAAGCATCCTGCTCCTCTTTCCATCCATCACTGCTAACACCTGAGGGCATCAGGCAGTGCCAGGTGAGTTCAGGTAAACAGAACTGAGATTCGGTGGGCAGGGCTGCTGGGCACTCGGGCTGTGTAGCGCCAGGGAGTGGGTGGAACTTGGAGCCTGATAACAGAGTGAAAGGAATTTGGGGTGATTTTTACTGATGAGGCTCTTCCTGAAAACCCACCGATGTGAGGGGTTAACTGTCACGAACAGAGGGCAAGTGTGCAGGCCTTTTGCTCCCTAGTTAGGGCATTAGTGGGAAGCTGGAGGGGACCTATGGCCATTACCCTGAGCTCAACTTTTTTTTTTTCTTTTTTTAAATAATTGAAGTAAAGCTGATGTACAATGTTGTGTTAGTTTCAGGTGCACAGCAAAGTGCCTCAGTTATACATACGATTCTATTTTTTTCAGATTCTCTTCCCTTATAGCTTATTACAAAATAGTATAGTTCCATGTGCTACGCAGTAGCTTCTTGTTGATTATCTATTTCATATATAGTTGTGTGTACATGTAAATCCCACACTCCTAGTTTAACCTCCCCCAACCCAGCCCCAGCACACCCGTGCCTTCCCCTTTGGCAACCAAAGCCGTGTTTTCTATGTCTGTGGGTTTGTTTTGTCTATGAGTTCATTTCTATCATTTGTTTGTTTAGATTCCTCATCAGCTCCCCTGGTTTTATTGGTGCAAAGAGACGAATAATGAGGTTCCTTTGGAGCATTGCCCCTTTTAATTATGAGCTCCTTCGGCCACAAGAGGGTGCTAACTACAGCCCTCTCTGCACACAACCCACTCAAAACTCAGAATTGGGCTCTTAGGGGGACAGAACAAGTAGGGAATTAAAGGGAAGAATTCAAAAAGTTTGAAGTGTACCCGATGACATTAAGACAAAGAAGAGACCTTGGGAAATTCCCAGGTCCCTGCAGCAATTCCTGAATGTCACCCAAGCATTTCAGATACTTTCTCTCAGAGAAGTGTTTGCCTGATAGAGACTTTAAAAAAAATTTTCCACCAAGATATAGTGATCTCAGCATCAATTAACCTTATGGGAGGATTAACCAAATGCTTTGCTCCAGGTCCACAGGTGGTGGGCTCTGAACAAGTGGAGTGGATCCACTGGTTTCCTGGGGAAGTAAAGTTAAAAATCTTCCTTCCCCTCTGTTTTTCCCCTGCCCTCCCATTTAGAGAATACTGCCTCTGCCGTGGGGTTTGGGTGGTAGCTGTGATTTACCTCTGAGGAGGAGAGCTGTTTGTCAAATTTTTGAGTGGACTTCTGCAACACTTGGAGGGCTTGTTAACCAGAGACCTGGACTTGTATGCAGTTTCTGATTCTGAAGGGCTGGGTATGCAGCCTAAGAAGTTTCTAACTAGTTTTCTGGAATGCTGCTGCTTATCCAAAGAGCCTCACTTTGAAAATCACTGGTCTGGAGTGGAAGTAATGAACAGGATCTGGACAAACAAATTTATGTTTGAAAACTGGGGAATTAATGAAGGATTTGTAAGCTGCAGATACATGTGGTTTGGGGGTGGTTTTGAATATTCTTGGGGCCACTGTTTGCCCAGCACAGCAACCTACCTCTGTGGATCTTGGTGAAGCAGGATCTGAATTTCACTTAGACTGTTTGAGTGAGAACCTTCTAACCAGGGCTGAGAACAAAGTGTATATATTCCGACTTTAATTTCAGGGTGAGATCAAGGGATTCGTTAGAGCCTTGGAAGGTCTTACTTTGTAAAGAGCAACATCAGGACTCAGTGACGTGAGTTTGTTTGAATAACAGGGTTGTGTGATTTAAGATGAGATGCAAGATGAGGGGTCAGGATGACTTGATCTAGTGCAAGTCTTCTCAATTCTGACTCCATCTGCATCACCTGGAGAACTTTAGCGTTTGGATTCAATTGGTAGGAGCTTCCCAGGTGGCGCTAGTGGTAAAGAACTTGTGTGTGTGCGTGCGTGTGTGTGTGTGTGTGTGTGTGTGTGTGTGTGACTTGATCTAGTGGACAACTTGAGCATTTGGATTCAATTGGTAGGAGCTTCCCAGGTGGCGCTAGTGGTAAAGAACTTGCACGTGTGTGTGTGTGTGTGTGTGTGTAGAACTTTAGCGTTTGGATTCAATTGGTAGGAACTTCCCAGGTGGCGTGCGCGCGTGTGTGTGTGCGTGTGAGTCGCTCAGTAATGTCCGACTCTTTGTGACCCCATGAACCCTCCAGGCTCCTCTGTCCATGGGGTTCTCCAGGCAAGAATAGTGAATTGGATTGCCATTCCCTTCTCCAGAGGATCTTCCCGACCCAGGGATCAAACCTGGGTCTCCTGAATTGCTGGCAGATTCTTTGCAGTTTGAGCTACAGGGAAGTCCAAATTAAAACTGAAAAAATAACTGCAGCAGACATAAGAGACACAGTTTCCATCCCTGGGTCGGGAAGCGCCCCTGGAGAAGGAAATGGCAACCCACTCCAGTATTCTTGCCTGGAGAACCCATGGACTGAGGAGCCTGGTAGGCTACAGTCCATAGGGTTCCAGAGAGTCAGACACGAATGAAGCAACTTAGTGTGCTTGCACAAATGGTGTGGGCTGGAGTCTAGGCATCAGTAGCAATTAAAAGCATCCCAGGGGACTGTAACACAGAGCAAGCTTTGAGCGTCTTTGTCTGATGCTATGGTTCTTTCCAAGGTCAAGCAATGTTTCCACACCTGCCTACTAAATAGGGCCGCCATGGATGGAGGAGCCTGGAAGGCTGCAGTCCATGGGGTCGCTGAGGGTTGGACACGACTGAGCGACTTCACTTTCAGTTCTCACTTTCATGCATTGGAGAAGGAAATGGCAACCCACTCCAGTGTTCTTGCCTGGAGAATCTCAGGGACGGCGGAGCCTGGTGGGCTGCCGTCTATGGGGTCACACAGAGTCAGACACGACGGAAGTGACTTAGCAGCAGCAGTGGTCACCTATAGTGCCTCAGATGCTTTTAATTTTCCTTCTCAGGTTGGGGGGAACCCATAATTCTATTCTGGGCAAGAGAGAACTATCCAAGTGATTAAGATGTGAGTCATCAGTGGAGAGTCAGAGGGTTCTCAGAACTTACAAGGAGAAATTTAGGAAGGAATTTCCCAAGATGAACTTGAAAGTTGGAGAATCAGATAGTGGGGTCGGTGGAATTCCTCTCAGTATTCTCATCAAGACCTTTGGCTGCAAGTATGTAAGGTGGCCACTAGGTGGCAGTGGTCTCTAAAAGCAGATTCCATAGACAAGAACCTTCCTAGGCGGTCAGGAGGAGCTTTCCTACCCGTCACACAAGACAGAAATCTGTGGAGATCTACATACAGCTACTCCCAAAGCACTGCAATGGAAACGCCACTTGCACAATACACGGAGGTCCGATGTGGCCTTTCGTTTACTTTTACACCTCAGTGGAAAACTGATGCTTGCCACCAGATGGCAGCAGACTCCCGCGTGCTTCCTCCACTCGGGGCCGGTAGTTCCTATTTGTTTTAAATTGGAGGCTAATTACAATATTGTAGTGGGTTTTGCCATATATTAACATGAATCAGCCATGGGTGTAGGGCCGGTAGTTCTTAAGGGTGAGCTCTGCACAGGGCACTGTGCTGGGCACTTGACATGGATTATTGCCTGAAGTTTTTAAAAACACTTCCTTGAGGCACCTATTAATATTAGCTCCATTTTACAAATGAGTGGTTGAATAACTTGCTCTGGAGGATATGATCAAGCGGAGAGGAGAATTCAAACCCAGGCAGTCTGCACCAAAGTCTGAGTCCGACTGACCTCCCCAGTTTTCCTTCCCACTGACTTGATTCGGTAGCAGACAGGCCTCTGGTCCGGGTCCCGAGCTGGCTCTGCTTTCTAGTAGAGCCTATCTTCAGCATCGGGAGGGGGATGGAACTCTGACCGTTGAAAACTGGGCCTTGAAGTGGCAGAAGCGCGGGGATATGAGCAGGACATGGACAGTCTCTGTTAAAGGCAGCCGCTGTCACTAAACGCCAACACGCGACAAACACTGGGCCCTTCCCAGGTGCTTTCCTGCGCACTAGGCGAGTGGTCTGCCCTCCGAGTTATCACAAACACCGACCGAGTTATGTAAGGATCTCGGAGTGTCATGGTAATAATCTCCAGCTCTCCAAGCTGAAGCATCCGTTTTCTTGGCTCCTACTAGTGGTCCCACCTTTTATGGAATCAGCCCAGTCCTAAGCGTGTCTCTATCAGGTAGGGTACAGGTCGACTGTCAACGAAGTGACCCAATAATTAATTCGGTGGCCGAAAGAAGATAGAAGGTTATATCTCTCTCACAGTACAGTCCAAGGGGAGCGTTTGAGGTCCAAGGGCAGTTTGTTTTAAGCCGTCTTTTAGAGTCAAATACTTCTTCGTATCCTCAGGACCTACTGTCACAGACAGTGTGGTCCAGCCTTCAGAAGTGGTCAGATGCAGTAAAGCCACTTACTGAAAACCCAGGTGTGCCTGTTCCCTGGACCCTCTGTAGGCATGGCTTCCCTGCATCTGTTAAGACAGCACACCAGCTTCTAAGGACTGATTAATATAATTCTAGGATTTCCACCGCAACCACAGCTTAAATGAAGTCCAAAGGAATAAGGACTAAATAAATTGCTAAAACTTGCTTAAGTGTGCACATCTTCCTTCATGACACAGTCCACATCTAGTTTATCTCTTCCTATATTTATAATTATACAAACCACAGGAAGAAGAATTACCAGGTCAGGTTAACAGAGAACTACCCTTTAGTCCTGAAAAATCCTCTGGATGCCTTGAGATAGCTCCTCTATCTTAGCACAAAGGCTAACGCACGTCTCCTTGTGCTCCCCAAATATCACATTGCATACCCACATTCCTCAAGCCCTGCATATGATGGGAACAGAACTGGGACGCTTAAGGGGACTAAAGGAGGGTTTAGCCTAGGCTATGAAGCCACAAGCACACACACAGATACAAATAAGTGTTCATATGTCTGTCAGTCACGTGACCTGCATCTCACTCAAGGGCAGCCGAGGAGGGCTTTTCCGAGCCTCTCAGGGTCACGCAGCTGCTTATACTTGTGCTGGTTTCTCTGGCTTTGGTTGCAAGCCATACTGATTGACCTGAAGACATTTCTGGTGGCTGTCATGTTGTTTAGTCCGGGTTAATCTCAGCTAACCTGGAATGACCTCGTGCTTATCTCCAGAGCTGCTGGAGTATGGTGGTGACCATTGGCTGCACTAACTCGAGATAAATGACGTTCTTTTCCCAGGGGTTCATGAGTTGTTTCAGGGAAGGATGGACCAGCTGGCCAGCAGTGCTCAGTAATAATGACACTTGGGTTTATGACATGCATCTGGTGTTGATGGCATCTGGGGCTTTGGACATTTAAGGCTGGTCGTGTAACTGGAATGTGCTTAGAGGACCAGGTAGCTCACGATAAGAAACCCCTGCCACAAGTAGGCCTGGGGCTTCTGGTTCTCAGATGCTTTGCAGGTATGCTGATGGTGGTGATGTGAGACCTATACCACTCTGTGTTGAGAGGACAAAGAAGCCTGTGCATGGGAGTGCCAGCCCCCTTCGATGCCCCTCTCTCCTGTGGCCGTATGGCTCCATTGACCTGTAACAAGGTGGTCTGAGTATAAACTGAACTATGAGTCCTTTCAGCAGAATGTTTAAGGTAATTAATGTGTAATTTACACATATCTTCTTGATTCAGCTTCCTGCTCCTAATCTTATTATAGTTTTCTTTACCTGTTTTTGGCTGGGTTGGGCCTTTGCTGCTGCGTGGGCCTTTCTCTACTTGTGAGCAGGGGCAACTCTCTAGTTGCAGGGCGTGGGCTTCTCGTTACCGTGACCTCTCCTGTTGCTGAGCACTGGCTCTAGGGCGCATGGGCTTCAGCAGTTGTGGCTCCCGGGCTCTAGAGCACAGGCTCGGTAGTTGCGGCCACGTAGGCTTAGTTGCTCTGTAGCGTGTGGGATCCTCCTGGATCAGGGATTGAACTCACGTCTCCTGCATCGGCAGGCAGACTCTCCACCACTGGGCCACCAGGGAAGCCCCATGCTGCTAATCTTATGTCACTTAAACCATGCTTGCCAGGTGCACTTGGTCCTTAGCAATCGGTCCAGGGACTTGGAAAGGGAAAGGCTCCCTGTAAGGGGAATGAGGCGGGTTCTCAACAGTAACTCTCTGGGCTTCGTAAACGTTACCAAACAGAATTCAGGTGATCTTTACTTGCAAGTGAGAGGTAAAGGCACAAAGTGCCCTCCAGGCAGACAAAGGAAACTGAGGACTGGGCAGGTGGCTGCTGCTGCTAGGTCGCTTCAGTCATGTCCAACTCTGTGCGACCCCATGGATGGCAGCCCACCAGGCCCCCTCGTCCCTGGAAGGTGGAGGCAAGTACAAGTTATCTGATGTCAGAACTTCTCTTTTCAAGTCCCATCCCTCGGAGACTTTGCCCGGGTCCCCTGAGCCNGTAAAGGCACGAAGCGCTCTCCAGGCAGACAGAGGAAACTGAGGACCGGGCAGGTGGCTGCTGCTGCTAAGTCGCTTCAGTCATGTCCAACTCC
Organism: Neotragus moschatus; assembly: GCA_006410615.1. Classification (NCBI taxonomy): domain Eukaryota; kingdom Metazoa; phylum Chordata; class Mammalia; order Artiodactyla; family Bovidae; genus Neotragus; species Neotragus moschatus. Next base: position 74,579 of record SJYA01001245.1, read on the forward strand.
ATGCGACCCCGTGGATGGCAGCCCACCAGGCCCCCTCGTCCCTGGAAGGTGGAGGCAAGTACAAATTATCTGATGTCAGAACTTCTCTTTTCAAGTCCCATCCCTCGGAGACTTTGCCCGGGTCCCCTGAGTCTATTTTGAAAGTGGAGGAAAAAATAAGTTTGAGGAGCAAGAGCATAGAGAGGATTCTACTCTCAGACTAAACGATCAAATTTCAGACTAAAATACCCCCATTCGAGGAGCCCATTTAGAATGAATCCTGGGCTTCAGGTGAGCAGGGCTAGATCGTCCACAGGGACTGAACCACCTGTGCAGAAGTGAGAAGGGAGGCGTGGGCTGGGCCAGCTCTCTGAGGAGGAAGGGCTCTGAAAAGGGCAGACTGCCCCAGGCAGAGCCATGTGGATGAGAGAGGGTCAGTCTGAGAGGTCAAAGGGGAACCAGACGGTTGGCTGGACAAGCAATACATAAGTTAAAACGTTATAACGAATTGAGGTGAAAGTCACAAAATATAAAATTAACCACTTTAAATTGAACAAGTCAGCACGCTTGGGACATTTACTGTGCTGTGCACCCACAGCCTCTAGTTAGTTCTGAAACTTTTCCTCATCCCAAACAGAATCATCATGCCCGGAATCAAACTCTCTCTCTACTCTCCCGAAGCCCCTGGCAACCACTGATCTATGGATTTGCTTGTTCTGGACATTTCATATAAATGGAATCACACAATAGGTGACCTTCATGACTGGCTTCTCCCACTGAGCAGAATATTTTCAAGGTTCATCCGTGCTATAGCATAAATCAGCACTTCTTTCCTTTTTGAGGCTGAATAATAGTGCATTGTATGGATTGATCGTATTTAGTTTATCCATTCAATGAACTGTTCCAGCATCTGACTTTTGTGACTTGTGCTGATCTGAACATGCGTGTACAGGCACTTGTTTCCAATTACTTTGGGCACACACCTAGGAGTGGAATTGCAGGATCACATGGTAATTCTGTGTTTACTTTCATACTTTTTTTCCCTTTTAAAAAATTGAAACCTAGTTGATTTATAATATGGTTGTTTGTTCCAGGTGTATGGCAAAGTGATTTAGACATATGTGTGTATATATATGGAGAAGGCAATGGCACCCCACTCCAATACTCTTGCCTGGAAAATCCCATGGATGGAGGAGCCTGGTAGGCTGCAGTCCACGGGGTCGCTAAGAGTAGGACACAACTTCACCNAAAACTGGTTATTACAGTAAATCAAAAGAATGTCTGAAGGTTGTAAAGGTCTTACTAGATAGACCCCACGATTTATATTTAAGATGACAGGATTAGAACTAACAAAAGAAAGATCTTACCAGACCCACTCCCTGTCTGACTCCTTTTGACCCCAGGGACTGTGCATGGAATTCTCCAGGCCAGAATACTGGAGTGAGTAGCCTTTCCCTTCTCCAGGGAATCCCAACCCAGGGATTAGAACCCAGGTCTCCTGCATTGCAGGCGGAATCTTTACCAGCTGAGCCACAAGGGAAGCCCACTCCCATAGTATACATTTTAAGGTAACAGGATTAGTCAGAAGGTTCTCAAGAAAGAGAAACAAGTCAGGCAGGATACATTGTTGTTATATAATCTTTAGTACAGAGTTTAAGCTGAGTTGTTTTGTTGTGTAATCATCAGCTCTAGGCTTAAAGAAAAAAATGTTTTATGTGATTAGGACTAAGGAATGTAAAAAAAAAAAAAGTTTTCCCTTTTCTCCTCTTTGAGAACTCCAGACCCCTCTCTCCTCCTTGGGGACCCTGGACTTCTTATCAACCTACCTAGAAATTGACTCTCTCAAGCCTGTCTAGTAGACTGTGACTTGGGGTTCCATGTCGACAGGCAGGAAACCTGGTGAGATGGGAAAGGACTTAGGATGTCAAAGAGTGCTCCAGGGCAGGTGGCGGTGGTTTTCATCCCTAAGCCATGTCTGACTCTTGCAACTGCAGGGACTATAGCCCGCCAGGCTCCTCTGTCCATGGGATTCTCCAGGCAAGAATACTGGAGTGGGCTGCCATGCCCTCCTCCAGGGGATTTTCCTGACTCAGGATAGAACCTGGCTTTCCTGCATTGCAGGTGGTTTCTTCACTGACTGAGCCACCAGGGAAGCCGTCTCCAGGGCAGACAGACTCTTAAAAGTTCGAAGTTCCCAGCTTTATGGAATGAGAGCGATTCCTCTCTGAAAAGAAGAGTGTGTATCAGACCTATGAAAACATTGGTTTAATTCATTGAGTCCAGACAACTGTGGGCCAGATATGTGCTAATCACTCCATGTATATAATCAGTATTTTATTATGGCAAAATATACATAACTTGAAATTCACCACTTGAACCATTTTAAGAGTATAATTCAGTAGCATTAAGGAGATTCATGAAGTCGTACAGCCATCATGACTATCCATTTTCAGAACCCTTCGTCAAACAAACTCTGTACTCATTAAGCAATAACCCTTCATTCCTTTCCACTCACCCTTACCCTCAGTCCCTGGCAACCTCTATCCTGCTTTGTCTCTCTGAATGTGCCTACTTCAGATACTTCATATAAGTGGAATCATATATTATTTTTCCCTTTGTGTCTGGATTTTTTCTTTTAGCGTGGTGTTTTTAAAGGTTCTTCCATCCTGGAGTCTGTATCAGTACTTCCTTCCTGTTTATGGCTGAATGATATTCTATTTTATGAATATGGTACATTTTGTTTATCCGTTTGTCCATTGATAGACATTTGGCTTGTTTGCATATTTTTCTATTGTGNGTGTCTGGATTGTTTCTTTTAGCATGGTGTTTTTAAAGGTTCTTCCATCCTGGAGTCTGTATCAGTACTTCCTTCCTGTTTATGGCTGAATGATATTCTATTTTATGAATATGGTACATTTTGTTTATCCGTTTGTCCATTGATAGACATTTGGCTTGTTTGCATATTTTTCTATTGTGAATAATACTTTCGTGAAAATGGGTACACAAGTGTTTGAATCCTTTCTTCCAGTTCTTTTGCATCTGTGTCTTGGAGTGGAATTGCTAGATCGTATGGTAAATCTTTGTTTAACTTTTTGAGGAATGCGTATGGAATCAGACTTAATCCCTCTTGAGAACACTATGAGATACAACATCACCCTCCTTTCTCCTGCACCTTTTATATTGAATTCATCTCCAGCCCAGGTAGTTCTTCCCTGAAATATATCCCAAACCTGTACACTTGTCTGGACCTCCACGGCCACTATCTTGGTCTCACTTTTCCTCATTTCTTTCTCCAGGACCACTCAACAGCCTTCTAACTGATTCCCTGCTGCTACACCACGTTCTCATATCCATTCTCTTCTCAGCAATCATCCTGTTCTCTTGAAGTCACAAGGCAAATTGGCTTATGTCTTCCCCCTAGTTAAAATTGATCTGCAGTTTCCCAGTGGCCTCAGACTAGCAGTCAAGTCTCTCTCATGGCCTATGAGGTCATGCATATCCTGGGTCTGTCTTCCCACACATCTCTTGGTTGACTTTCTTCTTGCTTTCTACATTTTAGACCATATTTCCTATAAATATATTATACAACGTGCCTGAGATGGAGACCCACAGACCCCAGGGTAGGTGCCTCCAGCCACCAACAGATCATCCATCTAATCCCATGGCCTGTACAATGAGTAGCATTTTCTAGGTGGGCCACAGTGTGAACAAGGGGAGAAAGTTCTGCCATTCCTGCCCTCTTTTATTTTCTTGAACGCCCTTGACGTCTCTTCCTCCTTGGAGCTTTGCTGTGCACCATTCTCTCTGTCTTGTGAAACACTCATCTACTTACCCTCATCTGCAGCCCTATCTCCATGGCATCCCCACCCTTTGCAGTGCCCGCTTCTTTCCTAGCTGACTCGCAATCAGCTTCAGTTTTCAGCTTTAGAGTAAGGAGCATAGGCTATGGAGCCAGACTATGTGGACTGTCTCTTATACACATCTTCCAGTTCTTTTGCATCTGTGTCTTGGAGTGGAATTGCTAGATCGTATGGTAAATCTTTGTTTAACTTTTTGAGGAATGCGTATGGAATCAGACTTAATCCCTCTTGAGAACACTATGAGATACAACATCACCCTCCTTTCTCCTGCACCTTTTATATTGAATTCATCTCCAGCCCAGGTAGTTCTTCCCTGAAATATATCCCAAACCTGTACACTTGTCTGGACCTCCACGGCCACTATCTTGGTCTCACTTTTCCTCATTTCTTTCTCCAGGACCACTCAACAGCCTTCTAACTGATTCCCTGCTGCTACACCACGTTCTCATATCCATTCTCTTCTCAGCAATCATCCTGTTCTCTTGAAGTCACAAGGCAAATTGGCTTATGTCTTCCCCCTAGTTAAAATTGATCTGCAGTTTCCCAGTGGCCTCAGACTAGCAGTCAAGTCTCTCTCATGGCCTATGAGGTCATGCGTATCCTGGGTCTGTCTTCCCACACATCTCCTGGTTGACTTTCCTCTTGCTTTCTACATTTTAGACCATATTTCCTATAAATATATTATTCAACGTGCCTGAGATGGAGACCCACAGACCCCAGGGTAGGTGCCTCCAGCCACCAACAGATCATCCATCTAATCCCATGGCCTGTACAATGAGTAGCATTTTCTAGGTGGGCCACAGTGTGAACAAGGGGAGAAAGTTCTGCCATTCCTGCCCTCTTTTATTTTCTTGAACGCCCTTGACGTCTCTTCCTCCTTGGAGCTTTGCTGTGCACCATTCTCTCTGTCTTGTGAAACACTCATCTACTTACCCTCATCTGCAGCCCTATCTCCATGGCATCCCCACCCTTTGCAGTGCCCGCTTCTTTCCTAGCTGACTCGCAATCAGCTTCAGTTTTCAGCTTTAGAGTAAGGAGCATAGGCTATGGAGCCAGACTATGTGGATTTGTAGCCTGTCTTCCCTACTCTTAGCAGGATGCCTTTGGGCCAGCTTCTTCACTGTGTTTACAGATAGAGCAATTCTCAAAGAGAGGGAGGCAGTATGAGCTGAGTAAACAACCAAAACAAACTTCACCTAGCATTATCTCCCACGGGCTAGACTTTGGTGGTGATATTCCACCTGGGTTCATTTAATCTGCACAGTAAATATATGCAGTTAGGTGCCATATTATTATCAACTGCATTTCCGTGTGGCAGTTGGGAAACTTGAGTCTTGATGAGGGTAAGTGACTTCCTGATACATGGCTTAGCCAAAACCAAGACTTTCCAATTGCAAATGCTTTAAAGCCCGGAGCATCATTGCTCTATTTCAGTTATATACAGAGTCATTTACTGGAATGTTGTTTGCCTGGGGACAGTGAAGCCTCACCCTCCAGTATTGGTCAGGATCCTATTGTAGTCAACAGACCCCACTCTGGCTAAGTTAAGCAGAAGGAGATATCACATAGGGATGTAGGTGCTTAGAAAAGCAGAAAGAACAATTTTAACCCTCCAAATCACTCTACCCTTGTAACAGATTATATTTTACAAGGAAGTCATAAAGAATAACTTCCATCTCACACACTCTTTTCCAACTGAGTTTGCCACTCCCTCACCAAGAGATGGAGACTGCATCTTCATCTTTGTGAACATGGATTGGTTGTGTGACATCATTTGACCAACAGAGACTCGTGGAAGTGATGCTGTGCCTGTTCTTGTCACAGCCCTTAGTTTCTGGTGACTTTGGCTTCTTGCTTTTTTGAAATGTTGCTCCTGGGCTGCTCCTTCTCTGAGCCCAAAGGCTATTCTGTGAGCAGCCTGAGCAACATGGAGAAGCTGCAAAAGTATCATGTAGGTGCTTCAGTCAACATTGCCAGGTGAACTACCAGCCCATAGCCGGTATCAACTGTCATGTGAGTGAGCCCCCTGGACATCCAGCCCAGTTGAGCCTTCAGATAACCTGCATCCCAGCCAACATCTAAATGTAATTTCATAAGAGACCTCAAGGGAGAATTGCTTACCTGAGTCCCCTAAATGCATGAGAAATATTAATATGCAATTGTTTTAATTCAGTAAGTCTGGAGATGGTTCATTACACAGTAACAGATAACTGGAACAATCCTGACTCTGAATATGTTATTATTGATGCTCAAACTACTGAATTGGGAAACCACCTGCAAAATGAGGAAGCTGCCAGGACAACTTCTAGACTTCAGGTCACACCATCTCTTCCATGAACCACACTTACAAATGGACGCATGCATTCTGCCTCTGTGCCAATAAAAATTCTTGAAAGTGCATCTGAATGGTGGAACCCAAAGCATCTGTACTAGGTGAAGAGAATCCTAGCTGCAAGGAAGCCTGGGAAATGTAGTTGTTTTAAAGCTTCCCAGGCTTTATTAAGATAACAGAGGACTGAATTGGATGTTGAGAAAAGCAATCCACAGTATGAACCATCCAGCCTAATTTCTCAATGACTTTTTCAAGACTCGATAAGTTAAAAAGAATTCTTTTTAAATGTATGCTGCATAATTCAAGCTGTCTTTTCGACCAAAACATCTTTTGCATTCATTACCCCATAGCCCATTGGGGCACAGTTAGTTTATCACACTAAATTATAAGAGTATTCAAAGAACTTTTATCAGTATCTGAGTATTTATATTCTTCTGGGAGTTTTATGAGCTTTGCTATCTTTTTAGCAAATACAAAAAGCAGTTGAAACAAATGACAGTGCTTTGATGCTTGGTTGTATTTTAACCAAAAGAATGTAGATGTCTTGGTGGGGTGCATGGTACAGATAGAACTGAATGTTTTACAGTCTTGAAACAACAGAGAAAATGTATGTATTTAATGGAGTGTTGTTGCTTTACAATGCTGGGTTAGTTTCTGCTGTAAAGCAAAGTGAATTAGCCATACATATGCATATAGCCCCTCTTGCTTGGATTTCCCTCCCGTTTAGGGCAAATTAAAATATATTTTCAACTTGTACTTTTTATTTTTATTACTCATATAACATAAAGCTCACATTTTAAACTTTTTAAAAGTGAACAATTTAAGCGTATGCAGTACATTCACAGTGTTGTAATTTGTTATTGTATAGTTGCTCAGTTGTGTCTGACTCTTGCAACTTCACGGACTGTAGTCTACCAAGCTCCTCTGTTCATGGGATTTCCCAAGCAAGAATCCTGGAGTGGGTTGCTGTTTCCTCCTGCATCTAGTTACAGACCATTTCATCACCCCAAACAGAACCTTCATACCCAGGGAGTTACACTACCTTCCTCTGTATCCCTAGTTCCTCCCAACCACTAATTGCTTTCTATCTCTATGGATTCTCCTCTCTGGATATTTCATGAAAATGGAGCCATACAATAAGTAACCCTTGGTGTCTGGCTTCTTTCACTCTGCATAATATTTTCAAGGTTCATCTTTGTCATAGCCTGTTATCAGCACTTCATTCCTTTTATGATTGAACAATATTCCATTGTATGAACACATCACCTTTTGTTTATCCATTCATCTGTTGATGGGCATTTTGGCTGTGGTGAATGGCACTATTTTGAATAGTACTACTATGAGTATCAGCGTGGAGGTTTTTGTTTGAATACCTCTTTTCAGTTCCTTTGGGTCCTCCACCTAGGAGTAGAATTGCTGAGTCATATGGTCGTAGCATATTGTTTTCATTGCAAAACTTCCTTGGCTAAAAATGTCTTGCCTTTTGATGAGATTAAAAGGTCTTTTTTGCATTGGAGGCTTTGGCTTTCCTGTTGATATGTCAACAGCTTTGCACTGTAGCAGGCTGATCTTTGCCTGTTAGTTGGTTTGTGAGTTTGGCTTTTCTTTTTTTTCTCCTAAAAGAGCCTCTAATTTTTCAGCATTCAGTGACAAAATAACTGCCTGTCTAGAAACAAGATTTTGGGAGGCAAGGACATTTTCTGACCTCTTTGCCATTCTTTTCCCAACAATGTTATGTCAAGTGGATTAAAATTTCATTGTGAAAAATGCACAGAAATTTTCCCAAATTTATTTTGCGTGGCCTGTCAGAATTATTACTGTTGGGAGCAAGATTGCATTTCTCCCTCTACACCTCTTGAGTCCTTGTGTCTGAACTCATCATAAAATTGACACAAAACAGATTAGCAGGAGAAAAAGAAATTAGTGTAGACAGAGGTCTCATAGAAAAGGTATCTAAGAAGTAGCAAAGCAGGCAACCTTTATACTTTTTAGACAAACAATAAATTTGTGAGGAATTGACAGGACAAAGGAACTTGGGTTTTAGGTGCTCATTAGTGAAGAATCTAAACAGAGCTTGGGCTTGGAGTAATAATTTAAAGAGGTAACAAGACTTGTTTATACAAGCTTCTCAGCCTGAATTCCTATCTCTGTGGTAAAGGAGTCTTTCCACCTCCAGATACAGAGAGTACACCCTTCAGTGAGAGGTCTATTTCTTGCTTTCAGGGAGACAGAGAGCAGGGTCACAGAATGCTGGCTATTTCTTAAATAACTCTGAAGTGAAGGTCTCTCAGTCATGTCCAATTCTGTGACCCCATGGATGGTAGCCTGCCAGACTCCTCTGTCCATGGAATTCTCTAGACCAGAATACTGGAGTGGGTAGCCTATCCCTTCTCCAGGGGATCTTCCCAACCAGGAATTGAACCAGGGTTTCCTGCATTGCAGACAGATTCTTCAACAGCTGAGCTACCAGGGAAGCCCTATCCAAAATAATCAATATGCCACTGTGGCATATTTTGAGGTGGCCCACCCTGGGCCCCAACATTACCTATGCAATTACTGTTTTATGTAATGATTGTATAAAATCATTAAGTGAATTGTACAGCAGTATAGTGATTATGTTCCTGAAGTCTACAGTCAGAATACCTGGGTTTGAATCCTAATTCTACCACTTAATAATTTTAAATCTTGTTTCTTAATCTCTCTGTGCTCCAGTTTTCCCATCTGTAAAATGGGGTTAATAATAGTACCTATGTAAGGATGTGAAGTCCTTAGAGCAGTACCCAGCATGAGGTCTGCACTGAAAAAGCTTGTTGAATGCACATTCACAAATTGGTCCAGATAATTATAGTACCTTTATATAATAAGATAATAGTGCAGGTTCTTTTAAAGGAGGATATTATAGATTTTCTAATTTACATTTGTAAATCTTGTATTGGAGTATAGCCAGTTAACAATGTCGTGATGGTTTCAGGTGAATGGTGAAGGGACTCAGCCATACATATACTTGTATCCATTCTCCTCCAAATCCTCATGCCCTCCAGGCAGGCACGTAACAGTGAGCAGAGTTCCAAGTGCTATACAATAGGTTTTTGTTGGTTATCCATTTTAAATATAGCAATGTTTACCTGACCTTCCTGAAGTCCTTAACTATCCCTTTCCCCACTGGCAACCATGAGTTCATTCTCCAAGTCTCTTGAGTCTGTTTTGTAAGTAAGGTCATTTGTATCACTTTTTTTTTTTTTTTCTGGCCACACTGATTTTATGGGGGGTGGGGAATGCCCTGTAGGTGTATGGCCAACAAAGAGGACAACTATGTCTGCACCACAAATATATCCCATTATGTGTCTAATTCTCTGGTACATTCCTCAAGAACCTCAAATTAACCAGATAAAAAAGAACTCTAGATTTCTCACTCTCATCAAGTCTTTCATTCACCAAATGGCACCACCATCTATGTAAGTTGTGTAAGGTGGTCTCCTAAAAGTTATTTTTTTTAAAGTATTTATTTTTATTGCTTTTATTTGGCTGCCCCAGGTCTTAGTTGTCACATGTGGGATCTAGTTCTCTGGCCAGGGACTAAACTCGGGCCCACGGTACTGGGAGTTCAGAGTCTTAGCTACTGGACCACTAGAGAAGTCCTGAAAATTATTCTTTTTTTTTTTTTTTCTTCTTTTTTTTTGGTTTTGCCATACATTGATATGAATCCACCACGGGTGTACATGAGTTCCCAATCCTGAACCCCCTCCCACCTCCCACCCCATATCATCTCTCTAGATCATCCCCATGCACCAGCCCCAAGCATCCTGTATCCTGTATTGAACATAGACTAGCGATTCGTTTCTTACANTCTTTGGATGAATTTACTGGGGAGAAAGTGGTCTCCCCGTCCTATTCCTCTGCCATCTTCTCCGAATCCTCTTTTTAGATTCTACATGCAAGGAATGTTATATGATATTTCTCCTGGGCCTGACTTACTTCACTCAGTATGACGCACCCTACATCCATCCCTGTTGCTGCAGATGGCCTTATTTCATTCTCTTTAATGGCTGAGTAGTATTCCTTTGTGTGTGTACGTGTATATGTCTATGGACATTTAGGTATTTAGGTTGTTTCCGTATCTTGGCTCTTGTAAACAGTGCTGCAATGAACATTAGGGTGTATGTATCTTTTGGGGCCATTTCTCTCTGGATATATACCCAGGAATGGGATTATAGGGTCATATGGTAGCTCTGTTTTTAGTTTTTTACAGAACCTCCATAATGTTCTCCGTAGTGGCTGTACCAGTTTACATTCCCACAACCAGTGTAGGAAGATTGCCTTCTCTCTACACCCTCTCCAGCATTTGTTGTTTGTGGATTTTTTGATGATAGCCATTCTGGCTGGTGTGAAGTGATATTTCATTGTAGTTTTGATTTGCATTTCTCTAGTAATTAGCGATGGTGAATGTCTTTTCGCATGCTTCTTGGCCATCTGTGCATCTTCTTTGGAGAAATGTCTATTTAGGTTTTTTGCCCATTTGTTGATTGGGTTGTTTGTTTTGATGCTGTTAAGTGTCATGAGCTGTTTGTAAATTTTGGAGACTAATCCCTTGTCAGTCACGTCATTTGCAAATATTTTTTTCCCAGTCTGTGGGTTGTCTTGTCATTTTGTTTATTGTTTCTTTTGCTATGCAAAAGGTTTTTGAGTTTAAGTAGGTCCCATTTGTTTATTTTTGTTTTTATTTCCATTATTCTGGGAGACAGATCATAAAAAAATATTGCAGCAATTTTTGTCAGAGTGTTCTGCCTATGTTTTTCTGTAGAAGTTTTATAGTGTCCAGTCTCACATTTAGGTCTTTAATCCATCTTGAATTTATTTTTGTGTATGGTGTTAAGGAATGATCTAAAATCATATTTTTACATGTAGCTGTCTAGCACCATTTGTTGAAGAGACTCTCTTTCCAACATTGTGTAGTCTTGCCTCCTTTGTCATAGATTAATTGATCATAGGTGCATGGTTTATTTCCGGTTTTCTAGATGATCTTATGGATCTTAATTTTAACAGTGCCAGATGATTAAGAATCTGCCCACAATATGGGAGATCCAGTTTCAGTCCCTGGGTTGGGAAGATCCCCCTGGAGGAGGGAATGGCAACCCACTCTAGTACTCTTACCTAGAGAATTCCATGGACAGAGGAGACCAGCGGGCTACAGTCCATGGAGTCTCAAGGAATGAGACAAGACTGAGCGACTAACACTTTCACTTTTACCATTCCCTATAAAAGAACATTATTCCCCGAAAATATAACATACAAATGTTATTGAAGAAACATTATGGAACAATCACTTAATAACTGATTTAAAGTACCCAAAGTACCTAAAAAGATATTACAGAGTTTAAAAACACTATTTACTAATGACAAGGTTGCATATGCTATAAAAATAACAACCCACACTTCTGGTTTTGACATCAAGATCCAATTCATTCACCGTTTGTTTATTCAAAGTACTTAGTCAGCAAGTACCACATTCGAGACGCACTGATAAGTATAGAATAGTAAACTGAGGAGACATTATCCTCATGGAATTTCTAATCCAGTGGTAGAGATAGAAATGAAAAACAAGTTAATAATTGTGTAATTACAGTTTCTCAGAAGAACTAGGTGAAGAGAATATTAGAAATGAATAATGCATGTATAGTGTTTAGGGGAGTTTCTGATCCTTTGAATACATCCATATAAGTTATCTGTGATTATTCATTATTCCAATAATTATTATCATTTTTCCAGTGTATTCACCTGTTAAAAAAAAAATCCATCATCTTAAAGTTTCCTGCCCTCTAGTGGGGATTTTGAGTCATAGCCACACAAGCAGCTGAGGACCTCAGTCCACCACCAGTGAAGTCGCTCAGTCGTGTCTGACTCTTTGCGATCCTATGGACTATAACCTACCAGGCTCCTCCATCCATGGAATTTTCCAGGCAAAAGTACTGGAGTAGGTTGCCATTTCCTTCTCCAGGGAATCTTCCCGACCCAGGGATCAAACCCAGGTCTCCTGCATTGCAGGCAGATGCTTTACCATCTGAGCTACCAGTTGAGTGCTTTTGATGTTTCAGCAGCTATTTAATGAGCTTCTGCTGGTCGAGATGCCCAGTGCGGTACTGTATAAACCGTGCAAGACTCTTGCCAGCCACAGGGACCCACATGCACATTACTTCCTCCAGAGGGCCCCCTCATGCATGCTTGGTGCCATGTGACCTCATGGCACCGTCCTCCCTGGGCACCATCTACAGCTGGTCAGTGGCCTGTGAAGTGGCCTGGGATAAAAGCTCTACTGAATAAGGCTTTCCTTACAGGAGGGTGATAGGCCCGGCTAATCAGCCTTCAAAACATATAAAGACAGAGCCAATTAATCCAGTCAGAGAAAAGAGATGGAAAGTATTTGGGCCATGAGGATAGCAAAGTGTCAGAGCAAAGAATGCCTCCTATTGACCAGCCAGGGCTGCCTCACACTTTAAAGGTAATGCAATTATCCAACTGCGCTGCACCAACCCCCGCCGCCCCAGGCAAGTCCAGGTAGAGTTATGACTGTTGCCTTCTTCCTACCTTCTCAGAATATTTTTACTGTCTCTCAGTTAACCCAGGTAGTTCTAGTGTTAAAGAACCCAACAGAGATGCTTTGAATATTCAACCCGTTTCTTCATTGCAACCTCCTAAGAAGCAGGTATTATCATCGCTGTCTTAGGATCTCAGAGAGGTTGAGTTACTTACCCAAGGTCTCACAGCTAAGAACTAGCAGCACAGAACTCACACCTTGCTCTCAAAGTTCATGTTCATTCCACTACTCCATAACCCATATTCCACCGTGTTGAAACTGGACTTAAATGGAAACATGAGATCACATATTCTCCCACATTTGATTTTAGCAAAGCTCTCTTTTAAAAATAACTAGGTTCATCACAGCCCTGTTTATAATAGCCAGGACATGGAAGCAACCTAGATGTCCATCAGCAGATGAATGGATAAGAAAGCTGTGAATACATATACACAATGGAATATTACTCAGCCATTAAAAAGAATCCATTTGAATCAGTTCTAATGAGGTGAATGAAACTGGAGCCTATTATACAGAGTGAAGTAAGCCAGAAAGAAAAACACCAATACAGTATACTAATGCATATATATGTAATTTAGAAAGATGGTTATGATAACCCTGTATATGAGACAGCAAAAGAGACACAGATGTACAGAACAGTCTTTTGGACTCTGTGGGAGAGGGCGAGGGTGGGATGATTTGGGAGAATGGCATTGAAACATGTAAAATATCATAAATGAAATGAATCACCAGTCCAGGTTTGATGCGTGATACTGGATGCTTGGGGCTGGTGCACTGGGACGACCTAGAGGGATAGTACAGGGAGGGAGGAGAGAGGGAGTTCAGGATGGGGAACACAGGTATACCCATGGCGGATTCAAGTCAATGTATGGCAAAACCAATACAATATTGTAAAGTAAAATTAATTACTTAATTAATTAAAAAATAATAAAGTAAAAAGTTTTTAAAAATTAAAAAAATAAAAATAACTAGGTTAAACAGCTTCAATCAGGTCACCAGATAATATTTTTGTACAAGCTTTAAAAATATGCTGACATCTAGGAACAGTTTGATCTGTTGCCCCATAGTCTGTTTGCCAAGATGCATTTTTTATGAAGGGATGGTGCAGGGAGGGTGGCGTGAAAGAAGGGATTCGCTGTAGGCCTGAGCTGTCAGCTTCATCTTAACACTGGTGTGGCCTGGGCCCTCTGCACTGCTGCCGGTCTCTTGACCTCTTACACATTCAGGGGAAAATAGCAAATCTCATTTCACAGACTGATGGTCCGGACTTTACCCACAGCTGTTCGACCTGTAAATGTTGCCTTGTCTTGTTACCCTGGCAATGGGTTTCTGCTCAGATGTGTTATCCAAGTCACAGGCCCTGCTCTGTTGTTGGCCAGCGTGGCAGGTGGATGAACAGCATGTTCCTCTGTGCACAGATCCAGATGTATGCACTAAACACCAGGGGAGTGCATGCAACGTCCTGTCATTCTCTGAGTCTGTTTTTACCAAAGATTTCAACTGCATCTCTGTCTTTTGAATCCCAGGAGATATTGTTAACTGCCCCCATGGCCTCATAGAAATCACCCAATTTGAGAGTTGCTCAATTTGGCATAATTTTCCTATTGATTTTTTTTATATTTAACTTGACTTTTGGATATACTGATGGGCTATTCTTGTGTATTATGTGGATTTGGAGATGGGATGAGCCCAAGAACATAAGGGCATTTGAGGATTGGAGTCAGGTTAAACACTGGCTGAACCTTTAACCTCCTGGAAGTTATTTTTCCCTTTGTCCCAGGCTGCTTGGTTCTTTCTCCCCAGAAGCTCTGGGTGGAGATAGACCCAGCAGCCTGCCTACTTCTTCACTGGTGAATCATGAAGGAATAAGCCCTTTCTAAGTCTCTACTTAGCTTCTGTGCCCCTAAATTTAGCCCTGCTCTCCTGGGAGAGGGGGCATTCCACTCATTGGTCAAAGGAGAAGGAGAAAAGCAGTGAAATGGTCTCTGACTTAAAATGTAGATCATTTGGGCCTTTAGAAAGCTTGTGAACATGGAGGGAGAGAGAACCAGGTGTTTATAGCTCTGACTTTTCCCTACTGCCGTCTGTAGAAGCAAGGAGGCATGGGGTAAGAGGGGGGTTGGAGAAAAGTTTTGGTCTATCCAGAAACTGGAATTTGTACTTTGCTTGAAGGCTAATTGACATACTACCTGAAGACACCCTCTGTTTACTGACAACAGTCATATCCCCCCCGGAAAGTTCCTGTGTTGAATTCACTTGGGAGAGTCCAAGCAGAAGGCGAACCTAAGTTAAAGAGACATCAAGTCAGCTTTAACTATATCAAAACAAAACTCCCCTGAAATAAAACAGCTGAAAATGTTTATAACAAAGGTAGCACTGCAGAGTGGTGGGGGTGGAAGAGATGATCTTTTTAATGAACAGTGCTTCATCAATGAATATCCCATGGGAAAAAAATAATCTTGACCTCTGTCTTAAATTATACCGCAGACTCAATACTAGATGAATTGTAGGTCCAAATATAGAAAACAAATCTTCTGAAAGAAATCATAGAGTAATATTTATTTACTTGGGGGAGGGCAAAGAATGTTTAAACAGGACAGAAAAAAAAACATGACTGCTAATAAAGGATATTATTGGTAAAATGGACTACATTAAAATTAAAGAATTCTTGATTTCTTATTGGAGATACCATTAAAAGTAAAAATGCAAGTCACACAGTGGATATACAAACATCATTCAGTAAATATGTACCTAGAAAATATAAAGAACTATAAATAAAAAATTTAAAAAAGAGATCCAATACAGAAATAGTCAAAAGACTTAAACAGATACTTTAAAAAAAAAGAGGCCAATAAGCTTACAGAAAATGTTCAGTCACTGACCATCACTAAAGTGAGTAGCTGTGCTTTTTATTTTCTAATTTTGTTTAGATATACTATTTTATTTTTGGTTGTGCTGGGTCGTCTGTGCTTTGCACGAGGCTTCTCCAGTTGCGGCAAGCGAGGGCTACTCTCCACTGCAGGGCCTGGGCTTCTCTTTCCGGTGGGTCTAGGGCTGTGGCTTCGGTAGTTGCAGACTCAGTAGCTATGGCTCCACGTTCTGGAACACAGGCTAGGTAGTTGTGGTGCACAGGCTTAGCTGCCGAGTGATATCTGGGATCTTCCGACCAGGGACTGCACCTACGTGCCCTACATCGGCAGGTGGATTTCTATCCACTGTGCCACTAGGGAAGTCCAGTAGCTGGGCTTTTTAAAATAGGTATAAGATGAATGAAGTATTCACCTCAACTTTATTGTTCTTGTCTGGTAGTTCAACAATACATGTAATAACTGTTAGTTGAAATGAAATTTGTCCCTGCTATAATCTAGCTGAACTGAATATACATTTTTTTGTTTGAAACTATGATCATTTCTTCTATCTGTTCATACAAATTCCATTTTGAATTCTCTATCTGGGATAATAATCATTTGTCCTACTTTATTTTACTTGGTCATTCTACCACCAAATTTTAAAATGATTCATACTATTTTCCATTATTTCATATAGATATTGCGCAGTCAGTTAAGCCAAGATTTCTTAAACAGGACAAAGAATCCTTGGTTAACATTGGTTTGTTTATTTTTTAAGAACTTCGAGCCAATATTCCATGTCAGCATGGACTTGTCTTTGTTCAGTATCATCAATTGTTTACTCACCTTTTTCATCAATTCTTTTCGTGCACAAATGATGTTTCATATCCCTTTAATGTACAATCCAGTTTACAGTCATAAATACCAACATTGGCCAGACATACTCCTGAAGACTGCTTTAAAATACATTAACAGGAGTAATAAAATATTTTCCCTTGAACTGTGATCGTAACAGCCAGTTTCTACAGTTCCTACAGTGTTTTTAAATGTAAGTTTTATGATTTCTACAGTAAGAGGTGGTGAGACCAGCAGATCAGATATCTGTCATTGAAAAGGTAGCTTACTACTCACAATTCTCAAGGAGAGGGGCACACCATGTCCTGCATGGACCACACAGGGAAGCACCAGGGTCAGGAGGCAGAAAGAGCAGAGAAATGTGGATCTGGGCTGTTAGTGCGGTTTCCACAGGAAGAAGGGGAGAGGCAGGGTAAACAGGCTTCGGGGAGGCTAGTTTGAGTGATTTCAGTGGGTTCAGAGGCAAAGGGACTGTCCCTGGTTGCCCAGTGCCTGGCATCACAGCCTGGTGATGGCAGGCTTTGGATCTGGATTTTCAGAATCCTTGCTCTGGGCTCAGCTCGGCTGGGTAGTGGGGTCCCATGAATTCAGTTCTCAGCCGGGGGAACAAATATCATACTGGTGGGAGACACAGCTGGGGAAGCTGTGGGGAAACCTTAGTCCTTTGTGCTTGTGACACATGGTGAGAAGTCACACTATGGATTTTTTTTAAATTATTGATTGACTGACTGGTTGAATTGGGTCTTCATTGCTGCATGCAGGCTTTCTCTAGTTGAAGCGAGTGGGGGCTTCTCACGGTGGTGGCTCCTCTTGCTGCAGAGCGTGGGCTCTAGGCCTGGAGGCTTAGCAGCTCTGGCGCCCGGGTTTAATTG
Organism: Neotragus moschatus; assembly: GCA_006410615.1. Taxonomy (NCBI): domain Eukaryota; kingdom Metazoa; phylum Chordata; class Mammalia; order Artiodactyla; family Bovidae; genus Neotragus; species Neotragus moschatus. Next base: position 91,918 of record SJYA01001245.1, read on the forward strand.
CCCTGCAACATGTGGGACCTTCCCGGACCCTGGGATGGGGCCCGAGCCCCCTGCATTGCCAGACTGCCTCCCAGCCACCGGACCACCAGGGAAGTCCCTGGATTTTTAATACGGTATTTGTTTTTCTTTTTGGCTTTGGGGTAGCTAGGGCAGGTGGATCATGGCTCTGAGTGTGAGAGCCTGGTAGAGGAGGCTGTGGGTCGTGTGGCCTCTGGTGAGTCCTGCAGGCTGGAGACGAGTCCTGTCCTAGCTCTAGAAATTGTCTAGCCTTGGAAGGGGCAGTCCCTTCAGGGTCAGGAAGCCCCCAGATGTAAAAACATCAGAATAAAACAACATGCTTAATACACTTTGAAAGACTTTGTGTTAATGAAATACTATATTTTCTACTACAATGGGAAATTATTACCATTAATCTGAAAGATATTTGTGTTTTGCTAGAAATAATTTTGTGATATCAAGAGGGCTGGAGTTACTTTCCAGTATCATCATCCAACAAACAAAGTAACATTCCAGAGGTTTTCTGCTCACTGATTTTGCTGGTTTCGTGGATATATTTTCTTTATCTTGCAAGGAGCAACCCAGGGTTACATTTGTTATTTCTGAATTATGAATTTGACCTGAATAATTCTGTTTTCCATCTCAATGTTTTAATTTGTAGCCAAATAATCATTTAGCAAATAATATGAAATTGCAAGGGTTTAATCTGACTTGAAGTTTGTGTGAATTTGATAAGAATAACTATTTTATTCATTTTCATTATTTTCATGGGTAATTGTTTGTTAATAAATAATTTATAATGCCTTATTTCTGGATTTTACATGATTATGCTCAATAAAATTTGCTAATCTTTATTGTTGCCAGTTTTTAAAATGTAAGCAGCATTCTTATTTAGAAATTTTCTGTTTGTCCCTTTTCAGGCTTTTTTTGGGGAATCTTCCCTGGTGGCTCAGACGGTAAAGCATCTACCTATAATGCGGGTAGATCGGGTTCAGTCCCTGGGTCAGGAAGATCCCCTGGAGAAGGAAATGGCAACCCACTCTAGTACTCTTGCCTGGAAAATCCCATGAATGGAGGAGCCTGGCGGGCTACAGTCCACGGGGTCGCTAAGAGTTGGACACGACTGAATGGCTTCACTTTTCTTTTGTATTATCTATTTCTAGTATGATCTTGACTTGTATCGATTTCAGTGATCTAAAGGATTTGAAAAATGATGTGTAATTGTTATCAAATATTCAAAATTTGAATACATGTTTATCTAAAAGTGTAAATTAAGAGTAAGAAAATTAAAAAATTAGAATAGCCTCATATTTTCAAAAGTTACTATTCTTTTTAAAGAGTCACAATTGCCTCAAAAAGTGAGGGACAAAAATACAGGGATTATCAAAGGAAAAATTTTTACTTACTTGTGAAATTAAATCTTGTCAAATACACTTTTTGAAGTTGGAGTATAGTTGATGTAACTTCGTTTAGTTTTGGCTGTGCCCGCTCTTCGTTGCTTTTCCCTAGCTGCAGTGAGTGGGGCTCCTCTCCGGTTGCAGTGTTGCTGCTGCCGCTAAGCCGCTTCAGTCGTGTCCGACTCTGTGCGACCCCATGGACGGCAGCCCACCAGGCTCCCCCGTCCCTGAGATTCTCCGGGCAAGAACACTGGAGTGGGCTGCCATTTCCTTCTCCAATGCGTGAAAGTGAAGAGTGAAAGTGCTCAGTCGTGTCCGACTCCTAGTGACCCCATGGGCTGCAGCCTACCAGGCTCCTCCATCCATGGGATTTTCCAGGCAAGAGGACTGGAGTGGGTTGCCATAGTTGCAGTGAGCAGGCTTCTTATCATGGTAGCTTTGTCTTGTTGCCAAGCACAGGCTCTAGGGCAGGGGCTCAATAGCTGTGGCACCTGGGCTTAGTTGGTGTTCCATAGCATGTGGCATCTTCCCAGAGCAAGAGTCGAACTCATGTCTCCTGCACTGACAGGCGGATTCTTTACCACTGAGCCATCAAGGAAGCCCTTGTCAAATACTTTTATGAAAAACAACACTGCTCAATCCTCTTAGCTGAGGATTAGTCAAAGTCAATTATCAATTGACTAATCAGTCAATCTGTCTACTTGTAAAGAATTATCATTAATGTCACAGTTCATATGTTACCCAGGTGGCTCAGTGGTAAAGAATCTGCCTGCCAGTGCAGGACACAAGGGTTCTATTCCTGAGTCAGGAAGATTGCCTGGAGTAGGAAATGGCAACCCACTAAATTCTATGGACAGAGGAGCCTGGTGGGCTACAGTCCCTGGGGTTGCAGAGTCAGAGATGAGTGAGTGACTGAATATGCACTCATATGTTACATGTAGGCCTATATGTTTATATAAATTCAAGAGCAATATGAATTCTGTAATATTGAGGAATGTTCCTGGGGTGCCATGTGTAACTTGTGCAAACATGACATTCTTTTGTGAATACCTCAGGAACTGAGAATTAAAACTTAAAGGGGACCAAGAAGAAGACATCTCTAGCTTTATGGGTAAATGATACATTACAGTGGAAGAACCAACCACCTCAAGACTGAGAAGAGTTGAGTTAATAACAGATACACGCTACTATATACAAACAGCAGGGCCTACCTTATAGTACAGGGAACTATCCTCAATATCTTGTAATAACCTATCAGGGAAAAGAATCTGAAAAATAATATAACTGAAACTAACGCTGAAGAAACTGAAATTGAATGGTTTTATGACGTCCTACAAGATCTTTTAGAACTAACACCCAAAAAAGATGTCCTTTTCATTATAGGGGACTGGAATGCAAA
>SJYA01001246.1:0-29969 GCA_006410615.1 Neotragus moschatus
AAAAACCAGAAACCTATGAAAGAGTGCTTATTCTCATTTTTCGGGTGAAAATTTAGACATGAGTGATTTGCCGACAGTTTGACACCCACTGAAACCCTTTCCTTTTAGTCTGAGCAAAATTATAAGAATAGAACTAGTGGCAACTCGGTCTTTTTCCCCTCATATTCTGTTTGGTTCTGAAATTGAATGATTTTTCGATTCACAGATCGCCAAGACGTGAGCCACTGAACACTGTCCTCCACCAAATTCTTAACTTCCTCGGTAGAAAGAGGGGACAGCTCCTTCTCAGCCTCATTCGAAAAGCCAGTAACTAGAAGCTCCATCCTCTATCCTTGCTACTATCCTGCTTTTTAAAAAGTGGGTGCTACTGAAAAGATTTAAACTGTTGATTCACCCATCATTCAGTCAATATTTGTTGCTTTCTATTTGCCAAGCACTGCAGGGCTGACCAAGAAAATCAGGTTCCAGTCTTGACGGTTGCTGCCTTCCTCTCTTAGTTTATTATTTGTTGACAAAACACAATTTTTGAATAGCTCAGGTATCTTATTAAGAAAGATCATTTAAAAAATACTGTATCTAACCTAAATCCCACTTTTCAAAAGGTCAAATATACTTTGATTCTTATGTTAAATCTAAATATGAAGTTGCAGTTGTAAACATTGCCACCCGACATTGCCAGATGGTTATTAAAAACACCAGCAAGATAAGTAGCTGATGAGGTCTTCCTGTTGTTCGGGGGGTATATTCTGTTGATAAAATTGCCTCAATTTTTTTTTAAGCTATGCAAGTAATAATATACATGCTCATTTTGGAAAATTCAAAACAATATTAAATATAAAAAGTTATTATTTCTTTTCACAAGCTACCCCCTGCCCATGATAGCCACTTAACAGTTGTGCATGCATACTTCCAAGACCCTCACCATTTTTTCCTTTTTTCACTTAAAAATCCTAGAGATTTTTTTCATGTCAGTACTTTTCATCTACTTAATTCTTTTTAATACTGCCTATTATTTCATAGTTTCATGTGCCATAATTTTGTTTAACCTTTTCCAAAATAGTGGAAATTTACATTGTTTCTAATTATTCAAAATAATTAACAGTACTGCAAAGAACATCATATATGTATGAGCATCTTTGCTTGTATGTGATTATATCAAGGAATAGATTTCTAGAAGCAGAATTGCAGGACAAAAGGCATAAGCATTCTCAGATTTCATAAATATTGACAAAATGATTCCTAAAAGCTGAACCAATTTATACTTTTAAAAGTTGTATTTCTCTTAGCCAGTGCCTTATGATAGCTAACAGATTTCAGTATTAAAAAATAAATGTGAAGTCTGTCTCACACTCACTGTCCATAGTACCAACAATAACTCTGAAAGGTCTCCAGTGTAAAGTGTACCTGACTGAAATGAACAGAACTATATGGCATTTCCTAAACCAGTCACATCCAGTTTTGCAACAGAAGCCTAGATAGTAAGAAGACAACTCAGGACAGAACACAAGGTGAAACCCTGCCCCCTTCCTTGCCTCTTGGTCATAAGTTTAAAAGATTTTTCATGGATTGAGGGCCATAGGTTTGTGAGTTTCTCTGATTCAGAAACAATATATAGAATAGAATTTAGTTCTTCTATGACCACTTTTAGAATACTATTGACTCCTATAATCCATATGGCATTAGAAAGCTGTAGCCTATAATATCAGCACAAGTTTCTGAGTTTCTGGAAGGATCAGATAACCACCCACATGACCTGCCTTGACATAAAGAGATATATGTTCTGTATACTGGCTTCCTGATGATGCAGAGGATAACACAGTCTTTATTTGCTGATTGCTCTCTACTTTTTTGTTTCCAAAAATTTATTTTAAGACAGTTAAAATAATTTAGTTTAAATTTTCTAACACTTGTTTTTATTTTAATTTTTATTGTAAGAAATGGCCCCGAAACACCTTCATCTAATGAGACACTCCCTACCCCCTCTATTATGATGTTTGGGCAAAATGTAACCTTTGAACATTTGCCTTAAAACATTGCAATATGCAGTGGTAGTTAACATTTAACCAACATAACCCTGCTCCTGGTGCTAGTGGTAAAGAAAGGGCCTCTCAGTGCAGGAGATGTATATAAGAGGCGTGGATTTGATGCCTGGGTGGGGAAGGTCCGCTGGAGAAGGGCATGGCAGTCCTCTCCAGTACTCTTGCCTGGAGTATCCCATGGACAAGGCAGCCTGGCAGGCTGTGGTCCATGGGGTCACAGAGTCTGACATGACTGAAGCAACTTAGCCCACACACATTACCCTATTCATGTTTATAGATAAGATTACTTAAGATAGAAAAATAAAAGATCCCAATTTAAGTCAGAGATAAGACCAGCCATTTGATGAATCTAGGAGGGAGACGTTTTAATATCATTTTATCCCCTGACAAATACAGAATCATAATTGCTAGCATATATACACTAAAGCAGCAGCAGAAATAAAGCTAAACTTAAAAGGCTACAAATTGTATGATTCCATTTATATAACAGTCTCAAAATGACAGAATTACAGAGATAAACAACAGATTAGTGGCTGCCAAGGGTTAGGAAGGGGGATGGCAGGGTGGTGGTGATGGAAGATACAGAAAGAGAAGGAGACGGGTATGACTAGGGGAGTATAGCAGGGGGGATGTTTGTGGTGATGGTGCAAGTCTTGATTGTGAGGTTGACTGTACAAATCTACACAATCTGATAAAATTGCATCGAACTGTAGACACACACGGTGCATGTAAAACTAGTAAAATCTGAGTGAAATTTATGGATTGTACCAATGTCAATTTATTTTGTTACAATTATTAAGACGTTACTGGTAGAAACTGGTGAAGAGTTTCTGGGACCTCTCGGTACTTCTTTTAAAACTTACTGTGAATCTATAATTATTTCAAAAATGAAACAAAAAAATTGCCAAGTGTTCCCTTAAATACGTGTTATTTGTTCAATAGTTAATGCCAATAAACTTCAGAGGCTGAAGGAAAATGTATAGGTGTATAATTCATATTTTTCAGGTGCTGTCAACTTGGTAGTCAGACGAGGTTATAATAGCTGACACACACTGAGTCTGAAGGACTCTGCCCAATCTGTTGAGCAATGAGCCTTCCTTCAAAGTCCTTCCCAACTGTGCAAGGAAGAGACTTGAAAGTGTTTCCCACATACTCACTGACCTCTCTGCCATCGTGAGTTATGTCCATGTTCCTGAGCCCATCCCTGGCCCTGATGTAATCATTTCCGTGTGAAGCTCCTAATAAGACCAGTCCAGAGAACTTGAGCATTTGCGTCGAAGGTGCTGTCTTCAGTCCCTGACCAGTAGTGGCAGTTGCCAGCCCGTGTCAAAGTTGCTGTGGATTTTCAAGAATAATTTTCCTTTTGTCATACTATATCACTCCCAGTGCCACTCAGAGTTTCTAATAAAACAGACCTTTCCATTTTTATTCTGATAAAGTCCTTTGAGATTTAGGCATGAATCTGAGTCAAGGCCAGAGAACAATTTGAGTGATAATCAGTACCCTCTTTGCCCTTAAGCACTGAGCTTTTGTCCTTAAAACTGGTACAATCTATTTTCTACCCTAAGGCTCTGGGTTCCCAACCAGGGGGTCTGCATTCAGTCCCTGGTGAGGAGACTAGATCCCACGTGAGGACAGCTAAGGGTTGGCATGCTGCAGTGAAGACGCAGTGCAGCGAAATTAAAAAAAAAAAAAAAAATCATCACACTTACTTAGAAATAATTGACAGTGTTGTGTTTTTTATTCATCTTTCGGTTAGTAGAATAAATTTTCAGGTTTTTTTTAGAAGGAACCTTGGGTTGTTTCCTGAGTCTCTATCACTTACCTAATGTAAAACTTCAGTATATGAAAAACTATTGAGTCAGTCCCCAGGAACTCTATAACTATAGCCCTAGTTTCCTTCAGCATCTCATAACTATGATGGAAAAGACTGATCCTTAGAAGAGTTTTTCTTCATCTTTGAAATTTAGATAATTATTTAGGCTATGTCTTTATTTTGAGTCTTTGATTTTTCTAGAATCAATCTAATGGGCAGTTCTCAGACCCCATCTAAATCAAACCATCAGCAACAGTTGACTGTTCCCTCTTCCCTGATGGGCCTCCCTGGTGGCTCAGCTGGTAAAGAATCCGCCTGCAATGTGGAAAACCTGGGTTTGATCCCTGGGTTGGGAAGATCCCCTGGAGAAGGGGATCCACTTCAGCCTGGAGAATTCCGTGGACTATACAGTCCATGGGGTTGCAAAGAGGGGACACAACTGAGTGACTTTCACTTTCACTTTCTTCCTTGATACACTTTCTTCACTTGGCTCTCAGGAAACCGCATTTTTGTTATGTTTTTCCTCTCTGGCCACTCCCATCTTCTTTCCTGGTTCTGACTTAACAGCTTTCAAATATTTCAAGACCAGCCTTTGACCTTCTTTCCCTATATTCACTCTCTTGGAATACAGTCTTAGGGTTTTAAATATCATCTGTAGCCTGAAGAGTGCCAAATTTATTTCTCTAGCCTAGAACTGTTTCTTGAACATCAGATTGCTTGTTCCTAGTTGGGACCGGGCAGGTTCCCATCTCAGAGTCCTTTATACTTGTTCCCTCTTCCTGGACGCTCTCCCCTGCATGGCTTGCTCCTTCATTTCTAGAATCCTTCATAGCCTTCCTCACATGTGATTTTCCCAGTAAGACCGTTCTTGGCCACTCTTATTTGAAACTGGATATCATGCTCACTCCTGTTATTTATTCTCCTCCCTGCTTTATTTTTCTCCTTATTCTAACATATGTAACCTACTTGTTTTATTTATTGTTTGTCTCCCTCCACTAAAATGTAAAATCTTTAAGGCAGTGATACTTGTGTGTGTTTGTCTGCTGATGTATTCTTAACAACTGGAACAATGCCTCCCACATAGTAGCCGGTGACTATCTTATTAAATAAATGCATGAAACATGTTGTTCCTTGCAGAGACAATCTTGATTTTGAAATTTTGTTTTAAGTTTATGTTAAGCTTTGTCTGTTTTCTTCCTTAGCATTGCTGTTTATTTATCGGATCTCTGATTATTTCAATATTTATTAGGTTTCCCTCATAGCTGAGTTGGTAAAGAGTCTGCCTGCAATGCAGGAGACCCTGGTTCCATTCCTGGGTTGGGAAGATCCACTGGAGAAGGGGAAGGCTACCCACTCCAGTATTTTGGCCTAGAGAATTCCATCGACTGTATAGTCCATGGGGTTGCAAAGAGTCAGATACGACTGAGCAACTTTTCATTTTCACTTTGTCTGTTTTCTTCCTTAGCATTGTTAACTAGTTATTTATTGGATCTCTGATCATTTCAGTATTTATTCTTTAGTTTCATGCTTTTGTTTTTCTTTAACTTTCTGTACAACTTTTCAAGCCTATTTTCTCCAACCATAATTCAGATTTCTATAGTAATGGTTTGATTCCTTTCTATTTTTATGTTTTAAAATTATGTAATTTTATTTTTCTCCTCATTCTTTCATTAACTGTCAGATTTTTTCTTTTTTTCATCTCATGGTATTATCTTACATATACATGTTCCTATGTATTGAAGTATAATTGATTTACAATGTATATATATATAGAGAGAGAGGTACAGTATAGCAGAATTAGATATAGATATGTGTATAGGCTTTGGTTGGTATGTATGGTTGCTATGTCTACTTGTATTTCCAAGTTTTGTCTGCTGAAAGAGCCAAACAATGACACCCCATTAACTTTACCAACATTTTACTTACTAAATATCAGTTCCCAATAAAAGGAATCGGGACTCCACAGAGAAGTCATTGATTCCAGGGCTGCAGAAATAAAAATAATACATGAGCCTAGAGCAACTTGAGTTTGCTAAAAAGTAAAGTACTTTTAAAATGATAGGGACTTGTCAAAAGGGCGCAGGAGTCTAGCTGAAAGATCTCCCAGGGACCAAAGGGGGAATAGTTTGAGCAACAAAATAAATAACAATAGTATTATATAGCCTTTAAAGTAAAATAATGAGTCAGTACTTATATAAATAAATAATTGAATAAGCAAATAAGGCGAAAAGGGTAGCTCTTACAGAAGAATTCTGATTAATAAGCATAGAAGGAATACAGGAAATAGAAAACCACCCTTAGAATAATTGCTGCAGACAAGATCCACCAATTAATGCTAAAGTTAGTGAGCGAACCTTAAGAAATAAGATGGTGGCATAATTTCAAAGTATCTCCCCTAAGATATTTACTAATTATGGAGAAAAATATAACTTTACAGTGAAATCCAGCAGACACCATCTCAGCTAAGCAGTCAAACTTAGCAGTAATGTTGACGTGAACTCCTGATAAACTGATGGACTGCACTGGCAAGGTTACTTTGCTGCTATCATATCCCAGTCCAAAATGCATAACTCACTCTAACCCCAAGAAGACATCAGAGAAACGCAAATTACAATTTAAAAAAGTATTTTTTCTTGAAGAATTGACAGACTCTTTAAGACTGTCAATACCATGAAGGACAAGCAAAGATTGACAAAATATTACAGATTGGGGGCAACTAATGAGACATGACAACTAAATGCAGTGTGAGGTTTTACAACAGAAAAAGGACATTAGTAGATAAATAGATACAATACAAAGGCTATTTGTTTTCTGTTGCTGTGTAACAAATTGTTGCTCAGTCTCTCAGTCCTGTCTGACTCTTCCTAATCCCATGAACTGTAGCCTGCCAGGCTCCTCTGTAGATGGGATTTTCCAGGCAAGAATACTGGAGTGGGTTGCCATTTCCTTCTCCACAGTAACAGATTACCATGTACAAGTTTAGAAGCTTAAAACAATACAAATTTTTATCTGGCAGTTCTGTAGGTCAGAAACCCACATGGGCTTGACTGGGTCTCTCCCTAATCTCACGATGCAGAAGTTAAGGAATTTTCCAGCTTAGGCTTTTATCTGGAGCATTTGGGGAGAGTAGGCTTCCAAACTCTTTCCTGTTATTGCAAGAATCCAGTTCCTCCTGCCCGTAGATCCTAGATTCCTGTTTCCTTGCTGTCAGCCAGGGATCATCCTCAGTTCCTTCAGGTTACCTTCGTTCCTTTTTAAGGCAGCAACATTGGTGAGGCTAGTCCTTCTAATACCCTCCATCTGTAGGACTTCTGCTTCTGCCTTCTTCCATCAGCCAGAGAAAGCTTCTGCTTTTAAGGGCTCTTATTTGAGTCCGGTAATCCCTGTTTCTTAAAGTCAGCTAATGTAGAACTTTAATTAGACCTGAAAATCCCTTCACAGCAGTACTTACAATTAGTGTTTAAATAACCAGGGAATAAGAATATTGTTGGATGGAAGGTGGGAAAAACTACTAATTCTGCCTACCCCACAGCATCTGTAGTTCAGCTAATAATGTATGATTATTAATTTATTAGTTCTGATTATTGTACAGTGGTTATGCCAGAGAATAATATTAAGGGAAGCTAGACAGCATATTCAGGAATGCTCTGTAGAAATTTTACAGTTCTGAATATCTACATTTATTTCAAAATAAAAATTTAATAAACTTATGTGTGCTAGTTGCTCAGTCATGGCTGACTCTCTACCATCCCATGGACTGTAGCCCACCAGACTCCTCTGTCCATGGAATTTTCCAGGCAAGAATACTGGAGTGGGTTGCCATTTCCATTTACATAAATTATTAAGCATAATCATAAAATGACCACCAAGGAGAATTTGAGAAATTGATATCAAAGGCAAAATTTGAAGGTCTTTTATTTTTTTGGCATTGCCACATGGCATGTGAAATCTTAGTTTCCTGATCATAGATCCAACTTGTGACCCCTGCATTGGCAGTGTGGAGTCTTAGCCACTGGACCACCATGGAAGTCTCAAAGATACTTTTATGTACTTTTCTAACCCCATTTCTAATCTCTCCCATCCCAGTGCAAAGAATGATAATCCTGAGTTTTATGAAAAAGGTGTGCAAATTCCTAAACCATAGGAACTTTATATAAACTGTAATATTTTTAATATCTTTTTGCCACTTGATTTTTTCACTTAATATTCTGATTCTGTGGTTAATTCCGTGTGTTTCCTTAATTTTCAATGCTGTGAAGTATTTCTCAATGAGAATATGCTGCAATGTATCCATTCTTCTCTTGATTGATATTTGAGTGGTTTGTAGTTTCTGCTTCTCGTTATTATAAATAATTTTTCTGTGAATATTTTTGTACCTGTCTCCTGAGGCACTCAGAGATTTCTCTAGGCTTGACAATCTAGGTTATACATTCAGAAGTGATGAAATTTGGTAATCTTCATCTTTACTGTGTTTCCAACATGATTTTATCAGTTTTCACTACCACCATTATCAAGTGTTTGAGAGCTCCCATTGCTCATACCCTCAATTGGTCAATTGGTATTGTAACTAATACAATTTAAAAAATTTGCCATTGAGTCTAAAAATGTCATATGTGCCCTAAATTTTCACTTTTTGATTATTAATACAATTGAATATTATCTCATATTTTACTGGCCAGTCACGAATCTTCTTCAGTATGTCTGTTGATGTATTTTACCTTTTTTTAATTCCTATATGACTGTTGTTTACTTATTGATTTTCAGGTGTCCCTGGAAATAGCCATAGTAGATACCTTCTTCCCAGAATGTGGCTTCTCTTTTCATTTTCTTTGTGTTATCATCTGATGAACAAAAACTCTTAATTTTAACAAAATAAAAGGTCTTAATCTTCTTTTGTTTATGTTTTGGTCCTTTTGCTTAAGTTTCTATTCAGTATTATACCATAGTTCCTGTACAGTAAGACAAGAAACAGAAATGAAAGTATGAATATTGGAAAGGAGAAAGCAAATTGCTATTATTTGCAGTTAGGAGAATTATATAGAAAAATCCAGAAGTATGTAAAAGTTATTAAAATTAATGAGTTTAGTAGGAAATCTAGGTATAATCTGAGTACATGAAAATCAACTGCATTTTATATACCAGCAACAACAGTGAGAACGTATCACTGAAAACTGGTAATACCATTGCCACAGACCTGTAGACCTAAAATGACAGCCTAAAGAAGTGATACACCATGTGTGGACTAGAAGACACTAAATTGTAAAGATATACTTTTTCAAAATGATCTATGGATTCAAGGCAGTCCCAAATGATTTTCCCAGGAGTTTGATGAAGTAATTTCTAGAATAACTTAAGACAATCTTGATGAATAACAACGTAAAAGGACTTGCCTCCCCGAGTATTAAAATTTATAAAGTCAAATAATCAAGAACATGTAGCATTGCCACAGAGATAGATAAATTATTTAATGGAACAGATCTGGATATAAATGAAAACTTGATGTAGGACACAGGAGACATTTAGACCAATTAGGGGAAAAAGTGGAAGTTGATATCTACCTCATTCCAAATATAGGTAACAGTTCAGTTCAGTTCAGTCGCTCAGTCGTGTCCGAGTCTTTGCAACCCCATGAATTGCAGCACGCCAGGCCTCCATGTCCATCACCAACGCCCGGAGTTCACTCAGACTCATGCCCATCGAGTCAGTGATGACATCCAGCCATCTCATCCTCGGTCATCCCCTTCTGCCCCCAATCCCTCCCAGCATCAGAGTCTTTTCCAATGAGGTGACTCAGAAAGGAAAGGTAAAATTTTTAAGCTTTTAGAATAACATTTAGGAGACTGTCTTTATGATTTCCAAATAGAAGATGAATTCTTAACATAATTTCAGTTTGAAGACATCCATACTTGAGTACTTCTACTCTTATATGTACATAACCTAGAGAAATTTAAAATGTGTACTAGGACACATATGAATGACTCTTCATAGCACCACTGCTATTCTATGCTATTATTATTCTATGTAATAAACATGCAAATAACCCAAATGTCCATCAAGAGAGATGGGCAAATAAATCATGGCATAGTCACACAGTGGAGTACTATACAACCGTGAAATGAATAAAACACAAAAAGTAATGATACGGATAAGTCAAACCAAAATACTGAATGAAAAATAAAATCAGAAAAAAACTGCATACTAAGATACTATTTCTACAAAGTTGAAAAGGAAGATTTCTTTTCATTGGTCATGCAAAGCTGACCAATGTATTATGAACACACACACACAAACGCACGCACAATTTTATAAAAGATGACAAAGGAGAAGTGAACACAAAACTCAGGTGACTTTTAGAGAGGAAGCAGGGAGGTAGAAATCAGAGAAGCACATGCCTCATGATTTCTAGTTCTTTAGCTGGGTGATGGTTTCACAGATGTCTATTATTATCTCATAATTTACATATATACATATTTTGGATGTATCATATATTACACATGCACAAAATCTAGCCTGTTTCTGTCAGCATGGATAGAGGTCCCAAACCTCATGCATTAGGGTAGCGTTTCTCAGCCTTAGCACATTTTGGATGGGATAATTCTCAGGGAGATGGGATGTACTGTCCTGTGTATTGTAGAACATTTAGTGGCATCCATGGACTCCATTCACTAGATACTGGTACCATCCCTCACATACATGTGACAACAGAATGTTTCTAGACATTCATTCACAAATATTCTCTGGAGTGTAAATTCCATTAAGAATCATTGCCTTAGACATTTCCCTTAGTTTCTTCTAAATTCATTCAGTCATTTAAAATAGTGTGTTGTTTTTTTTTTAAAAAATTTATGTAGCATTATAAGATTTAAAAATTTTAAATAAGCTTTATTGTTTAGAACAGTTTTAAGATGTACCAAAGAACAGTGAAGATAGCACAGAGTTCTTGAATCCCCTAGACTGGTTTCTATTATTATCTTACATTAGTTGGACATACTTGTTACAATTAGTGAATCAGTATTGATGGCAGTGTTATCAACTATCACCCATACTTTATTAAGATTTCATCAGTTTTTACCTAATGTTGTTTTTCTGTTTCAGGATCCCATCCAGGATACCGTATTACATTGAGTTATCATATCCCCTTAGGATGCTCTTAGTTGGGACAGTTTCTCAGACTTTCATTGTTTGTGAAGACCATGATAGTTTTGAGGAGTACTGGTTAAGTATTTTGCAGAATGTCCTTCAGTTGGGATTTGTCTGATGTTTTTTGTCACAGTTAGACAAGGTTATAGATTCTGGGGAAGTTTATAGAGGAATCACATCATGTCAAGGATACATATTATGAATATGGCTTTGTGGACTTTGATCACCTGACTGAGACAATATTTGTCAGCTTTCTTCACTGTTATTTTTTCCCCTTTTCATACTATCCTCTTCAGAAAGAAGTCACTATGTACAGCCCATACTTAAGGACTGAAGAGCTATTCTGTATCTCCTTGTCATCCCCTTCTTCTGACTTCAATCTTTCCCAGCATCAGTCTTTTCCAGTGAGTCGGCTCTTTCCATCAGGTGGCCGAAGTATGGGAACTTCAGCTTCAGCATCAGTCCTTCCAGTGAGTATTCTGGGTTTATTCCCTTTAGGATTGACTGGTTTGATGTCCAATGGACTCTCAAGAGTCTTCTCCAATCCACAGTTTGAAAGCATCAATTCTTCCGTGCTCAGCCTTCTTTATGGTCCAACTCTCATATCCGTACATAACTACTGGAAAAATGATAGCTTTGAGTGTAAAGTAATGTGTCTGCTTTTCAATACAGTCTAAATTTGTTAATAGCTTTTTTCTCAAGGAGCAAGCTTCTTTTAATTTCATAGCTTCAGTCACCATCTGCAGTGATTTTAGAGCCCAAGAAAAAAAAGTCTATCACTGTTTCCATTGTTTCCCCATCTATTTGCCATGAAATGATGGGACCAGATGCCATGATCTTAGTTTTTTGAATGTTGAGCTTTAAGCCAGCTTTTTCACTCTCCTCTTTTACCCACATCAAGAGGTTCTTTAGTTCGTCTTCTCTTTGTGCCATAAGGGTGGTGGTATTTGCATATCTGAGTTTATTGATATTTCTTCTGGCAGTCTTGATTCCAGCTTGTGTTTCATCTGGCCTGGCATTTCACATGATGTACTCTTCATATCAGTCGAATAAGCAGGGTGACAATATACAGCCTTGGTGTACTCCTTTGCCTATTTGGAACCAGCCCATTGTCCCATGTCCATTTCTAGCTGTGACTTCTTGACCTGCATATGGATTTCTCAGGAGGTAGGTAAAGTGTTCTGGTATTCCCACCTCTTTAAGAATTTTCCAGTTTGTTGTGATCCACACAGTCAAAGGCTTTGGCATAGTCAATGAAGCAGAAGTAGATGTTTTCCTGGAATTTTCTTGCTTTTTCTATGATCCAACGGATGTTGGCAATTTGATCTCTGGTTCCTCTGCCTTTTCTAAATTCAGCTTGTACATCTAGAAGTTCTCAGTACACATACTGTGGAAGCACTAGTCCTTATTTCTTCAAATTTCAGATAGCTGCTGGACCTTTAGGTCTATCCCATTTATTTTCTTAAAAATGGCTCTGAGTTGTTTCTTAGAAGAAATGGTTGTTAAATGTCACTTCCTTCCTTAATTTGGATACAAATTGGAAGGTATTCTTCATAGTTTGTGGTAGGGTTATGTCAGTTTTCTAGCTTATTATACTAGAAATTTTCTCTGGTTCAGGTTCATTTTCTTTTCATTTTCCTGGACTTCCATTTTCCCTGCAAATTACGTGATCACTAATGACTTTCATTACAATACTCCCACTCTTCTGTGGCAGCTTTCTATACCGTCTTTCACCAGTCCTTATCATGATTCTCCCTTAACTTGTCTATGCCTAACCAGTTAACTAATGTGAGATTCACCCTAGTCATTTCAAAGATGGAACATGGAGGAATATCTGTGAGTAGAGTAGCAGAAGGAAAGGGACAGCTCCTCTTTTTCACTCGTCTTTTCCAGTTAACCTGTTGCCTGTAACTCTTCCCACCTGAACTGAAGTTGGCTCCCTATAATGAGTCGATTTGCCTTTACTGCCTTGGTATTCCATCTGTCTACAGATATATGAGGTCAGTACATATTATAGATGCCTATTGGACTTCCCTGGTGGTCCAGTGTTAAAGAATCCACCTTCCAATGCAGGAGATGCAGTTTGAATCCCTTACCAGCTGATCAGGAACTAAGATCCCACATGTCACAGGGCAACTCAGCCCATGCGCCACCACTGGAGAGGCTGTGTTTCACAACAAGAAGCCCCTGCGTGCTGCAACTAGAGCAAGCCCGCGAGCCTCAGTGAAGAGCCCACATATTGCAGTGAAGACCCAGCCCAGGGAAAGTTAAAAAAAAAAAAAAAGATGTCTATAATATTGTAAGTGTTCTTATATGAGACAAAATAGTTCCTTTTTAGCAATCGAGACCGTATCTTTAATAGGAAATACTTTTATTTTTCACTAGACAAGCCTTCACTCTGGTCAAGTCAAACCTTCCCCTAAAATTTTTGATACAACTGTTTAACAAGGAGCCATATCTGGCTATTGATTGGTTAGAGAATATATATTTGAAATAGTCTTGTGCAAAAATCTGGTCACAGCTTACAAGGTTGGTGGAATGATCCTTGCAATGCCAGACAACTGGAAAGAACTGTTGCTGGCCCTCCCCCGTGCAGGTCTGGAAGATGTTTACTTCATGTGATCCTGCAGGGCACCAGGCAAACATTCAGCCTTGAGCAGGCAAACAAGCAAAAGGTCAGTGGCAGAAAAACCAAAGAACAATCTGGAGGACTTCGCTATGAGAATGTTATTTATGTAACTGGAAAAGCAAGTCTTCCCACCTCCACACCCTGCTCTTGGAGGTGGAGGATTGCTTGTATTAGAGGATAATGTCTTCATATAGCCTCTCTTCTCCTGGAGCAGTGGGAGCAGGAGAGCTTAATCAAAAATTTAATTTAGTAGAGTGTAGTGGGAGGATGGCACCTCTGAGAATTTAATTTGGCATAGCAGAAAGACATGGGGGAATTCCAAAGTCTGGTCTTTGTGTAGCAAAGTAATGGCCAGCAAGAGATAGATGGCTCAATTATGGGCCTGATCCTTAAGCTAACTTAAAATGTCCGTATTTTCCCAATGGTAGGCACAGTTTGAAAGTTAGAAGATTAAAAAAAAATAACTGACATTGTTCCTCAGTATAAAATGATAAAATGCTTTCTTTATAGTGAGCAGGGTTGAAGTTATGTTGATTACAGAAGAATCAAATGTTTCTTTTTCTCAGCTTGGAAAGATTACATGTACTCGCAGTAGACTACTGTATCTCAGAAGTAATGCCTGAGTTTGGGAGAGGTGGGTGTGTTTGACATAGTAGTCAGTTACCAAATACCAGGAAGAATTAGGTGAGACTATCTCCAAGGGAAGTGGACTTGGAAAACCTACAACCATCATGGATCTCTTGCTAAAGTCATATCCTAAATACAATGAATAGGGGACTTTCCTGGTGGTCCAGTGGCTAAGACGCCACACCCCTAGTGCAGGGGACCAGGTTGGATCCCTGGTCAGAGAACTAGATCTGCATGCCACAACAAAGATCAAAGATCAACAGTGCTGCAACTAAGACCTAGTGCAGCCAAATAAAGAGATAAATATTAACTAAAATAAAATGAATAATTCACTCTTGGGAAAGTCTTTAGCTAGGGAAGGGAGGATGGATCTTAGCATGAGACCAACTCCTGTGAGCAGGGCTTGGGAGTTCCTGAAAAGTGGTGGAAATATTAAAGACAATTTTAAAGAAGGAAATTTGAACAAAACTAATGCTCTCGGAAAAATGCAGGTATGAAACCAAGGAACAAAGCTAGGGATCTTGTTGGTTCCAGAGGAAACTCCCTTCAGTTGTTTATAGTCTTTTGCTGCTTCGCCTTGAGACAAAGTATCACTTAAGAGTTAGGTCCAGATACATATAACAGAAAACAAAAAATAATAGTGCCCTAGATAAAAATTTATTTATTGTGCAAAAGAAGTAATGGTTTCAGGGCTGTAATGGCATTCCATGTTTATCAAAGATCCAGTCTCCTTTATGTTCTGTTATGCGAACATACAGCTTCATTCTTAATATCACAAGATGTCTGGAAGCCCTTTAAAGAAGTTTTCCCAGAAGTCCTTCCCAATATCTTCCGCTTACCTCATTAGCCTTAATTTGGTCACATGGCCACCCCTACTCAAGAGAGGTTTGAGAGATGCAATGTTTATACTGGGCATATTGCCACCTCTAATAATAGAGACATACCATTGGTAAGAAGTGGAGAATATGTAATGGGTAGGCAAATAAGTCTGACACAGCAGTTGTCATACAAAGAGAGAGAGGGAGATGGGTTTCCCTGGTGGTTCAGATGGTACAGAATCTGCCTGCAACGCAGGAGACCAAGATTCGATCCCTGGATTGGGAAGATCTGGAGGAGAGAATGTCTACCCACTCCATTATTCTTGCCTGGAGAATCCCATGGACAGAGGAGCCTGGCGGGCTACAGTCCATGGAGTTGCAAAGAGTTGGACCCAACTGAAGTGACTTAGCACACACAGCACACAAAAAGATGATAGTTCCCTCATGTAAGCCTCAGCTCTTTGGTAAAGAGCTGTGTGGGAAATGAGTAGTAAACAAACCAACAGAGCGAAAAATGGACTATGGCCTGATCCACACACCCACTCCACTACTCGTACTCAGGCAAGGAAGCAGTTGTCTACTGAGGGGACTGTCTTCAAGAATTGTAAGAGCTGGCTAGCTGCAAAGTGAGGAAAACCCACACTGTGCCTTTGAGCAGGGGGAGTATCAGAAAGCTAGGTGAAGACCTAGGTGGGTTCTTAGACAACTGCCCCCTAACTCCCTTTCCTGTATATTATAGGAGAAAGTTCACCTTTGAAGGAGCTATGGAAAGGGGAAGACTAGGTCCTCCCGTGGTTTCAAGACCAATGCAGCTGTTCCAAGCATCATGTCCAGAAATAAAATTAGAAGAAAGGTGATATATTTAGTGGTCTCTTTCTTAAAGTCAAAAAACCTTCTCCAGCAGACCTCACGTTTGCCAGAACTAGAAAACATATCCACTGCTAAACAAGACATTGACTAGTGAACAATGATGTACACACAATGGCTTTTATTGCAATACTGTTTATAAAAAATAAAAACTATTGAAATAGCATCACAAGTGGTAAAATTAATTTGGAATACATTCATATAAAAGAAAACCATGAACCTAAGATAGTCTGGGACCTGGGATCAGGGACCCTTTACTAGAGTGCCTGTGTCTGGACAAAAGGAGCTCATGGAGGAACAGAATACAAGAAACTATAAGGAACTAAAAACAGCTGAATGCATGGCAGTCAGGGTGATTATGAACAATAATACAAAAAGGCCACAAACCAACGGCCACTTCTGAGGTGCCTGGAGCAAAAGCAGGGTACTGAGCGTGATCTCTGCACACAGCACCACCACAAGGGTGGCAGACCACCTAAGCCACCCCTTCTGCCAGACCCATGGAGCTGCCCCTACCCTCACTCCATTTAAGGAGAGCAAGCAAGGGCACTTGTAACTTGTTTTCTCTCCCTAGTGCTGCAGTACAAGTCCCAGGAAAGCCTTGCCTGAATTTCTCCTCCAGCCTCTTATAAATTTCTGTTGATTAAAGAGTCCAAGGACCTGGGTGGATAACACATCTAATTTTTTAAATTTAAGGTGAACTTTTAGGTGTAAATTTGAAGAGATGTTTGTGATACACTAAGTAAAACAAAAACAGGTTCCAAAATAAGAGATATATAATCTCCCTTTTGGGCTTCCTTGGCGGCTTAGATGGTAAAGAATTCACCTGCAATGCTGGAGACTTGAGTTCGATCCCTGGGTTGGGAAAATCCCCTGGAAAAGGAATGGCTACCCACTCTAGTATTCTTGCCTGGAGAATTCCATGGACAGAGGAGCCTGGCGGCCTACAGTTCATGGGGCCGAAAAGAGTTGATGTGACTAAGTGAATAACACTAACAATCTCCCCTTTGCTTTTTATTGTTCAGTCACTCAGTTGTGTCCGACTCTTTGCAACCCCATGGACTGTAGCATGCCAGGCTTCCCTGTCCATTCCCAGTTCCTGGAGCTTACTCAAACTCATGTCCATTGAGTTGGTGATGCCATCCAACCATCTCATCCTCAGTCACTCTCTTCTCCTGCCCTCCATTTCCTAGCACCAGGGTCTTTCCCAATGAGGCAGCTCTTTGCATCAGGTGGCCAAAGTATTGGAGCTTCAGCTTCAGCATCAGTCCTTCCAAAGAGTATTCAGTGTTGATTTCCTTTAGGATTGACTGGCTTGATCTCCTTGCAGTCCAACGGACTCTTAAGTGTCTTCTCCAGCACCAGTTTGAAAACATCAGTTTTCAGTGCTCAGCCTTCTGTATGGTGCAGTTCTTACATCCGTACATGACTACTGCAAAAACCATAGCTTTGACTATATGGACCTTTGTTGGCCAAGTGATGTCTCTGCTTTTTAATATGCTGTCTAGGTTTGTCATAGCTTCCTTTCAAAGAGCAGGGATCTTTTAATTTCATGGCTGCAGTCATCATCTGCAGTGATTTTGGAGCCCAAGAAAGAAAAGTTTGTCACTGCTTCCATTGTTTCCCCCTATATCTTCCATGCAGTGATAGGACCAGATGCCATGATCTTAGGTTTTAAAATTGTGACTTTTAAGCCAGTCTTTTCACTCTCTTTTCACCTACACATCAAGAGACTCTTTAGTTCCTCTTCTATATCTGCCATAAGGGTGGTGTCATCTCCATATCTGAAGGTATTGATACTTCTCCTGGCAGTCTTCTAGCTTGTGCTTCATCTGGCCTGACATGTAACACGATGTACTCTGCATATCAGTTAAGCAGGGTGACAGTATACAGCCTCGACATACTCCTTTCCCAATTTTGAACCAGTCTGTTCTATGTCTGGTTTTAACTGTTGCTACTTGACTTGTATACAGGTTTCTCAGGAGGCAGGAAAGGTGTTCTGGTATTCCCATTTCTTTAAGAATTTTCCATGGTTTGTTGTGATCCACCCTTTTGCTTTAAATGCAATCAAAATCTATATTAAAATTGCAAAGGATACATGCCAAACTATTAACAATGATTATCTCTCAAGGGTGACATTACAGAGAAAGTTTCACTTTTGTTAGATTGTTGGAATACTGTACTATGAGAAAAATAGAGACATTATAATACAGCAAAGAGGTTACTATCCTATTGTTACTAATTAAATGAGTGGCTATAAGTCATTGAGCAACAAAAGGTACAGCGAGGGGTACTACTGGGAAGATTTGGTACGTCGTCAGAAACAACTGTTATATACTCAAAACCCCCAAGGATTTCTCCATTTCACCTTCTAAAGTAGGGTATGCTATCTTGTGGGTGAAAGAAATGAAAGTTTCAAGTGATCCTGGACTCTTCAAATGCCCTTGAAAGCACCTGCTCTTAGTCACGTGGTATTGTTGGCTTCTGCTGCTGCTGCTGCTGCTGCTAAGTTGCTTCAGTCGTGTCCGACTCTGTGTGACCCTATAGACGGCAGCCCACCAAGCTCCCCCGTCCCTGGGATTCTCCAGGCAAGAACACTGGAGTGGGTTGCCATTTCCTTCTCCAATGCATGAAAGTGAAAAGTGAAAGTGAAGTCACTCAGTTGTGTCTGACTCTTAGCGAACCAATGGACTGCAGCCTACCAGGCTCCTCCATCCATGAGATTTTCCAGGCAAGAGTACTAGAGTGGGTTGCCATTGCCTTCTCTATTGTTGGCTTCTAACCATCAGTTAATAATTTTACATTTGACTGAAGGAACCTAGAATATCTTAAAAGGCAAGTTGAAAAATTACAGTGGCAAATTACAACACACTAAAGCACTATTTTCCAGATGGTAGGTTATGATCCATGAATGAGTCATTGAAATAATGTTGTAGGTTACAATCAACTTAANATTGTTGGCTTCTAACCATCAGTTAATAATTTTACATTTGACTGAAGGAACCTAGAATATCTTAAAAGGCAAGTTGAAAAATTACAGTGGCAAATTACAACACACTAAAGCACTATTTTCCAGATGGTAGGTTATGATCCATGAATGAGTCATTGAAATAATGTTGTAGGTTACAATCAACTTAAAAAAATCAGGGTAGTATACAATGGATTTAAATAGAAAAGTTTACTAGGTCTGGATGAAAAATTTATTTATGTGGGTTGTGGTCAACAAACGAGTGCATTATACACTTTAAAAAAATATACAAGGTCAGGGTTAGAAGAGTCCTTATTTGATAATTTAAGATTAAACTTGTTTTTAACATTGTGTGTGTGCTCTGTCATGTCTGATTCTTTGGGAGCCAAAGGACTGTAAGCCCACCAGGCTTCTCTCTCCATGGCATTTTCCAGGCAAGAACACCGGAGTGGGTTGCCATTTCCTACTCCAAGGGATCTTCCCCAACCAGGGGTCCAACCTGAGTCTCTTGAATCTCCTGCATTGGCATGCGGTTTGGTTATCACTGTGCCACCTGGAATGCCCCTTTTAACATCATATCCTTTGATGTTTCAATTTAAGTTCATTNGGAGTGGGTTGCCATTTCCTACTCCAAGGGATCTTCCCCAACCAGGGGTCCAACCTGAGTCTCTTGAATCTCCTGCATTGGCATGCGGTTTGGTTATCACTGTGCCACCTGGAATGCCCCTTTTAACATCATATCCTTTGATGTTTCAATTTAAGTTCATTTTCAATCTCCTATGTATTTGAAAACCACTAACACTGAAGAATTAAACTGGATAGATTTTAGAAGTCAAACAACCGAAGACACATTTGCTTATTCTGTGATAACTGAAAAAATAGTAATACAGATTAGACCATCACATCCTGTTTTACTGACACAAAGCATTATTTTAAGGAACTTAATACTTATGCGGCCTCTTATTTCCCCTTTATAACGAACCTATAAAGAAATTTATGTTATTTTTGCCTTAATCCAAATCAGATTATAACATATAGCACAACAACATTGTTAACAAATTAACGTTTTGCAGTATTATATAATTGAGAATTTTAAAATACCAGTGCCATCTAGTGGTTATTCTCAACACGTTTCCTTTCTCTTGGGTATATACCCCAAAATGGAATTGCCCTTCTGTGTGTAGACATCCAGTAGCTGGTAAGTATGCTTTAACTTTTGGAAGAACTGCAAAACTGTTTTCCAAAGTGGCTGTGCTATTTTACATTCCCACCAGCAATGTTTGAGGGTGTCAACTACTTTACATCTTGGCCAACACAGTATTTTCCATCTTCTTTTTGGCTGCACCAGGTGGCATGCAGGATCTTAGTTCCCTCACCAAGGTTGGAACCCATGCCTCCTGCAGTGAAAGGAATGTTAACCATAGAACTGCCAGGAAAGTTGCTCCATCTTTTCTATTACAGATATCCTAGTGGGTGTATAGTGAAATCTCACTGTGGTTTTGATTTGTGTTTCCCTAATAACTAATGCTGTTGGGCCTCCTTTCATGTGCTTGCTGGTTGTTCACATGTCTTCTTTGGAGAAATGTCTATTGAGGTCCTTTGTGCATGTTTAAATTGGAGGTTGCTCAGTACTTTTGCTGAAAAATCCCATGGACAGAGGAGCCTTCAGTTCAGTTCAGTCGTTCAGTCGTGTCCGCCTCTTTGTGACCCCATGAATCGCAGCACACCAGGCCTCCCTGTCCATCACCAACTCCCGGAGTTCACTCAGACTCACACTCATCAAGTCAGTGATGCCATCCAGCCATCTCATCCTCTGTCGTCCCCTTCTCCTCTTGCCCCGAATCCCTCCCAGNTTTTTTTTACTTTGAGACGATACTGAGCTGTGCTAAAATACACATAAGGTTTGCCATCGTCACCATTTTTAAGTGTACAGTTAAGTAATGTTAAATATGTTTGCATTCTTGTGCAACCAGTTTCCAAAACTTTTTCTACTTGAGAAGCAAACTCTGCACCCTCCTCCCATCCCATTCAGTTTTCCATTTATGTACTCTATGGATGTTTTGAGCTGAGTGACATGTTCGTTCTGAAGTTAGCTTGAAACATACAGGCACGTGGCCAAAAGACTTAAACAGCTCAAAAGGGTGAGTTTCTTTATTCTTAACTTTCAGTCCCATACTTACTCTCTGGTGGGTTTCCAAAGATACTCTGTGTATTTATAAACACATTTGGGTACACAATCCTAAACACGAACAAACACACTCCCCACTTTACAAAATAGTAGCAAAGCCCCGTTTTGGGTCTAGATATTTTTACCTGTCATTTAATATGTCTTGGGACGTATTTTCAGTACATTTAGATCTTTCTCACTTTTAATGTTCTGTTTGTTTAACCCACCCCCATCATTGGATACCCGATCGTTTCTAGTTTTTTGTTACTCCATCTTTGCTGCCATGATTATCCTTATATTCACCTGTTTTTCACGTATTTGAGTGTATCCACATAATAAATTCTTGGCAATGAAGCTGCTGGAGCAAAGAGTGTAAGCATTTCAAGTTTGATAGTTAATACCAAAAGCCCTCCAAAGAGAATGCACACTGAAAAGAATTAATGCGATTTCCTAATCCAGTACATTGGTAAACAGCAAAATGTCTGATAATAAAAATACTTGTTTTGATAATAAAAATCTAACTAGAGAAAAAAAATGGCACCTCATTATAGTTAAAATCTGCACCAAAGAGTGAGGAAGCAGATCTTTTAATATTACATTCTTGTTGAGGAGTAATTTTAATTCCCATAGGACATTAGGCAATATCTGGAAACACATTTTATTGTCACAACTGAGTCGAGTGCTACTGGGATCTAATGGGTGGGGGGAGGGTCCAGGGACGCTGGCATACATCTTATAAGGCACAGGAGAGCCCCCTACAGTAAAGAATTATCTTGTCTAAAATGTCAATAGTGTAGAGATTGAGAAATCCTGGTTTAAAACCATCTGTGTATCTTTTCCTTTGCCTGGCTTACACAGTTAGGGTTTTGATTGGTCTCTGAGATCTCTTTACTGAAAAGTAATTTATTCCATATCATACATGTTAAAATTTTTTTCTCAGTGTTTTTTCATTGCATCTTGAGTTTGATTATCCTATATGTTTATCATGCAGAACCATGTGGTTTTATGGAATCAGTTATCAATGATATTCAAGTTATCTTTTAAGACTTTTGTGTTTTTGTGACAAAGCTATAAAAAGCCATCTTAAAGATTTTTTTTTCTAATTTGTAAGTATTCTGGAATTTTTGCGGGCTTTGTTCCTTCCCCCTGACTCAGATTTCAGCATAGGAAGTGAGTTAGGAAACCCACTTCGTTTTGGTTCAGATGGCTGGCTGTACAGTTGTTCCAGCACCATTGACTGACTAGTTATTTTTTCTTTCTGTTAGAAATTCCACCTCTGAATTCTTATATGTATAGGGATCTTTTTTATTCTATTACTTTGGTCTATCTGTTCATGTACCAGTGCTAAATTATGTTAATTACTCTAATTTTATAAAGTGTTTTAGTATTTTGGAAGGCTAGTTCCTGCCTCATCTGGATTTTTTTTTCAGAATTTTCTTTGTTACTTTCAGATGTTTATTTTTCTAAATGAACTTTAACTTGTATAGTGTTTTTCTGAAGTGATTGGTTTTTTTCTTTAAATAGTTAAAGATTCATCCCATTTACCATGATTTTGAGGTACTAGGGAATTTTGGTAAATCGTAGTGCTAACTCTGCATTAGCAAGTTTTAGTCATCTGCCAGTAGTAATGAGGAATTTGGAATCTTTTTGCATTCTCACCTTCTATACTCTGGTTCTCATGCTTTAGAAATGGATGTATAGACCAGGTGGTTTTCATATTAAGAGGAAAGCGGACTTTGCCCTTGTTTCTGCCAGTGCTTGAGACCTTGAGCATGAAAATGCCCTTCATCCTACTGAGAGTCGATCCAAGTGGACCAAAGGCAAAGGAGTAGAGCTTTTTTTTTTCCCTAAATTTATTTTATTAAAGTATAGCTAATTTACAATGTTGTGTGAATTCCTGCTGTATAGCAAAGTGAGTCAATTATACACATATATGTACACACACACTAACATATCTGTGTGTGTTACTTGCTCAGTTGTGTACGACTCTTTGCAACCCTATGGACTGTAGCCCACCAGGCTCATCTGGAATTCTCCAGGCAACCATTCCCTTCTCCAGGGGATCTTCCCGTCCCAGGGATAGAACCCAAGTATCCTGCATTGTAGACAGATTCTTTACCGTCTGAGCCACCAGGGAAACCCACAAACATATATATGTATATATATAAACTGATAGCTTATGGTGAACAATGTCAGATTCGTCATCTCCGAAGGAGAAGAGTTAGCTTTGGGACCAGGGACCAGGCTTGATCACTCAAGAGCTTTTGTGTAGCGGAGTTTTATTAAAGTAAGAAAAGAGACAGAGAAAGCTTCTGACATAGACATCAGAAGGGGTCGGAGAATGCCTCCCTTTGCTAGTGTTAGCAAGGGAGTTATATACTTTTTAAATTAGTTATTACAGTAAATCAAAGGAATGTCTCAAGGTTGTAAAATTTTTACCAGACCTACTCTCACAATTTACATTTTAGGATAACGGATTAGAGTTTAACAATAGAGAGATCCTACCAGACCCACTCCCATAATATACATTCTAAAATATCAGGGTTAATCAGAAGGTTTTCAGGAAGGAGAAACTGTCCTCAAGCAGGATACTTTGTTGTTATATAATCCCTAGTACAAAGTTCAGAGAAGGCAATGGCACCCCACTCCAGTACTCTTGACTGGAAAATCCCATGGACGGAGGGCCTGGTGGGCTGCAGTCCATGGGGTCGCTAAGAGTCGGACACGACTGAGCGACTTTACTTTCACTTTTCACTTTCATGCATTGGAGAAGGAAATGGCAGCCCACTCCAGTGTTCTTGCCTGGAGAATCCCAAGGACGGGGGAGCCTGGTGGGCTGCTGTCTATAGGGTCGCACAGAGTCAGACATGACTGAAGCGACTTAGCAGCAGCAGCATTACAAAGTTGAAACTGAGTTGTTTGCTGTGTTATCATCAGTTCCGGGCTTAAAAAAAAAAAAAAAAATTATGTGATTAAGACTAAGAAATGTAGAGAAAAAAAAAAGTTTGTCCTTTCCTCCTCCTCGAGAACCCCAGATCCCTCTCTCCTTGGGGACCCCAGGACTTCTTATCAACCTGCCTAGGAATTGACTCTCTCAAAACCATAATGGAAAAGGATATGAACATTCTTTTTCATATTCTTTTTCCATATGGTTTATCACAGGATATTGAATACAGTTCCCTGTGCTACACAGGAGGACCTTGTTGTTTATCCTTCCTATATGTAATAGTTTGTATTTGCTGTGAATAGGGCTTTTTAAAGCAATAATTGGGACATTTTCATCTAAATACTTACATTTAAAAATTACTTTAACACTATGTATGCTACCTTTTGTATAAAAAGGAAGGGAAAATTATACACACACACAGGATATGTTTTATATATTTGTGTGTGTCTGCATATTTTTTAAAAAAGAAATATAATAAAGGTAAGTGGAAATTAAGGAATCTATAGGCAAAGGATTGAACTTCTTTAAATATACACATTTATAAGGTTTTGACTTTATTGGCCACACAGTGCAGCTTGTGGGATCTTAGTTCCCCTAACCAGGGATTGAACGCAGGCCCTTGGCAGTGAAAGCATGGTAGTCCTAAGCACTGGACCACCAGGGAATTTCCAGATTTGACTTTTAAATAAAGTATAGGTTTTATAGTGATAAACTAAAGTGGACTGTCATCATAAACAGAGGACCTTAACTGTATGTCAAGCTTTTCACATAAATATACATAGAAAAATAATTCAAATAATTTTAACATAGTAATTTGTATACCTTTAGAGACATTTGCTCTAAGGACAAGAGAGTACAAAGAAATCTTGAACTTTACTTGGTAGATTTATTATTGATAGTCGTATTAGTGTAGTGATTTGCATACTGTTGCATCTTACAGTATTAATAAATATTAATAAAATTAATAAATATTAATATGTCACCTCTTGTTGGTCTGATTCTTTAGCCGAAGAACCAGTGATCCTTACTCTCTCCTCTGCCATGAGTGAGAGTGTGTTCCTGGGGTCTTTTTCTCTTCTCTAACCTGTCTTTCCTTGATAGCTCAGTTGGTAAAGAATCCACCTACAATGCAGGTTCAATTCCTGGGTCAGGAAGATCTGCTGGAGAAAGCATAGGCTTCCCACTCCAGTATTCTTGGGCTTCCATTGTGGCTCAGCTGGTAAAGAATCTACCTGCAATGCAAGAGACCTGGATTCAATCCCTGGATTGGGAAGGT
The DNA here is from genome assembly GCA_006410615.1 of Neotragus moschatus. Classification (NCBI taxonomy): domain Eukaryota; kingdom Metazoa; phylum Chordata; class Mammalia; order Artiodactyla; family Bovidae; genus Neotragus; species Neotragus moschatus. The sequence continues at coordinate 25,295 of SJYA01001246.1, forward strand.
TTCCCTTGGAGAAGGGAAGGAAAAGGCTACCCACTCAAGTATTCTGGCCTGGAGAATTCCATGGACTGTATAGTCCTCAGGGTAGCAAAGAGTTGGACACAACTGAACGACTTTGACTTTACAACCTGTCTTACTGTCTTTGTTAGGTTCCCATTCTTGTCACAAAAACTGTTAAGACCTGGAATTTGTATTTATCGTGTTTAACATCGACAGTTTAAAGGTATATATAACTTACCAGTGTCTGAAGTAAATAAAATTTTATCATTCCCCCAAACAATAGAAGGACCTGGAAAAGTTGAACTTCAGTCATTCCAGTTTTAACTTTTGTTATTGTAACAATTTATTTTAATTCTATTTTAACCTCCAAATGTTATTATTTATTATACCATTTATAGTATTACTAATTAGCAGTATAAAAACTTTTTTTAGATTTCTGTACTTAATTATCTTTGGCTTTTATTCCTTCCTGTACCTCTGACCTTCCATCTGGAAACTTTTTCTTTCTTTAGTAAATAAGGCAGGAGAAAGAAAGAAAAATATATTTGGCTTGAAATGAAAGAAATAATGCTGTCATTATTTGCAGATGATATAATTATCTAACTGGAAAACCAAAATAATGTATAACTAAATTAATAGATTTAATAAGAGTCTGATACACTGTCAGGATACAAAAGTCAATAAGAAAAATTAGATTTCTGCACACAAACAAAAGGGCTTCCTGGGTGGTGCTAGTGGTAAAGTAAGAGACTCCGCTTCCATCCCTGAGTCAGGAAGATCCCCTGGAGGAGGGTAGGCAACCCACTCCAGGTGTTCTTGCCTGGAGAATCACATGGACAGAGGAGCCTGGTGGGCTGCAGTCCATGGAGTTGCAGAGTGGAACACGACTGAAGCAACTTAGCATGCACTCATGCGCACAAGTAAAAGTCAGCAAGTACAGTACAATGGCTATAAAATGAGAAGTTCAAAATCCAGAATAGGGGTTGTTCTACAGACCTATATTCTTCAGCAAATAAATGGCATAAAGAAAATCTAAAATCTGTTATAGATGATAAGAGACTTATAAGATGTGCAGGCATACCTCATTTTCTTTGGGCTGTACCTTTATTGCCTTTTGCAGATATTTTGTGTTTTACAAACTGAAAGTTTGTGGGAACCCTGTTTTGTCAGATGGTGGTTAGCATTTTTTAGCAATAAAATAGTTTTAAATTAAAATATGTACATTTTTCTAGGCATAGTACTATAGCATATTTAAAAGACCGCAGTGTAAACGTAACTGTTTTATATACTGGGAAACCAAAGTTTGTGTGACTCACTTTATTTCAATATTCACTTTATTGTGGTGGTCTGAAATTGAACCTGCAATCTCTCAAGGTGTGTCTGTAACAAATTAATGCAATGTGAGGTCCTTACAGGATCCTGATTTGATCAAACCAACTGTAAAAAGATATTTTTGAGATAGTTGTGAAACTTTGCATAAGGATAGTTACTAGTTGATTTTGAGAAATTACTGTTACTTTTCTTAGCTGTGATAATGACATTGTTATATAAAAGTTGGAGGTACATACTGAAGTGTTTGTAAGTGAAATTAAATGACTTCTGAGGTTTGCTTTCTGATAATTATTTTCAGAATTGTGATTGTTGTTGAATTTTTAAATAAACATGGATACTTATCACAGTATTTTGTCTATTTTTGAAAACATTTGAAAATTCTATAATAATTAAAAAATGGTCTTTAAGTAACTTTGCACTGATTGCAAGGGAAACTAGAGTAATTAAATAATGGGAAAATCTGATAACACCATGATTGGATGGTCAGAATATTACCTTTGATTACAGAGGGACATCCTGTGGTTCCAGGTGTGAAATAGAGAGTAATACTATGTTCATGGACTTGAGCACTCAATGTCTTAAAGATGGTGGTTCTTCTCACATTGCTGTGCTATGTGCTTAGTTGCTCAGTTGTGTCTGACTGTTTGTGACCCCGTGGACTGTAGCCCTCCAGGCTCCTCTGTCCATTGAATTCTATCAAAATCCCAATTGATTTTGCTTGTGCAATTAAATAAGCTAATTTCTAATATGTGGAAAAGCAAAGATCCAAGTATAGCCAAGAAAGCTGTTAAGATAGTGCAGTCCATTTAACCGAATTAAATAGAAGAGAGAGCCTAGAAATAGAGCTGTTTATTTCTGGAGACTCAGTCTATGACAAAGCTGGCATTCAAGATCTGTGGGAAAGATAGGCTCTTCAGACTGGAACTGTTGGTTGTCCATATGGGGGAAAATGTAGTTCATCGGTCGGTATATGCCCTGGAGAAACTCTTGTACGTGTGACTGGAAGAAGTGTACGAGATTCTTTTAGCACCATTGTTCATAATAGAAAAAAAAAAACAAAACCTGGAAACCCTCCTCAAGGCCCATAAACAGTAGAATGAATAAATACCTTATAGTATCAGTTCATTTCAGTTCAGTCACTCAGTTGTGTCTGACTCTTTGCGATCCCATGGATATGCTCATATGCAAAATATTATATATTAAAGTAAGTGTAACTGTTTATACCAGTATAGATAAGTCTCCAAACCATGTTTTGTGAAAGAAGCAAACTATATAATGACATACTGTATGAAGGGCTTCCCTGGCAGCTCAGCTGGTAAAGAATCCACTTGCAATGCAGAAGACCCTGGTTCAATTTCTGGGTCAGGAAGATACCCTGCAAGATACCCAGGAAGATACCCACTCCAGTATTCTTGGGCTTCCCTGGTGGCTCCCTTGATTCCTCCCTGGTAAAGAATCCACCTGCCAATGCAGAAGATGTAGGTTCCATCCCTGGGTAGGGAAGATCCCCTGGAGTAGAAAATGACAACCCACTCCTGTATTCTTGCCTGGAAAACCCCTTAGACTGAGGAGTCTGGTGCGCTGAAGTCTGTGGGGACACAAAAGAGTCAGATATGACTTAGCAACTAAAACAACAAACAGCAACAACAAGAATGAAATTCTTTTTTGAAGAGAAGAAAGAATGTGTTTCTTTCCTAGGGCTGCCATAACAAAAGACCACCAATTGAGTGGCTTCAAATGGAAATCTATTTTTTTAAGTTCTGAAGACTTGATGTCTGAAGTCCAGGTGTTAGCAGTGCCCTAACAATGTTAGTGTTCCCTCTGAAATTATAAGTAGAACCCTTGCCTCTCCCTAGCTCTATTGATCACCAGCAGTCCTTGGTGTTCTTAGTTGGTAGCTGCTTTACTCCACTCTTCACCACTGTCATCGCGTGGCGTCCTCCCTGTGTGTCTGCTTTATGTAGTCTTTCCTCGTCTTAAGAATTAGGGATCCACCCTACTCTCAGACGGTAAAGCGTCTGCCCGCCATGCGGGAGACCCGGGTTCGATCCCTGGGTCGGGAAGATCCCCTGGAGAAGGAAATGGCAACCCACTCCGGTACTCTTGCCTAGAAAATTCCATGGGTGGAGGAGCCTGGTGGGCTACAGTCCATGGGGTCGTACGACTTCACTTTCTTTTCTTTCTACTCCTCTGTGACCTCAGTGTAACTGATTACATCTGCAGCAACCCTGTTTCCAAATAAGGTCTCATTTGGGGACTCTGGAGGTTAGGACTTCAAAATACTCTAACCCTTTGGTAGATAAAATTCAATCTATGACAGGGAGGTACAATTGTATTTTGGTAAATACAGTTCAATTTGTAATAGGGAAATAGTGTTTGCTGATTTGAGGTTCAAAATCGATCATACGTGTTCATACACATATGTGTTCATCTTTGAAAACTGTTCTTAGCTCCCACACTGTACACAAAGAGATGGAGGGTCAGATTTGGCCCCTGGCTTAGACATAGATAAGTAGGTATTAGGAATAATTAAAAAAAAAAAAAAAGGCAAGTAAATTAGTAATAATATTGAAAATAGTTGTTACTTTGTGGGTCGGAAGGAAGAAAAAGGATAGAGAGGAGTAGACAGGTGCCTTCTAGGGTATTGACAATATTCTGTTTCTTGGTACGCATTTTATTTTGATCTTTAAGCTTTATACATTATATATATTTTTTGTATTTTGTGGGGTTTTTTTTTTACTAAAAATAGTAAAAAGAGCACCTCTTTATTCCCCTTCTTTCTTATTAAACCATTTATTTCTTATTTTTAAGCCCTTCTCCCACTTTTACCTCTGAACCTGCTTTCCAAGTGTAGTCTTTCTGACCTTGGCAGAAGCCTTACATTCTGTTGCTCACAAACCTGCTCATCTGTTACCCTTGCCTCTGGCTCCTGCCCCTTTTCCTGTGTCTCATTGTCACTTTGCCGCCCTCTCTTCTGCCTTCTCCTTAAACTTTATACGCCTTTAGAAAGTAAGCAAGAAAGTGGGTTTCCTGCTCTGACTTAATACAGGTTTTCCTCTCATCTAACACCTGAATAGGTAGAAAGTTAAAAGTGGGTGGTTGGATATATTACTAAAGAACGAATGGGCTCAGCTTTCCTCACATTGGGATCAGAGAATCTTTTGAACAGCACCCAGAGTTCTTTGCCAGCTTTCTATGTTTGTTTAACATCACTATTGAGATGTAATTCACGCACCACACAATTTACCCATTTAAAGTATACAATTAAATGGTATAGTCACAGAGTTGTGTACGCACCACAGTCAACTTTAAAATATTTTTGTCATCCAAGAAAGAAACCCCGTGC
>SJYA01001246.1:30123-73923 GCA_006410615.1 Neotragus moschatus
CCCCGTTCCCCTCCCCCCCCACCCCCAGTCCTAGGCAGCCACTAGTCCTGTGTGTCTGTAGGATTGCCTCTTCTGGACATTTCTTATAAATGGAATCATACGTTATGAAGGCCTCTGGTGACTGGCTTCTTTCACTGAGCATTCTGAAAGAGATGAGAACATCTCCCCCGTGACCCATACATCTTGGGTGGCCCTGCACGACATGGCTCATAGTTTTATTGAGTTAGACAAGGCTATAGTCCCTGGGATCAGTTATATATAAGACATTTTACTTTATCCATTCATCAGCTGATGGACATTTAAGTTGTTTCCACTCTAGCTATTATAAGCAATGATTATCTGTTAAATAATTATTAGCTTTTACATAATTCCTTTTAAGTGGTATGTATTCATTGCAGAAAACTGAAAAATCCTGAAGAATATAAAGACTATGGTAAAATTTATTCATAATCCCACCATTCAAAAGTAAGGTCTTTTAAAAAATTTTTCGAAAACAAACTTTAACACTTTTTCTGTGGGGAAAATACATATATGTTCATGTAGTTCATTAATTCCTCATATCTTTTTAAGATTTACTCATTTGGGAGCAGATTTTGTTTGCAAAAATCATAGAAAATCTGGCCACTGCAGTTAGAATAATTTATAGATCATTATACAGTGGGAGTAATCAGGTATCAGATGGGGAAGGAGGAGGGTTTAGAGAAAGTTTGATAGAAGAGGAAACATGTTTTGTGAAGATGTGCATGAGTTTTTGGTACTGATATCCATAAATAGAAACTTTGAGATTTCTAATAAGGCTACATTTGTTCTGTTGCAGGAAGTTAGCAGGATGTACTATTTTCATCACAGGTGCAAGCCGCGGCATTGGCAAAGCGATTGCTTTGAAAGCAGCCAAGGATGGAGCAAACATAGTCATTGCTGCGAAGACGGCCCAGGCACACCCCAAACTTCCAGGCACCATCTATACTGCTGCTGAAGAAAGTATGTTTCAATAAATGGAGAATTTGCTGGAAAGTTTAATTATATCTATCTGAAGTCTATCCTAAAAATAATTTTATCTGGTTAAAGAAATATTTTGTCACCTTAAAGCGATGTTTGGGGATCATTTTTCTCCCTAGCTTTTTAAAGTAATGGGAGCGATTCCTGTTAAAAATCATATCTCATGAGGCCAGTGGTTCTTGGATGAGAACAAAGAGCAGAGGAGTGGAAGCAGAGGAAAGAATTTAAGAGGCGAATGATGTGAACAAAAAGACGCTCCACGTTACCTGTTCTCTGCATAGTTCTCTGCAAGTCATTATTTTAATACTTTCAGGTCACAAACAGTTGTGTTTTTTTAATTTATTTACTTTTAATTGAAGGATAATTGCTTTACAGTGCTGTGTTGGTTTCTCCCGTACATCATCATGAATCAGCCGTAGATATACATGTGTGCCCTCCCTCTTGAGCCTCCCTTCCATCTCCCACCCCATCCTACCCTCTAGGTTGTTACTGAGCCCAGGGAACACACATAGTTATGGAGTGCTTATATTCAAGGCACTGTGCCAGGAGTGAGGGCTTCAGCTTCACCTGATATGCTAGTTTGTTGGTTATGTTAGTAGTGCTGTGGTTATGTAAAGGGAATACATATGAAGCAGTTATGAATGAAATGATGCCTGGGATTTGCCTTGAAATCTACCAGCAAAAAATGAAACAGAATTGGTGGTAGATAAATTTATTGCAAAACATGATCAATCATTGAAGATAGTTGATGGATTCATGATAGTTCATTATACTATTCTTTATATTTTTGTACATTTTTAGGACTTTTCCATAGTAAACATCTTTTAAATTACCTTCCTCCCTTATTTCTTTTTAATAGCATTTTTAAAAATTGCCCTCTTTTTTTGTTTATTTTTTAAATAGAGTTGACCTGGCTAGTCTGTAGATGGCTATGAATTCAGTCTGTCCTACAGTAGGACAGAGTTGCTAGTAGTTGGAAGACATAGTTATTTATATTTTTCCTTTTGACTCACGTCAGAGGTTTGGTGTTGATGAAAGTTTAAATATTTGAATGCATCTTTATTTATCCTTTGCAGTCAAAGCAGCTGGAGGAAAAGCCTTGCCATGTATTGTTGATGTAAGAGATGAAGAACAAATCAGCAGTGCTGTGGAGAAGGCAGTGGAAAAATTTGGAGGTAGCACCTTCATTCTGAGATAATTATTACTGAATATTGGTAAAGTATCGGTATAACTATCGTTTTAATTTTTAACTTTCTTTTGATATTTTTACCCTCTGAAGTCTTCAGAGTATAGCCAGGAATAAATATTTGTTCCTACAAAAGGACAGCTTAAAACCATCTGATGAGTAATTGAAGAATTGTTAAAAATTATTTTTAATGTAACCAGTCTCTCATCCAAGGTAGGAGTTAAGACCTTGACCATAACATGTGCACCAGGACCCCATCCACTTGTCTTCATGTAACCCATCCATCACTTGGTGACTTTTTAATATTTATTGAGTAAAGTGCAGGTTACCTATTGGCTTTCAAGATATTTTGCATTCTGATGTTAACAGACTTGTTCTGACTCCATCTTCTTTCTATATGCCTGTGTAAACTCCCTAATCCAGCCAAAACAGTTTGCTTCCATTTCCTTACCTTGATTTTTTTTTTTGCCTTTTCACCTTTTCTCTTCCCATTCTTCAAATTCCTCCAGTGCCCGCTCTTCCACCTCCGACCCTTCCTGAAATGATCTCTTCTTTGCTTTTGAAATTTTTGTGCTTAAATCTCATCTACTTCACGAAGCCAGTTTCCCGACTATGCCAAGTAATCAGAAATGTACATTTTTCTTTCTCTGAATTCTTAAAACATTCCTTTGGTCCTCTTCTTGTAAAACTTCAGATCTTAGCGTTTTTTTCTTTTCCCCCAATTAATTCATAATCTCCTAGAAGGCAAGTATTGGGAGTTGAATTAAGACTTTGATGGTATTATAGCATGGTGTCTAGCTGTGTCCAAATCCTGTCCAAACCGTTACCATTCTCTCCTTATAGTATTATAGAGACTCTATGTGTATGCAGAGGATGTTGGGGAACAAGGTAACGCTTTATTAGCAGATCTCATGCTTATACCCCCAATGCAGAGTGCTGTGTTCTTCTGGACTGGAGCACAAAACTTTGACTCAAATGGAATCTCTTCCTTTAAATTCAAAATCTTACCCCTGGCTGGCAACCTTTCCCAAAGTAATGTGAATGCTCCTGAGAGAAGATGAGAGAGAATGCAGAATTACTGGGTGTTTTTTTCTTCTTCTTCTTACTGCTGCTGCTGCTGCTAAGTCGCTTCAGTCGTGTCTGACTCTGTGCAACCCTATAGACGGCAGCCCACCAGGCTCCCCCGTCCCTGGGATTCTCCAGGCAAGAACACTGGAGTGGGTTGCCATTTCCTTCTCCAATGCATGAAAGTGAACAGTGAAAGTGAAGTCTCTTAGTCATGTCCAACTAGTAGCGACCCCATGGACTGCAGCCCACCAGTGTTAGGGCCCAAAATATGAAGGAAGGAGAAGCAGCCACATTCACATGGGGGACCTTTATCTAAAATGACTTCTTCCTACTCAGAAAAGTGACCTAATTAGTTTGAAAATGAGACTTCTACCTATTAGGAAAAGTGACCAATTAGCACCAAGTAGGATTTAACCTAATTAGTTTGCTGCTACTGCTGCTAAGTCGCTTCAGTCGTGTCCGACTCTGCGTGACCCCATAGACGGCAGCCCACCAGGCTCCCCTGTCCCTGGGATTCTCCAGGCAAGAACACTGGAGTGGGTTGCCATCTCCTCCTCCAATGCATGAAAGTGAAAAGGGAAAGGGAAGTCGCTCAGTTGTGTCTGACTCTTAGCGACCCCATGGCCTGCAGCCCACCAGGCTCCCCCGTCCATGGGATTCTCCAGGCAAGAGGACTCGAGTGGGAGCCGTTTGTTTAGCCACTCCTTTTTAGGGAGGAATTAAGGCATAAGGTAGCCGCTTGCCGTGGCTTAGACGGTAAAGCGTCTGCCTGCAATGCAGGAGACCCGGGTTCGATTCCTGGGTTGGGAAGATCCCCTGGAGAAGGAAATGGCAATCCACTCCAGCACTCTTGCCTGAAAAATCCCATGGACGGGGGAGCCTGATAGGCTACAGTCCATGGGTCGCAAAAAGTCGGACACGGCTGAGCCGCTTCACTTCACTTTACTTCAAGGCATAAGGTGGAGAGGGTAGAAGAACAGAGCTTTTCCTTTCTCTGTATGCATCCAGGTTTAGTTCTTTCCATTGATCCACTGGTTCTGCCAGCTGAGAGTGAGTTTACCCTGTCTGGAGGCGAGACCATCAGAACTTAGGGGAGGACTGCCTCGGTCTGCGCCCTTTCTCAGTCTTAGTTTCTGTCCTCTAACTCTGTTAGAGAACATGACCAGTTCAGTTGTTGTCTGGTGTTGTCCCAAGAAACCTCTGAAATGGGTCAAGATGGACATTGATTATAAATACTGAAAGCCATGCTATATAAGCCCAGAATTCACCTCCTTTTTAGCTTCCCATCTTGACTTCTAGCTGTGTTGTCTGATCTGCTTCACCAGAAGGAGTTACGCATTGTTTGTTAGTGATGGCATAGTCTGAAAATATGCCAAGTGTCAAAATGTGCTAAGTGTCAAAATATGCTAAGTGTCAAAATGTGAAAGACCTCCACTTTCCAGGTTGGGGCTCTTACAGAGTAGCTGGCATCTCACAAGTTTGTTTCTTCTCCTGTTGTTGCCACAGAGAATTTAAAGAGCCAAACTGAAATCTCTTTCTTGGAAGAATTAAAGCCCAGAAATCTCTCCTCTCCAATTTCCTAACTCTGTTTTGTCCCAGCCAAGGAAGTTTCACTCAGATCCATGGATGGCCTCGATTGGTTTAGCCACCATGGCTTAGACTGTCTTCCATTGAACCTGGCATCATTCCTTCGGCATCTTCAGTGTGGGAATGATCCAGCTTTGTCTATCAAGTGATCCACTTTCCCAGGAACAGAGAGAATGAAAGGGACAAAAGCAAAGCCTGTTTTTTTTGTTTCTTCAGAAGCCAGTTGATCCATGTTAATTGATTTGGCATTCATGTCCTGGAACTTAGCTGAGTTGGTAGAAATCTTCAGTCAAGAAGATATGCTTTGGACTTCCCTGGTGGTCCAGTGGTTAGGACTTTGCCTTCCAATGCAGGGAGTGCAGGTTCAAACCCTGGTCAGGGAGCTACGGTTCCATATGCCTCGCAGCCACAAAGCCAAAACATAATCAAGCGGTATGGTAAGAAGTTCAATGAAGACTTTAAAAAGAGAGAAGGTATACTCTTCATATCTTTGGGGGAGGAAAATCTGCCAGTGTATTTTCCTACCTGTTGTGGAGATGGGCATCTGAAACACTTCTGTTTTCTTGCCAAAGTGCAAATTGGTGGTGGAGTTACCTCTCTTTTGGAATCTTCCCGAACATTTCCTTCCCTCCTCCTTAGGGTCCACATTGATGTATTTAAAATATTTTGCTTTCCATTTGCCCACAAACTTCTGCTTTTCCGGCATAACGATGCAGAGTCTTAATTCTTTGGTGAGTTCTGCTCAGCAACTCAACTGCTGCTACCTCGTAATCAGGAAGGATGTCACATTTGTGAGATGATTCACGGCCTGCTCTTTTCTTCTCTCTGTATTTTTTTTCCCCTAGATCTTCCAAGCCTTTATTTTTTGTTTGTTTGGTTTCAGTTCCATACTGTGGTTGCTGCTGTTACGGTGTGGTTTGGAGTTTTGTAGGCCTTTGAAGTCTGCCTTTTAGAGAAGACTTTACCTTTCTCCTAACTTTTCTCTCTGCCAGGGAGTTCTCCTTAACAAAGTCCTGAGCAGTGGATGATGCTTTCCCTGTGCCCCTCGGGGACCTTTGCCACATGGTATGCCTATCACCTTGCCTTCCTTCATCTTCAGAGTTTTTAGGCCTTGAGTAGATTACGCTGTTTCATAAACCACAGGTATAATCTTTCCTGCCATCTTTTTTCCTGCAGCAGGCATGCATACATGCCTTTTCTTCTGTATCATTTCCCACCATTGTGCCCTGATTCATTAAAAAAAGATTTTTTTTTTTGGCTGTACCACATGGCATGTGGAATCTTAGTTCCCTAACCAGGGACTGAACCTGTGCCCTTTGCATTGGAAGCCTGGAACCTTCACCACTGGACCACCAGGGAAGTCCCATCCCTGATCTGTTAGGTTGGTGCAGAAGTAATTATGGTTTCAGACTCTGAATCTTTATTAATCAAAATAGGAACCATTACAGTCAACACAATTTTGCCAACAGGAAATAAGTTTGTTTATTCCTGTAGTATAAAAATCCATGCTTCGGGATTCAGTGAACTCTGGGAAAGCATTTTCTTCATCTTGCTGGTTGTAGAAGCATTTCCCCAGCAAAATGTTGTTGAGATGCTTGAAGAAGTCATAGTCGGCTAGGGGACAAATGAATATGGCAGATGAGGCAAAACTTGTAGCCCAGTTCACTCAACTTTTCAAACGTTGGTTGTGCTATGTGGAGTCGGGTGGTGTTGTAAAGGAGAATTGGGCCCTTTCTGTTGACCTGTGCTGGCTGCAGACATTGCAGTCTTCTGTGCATCTCATCGATTGCTGAGCTACGTTTCTCAGATGTAGCGGTTTCGGTGGGATCCAGAAAGCTGTAGTGAACCAGGCTCATAGCAGACCACCACAGTGTCCGTGACGCTTTTTCTGGTGCAGGTTTGGCTTTGGGAAGTGCTTTGGAGCTTCTTTTCAATTCAGCCACTGAGCTGGTCCTGGCCAGTTGTATAAAATCCACTTTTTGTCACGTCACAATCCAATCGAGAAATGGTTTGTTGTTGTTGCATACAATAAGAGAAGACAGCACTTAAATGATTTTTTTGATTTGCTGTCAGCTTATGAGGCACCCGCTTATCAAGCTTTTTCATTTTCACATTTCCAATTTGCTTCAACTGCCAAATGACCACAGAATGGCCTGTGTTGAGCTCTTGGGTAACTTCTCGTGTAGTTGTATGAGGACCAGCTTCAGTTATCCTCTCAGTTGGTCATTGTCAGCTTCTGATGGTTGGCCACTACTCTCCTCATCTTCAAGGCTCTCATCTCCTTTGCAAAACTTCTTGAACCACCACTGCACTGAACGTTCATTGGCAGTTCCTGGGCCAAATGCATTGTTGATGTTGTGAGTTGTCTCTGCTGCTTTATGACCCATTTTTGAACATACATAAGAAAATCTCTTGAGTTTTGCTTTTTGTCCAACATTATTTCCATAGTCTAAAATACATAGAAACAGCAAGTAATAATTCATTAGCAAGAAATGTGCATTAAAATGATGTATAACATAACCACATTTATTTAAGAATATATTTTAATATCAAATGGCAAAGTTCAACAATGTAAAATCCAAATTACTTTTGCACCAACCTAATATTTTTATTTGGCTCATCTGAGTGTAAAAATTTTGTTACTTCTTAATTGGACCCAGTTTTCTTTTCTTTATCATTGACAAGTCAGATCCAGTTTGTGCAATCTGTAGCTTCAGTCCTCATCTACTTTCATTTGCTTTGGGGCTCACTAGAGGATTTATTTGGCAAAGACAGAACTCTATTCAGCAACATGGAACTGAACATTATTTTTCATGCAAAGGTAAAGGCGCATTGTATCTCCTTTCTGACCACTTGCCCGGTCCCCATCTCTTCGAGAGATAAAGCTTCATCTAAATCATTTTATCTGATTGTTGATTGTCGTTTATCACTTTATTGCTACTTCAGTTTCCGGTATTCCTTTGGAAAAGATGTATGGATTCGTTATGTATTCTAATGTATTGTCTGTGGATTATAAGATAAAGTCAAGCGTGTATCTGCTAATACTTTTCAAGTTGACCTGTCTTTAAACTTAGAAATGCCTCTTAATAGTTGGCTTCCCTGGTGGCCCAGATGATAAAGAATCTGCCTGCAATTCAGAAACCCATGTTCTATTCCGGGGTCGGGAAGATCCCCTGGAGAAGAAAATGGCAACCCACTCCAGTACTCTTGCCTGGAGAATCCCATGGACAGAGGAGCCTGGCAGGCTACAGTCCATGGGGTCACAAAGAGTCGAACATGACTGAGCGACTCTCACTCACTCACTCACTCGCTCGCTCACTCATAATAACCTCATTTAAGCCATTATTCACACAGTGTGAGAGAGGGGCAAAGCAAAGTCAAGAGAATAGTAAAAGACATTTATGGCAACAGTCTCACCCCAGCAATAGAAATTGTCATATATCTATTTGACAGAATATTAAATATTCTTTAAAAAGAATTTTGGCAGCAATGTGGATGCAACTAGAGATGATCATAGTTAATGAGGTGAGTCAGAAAGAGACACACCCTGTAGAGTTACTTAAATGTGGGATCTAAAATATGATACAAATGAACTTATCTATGAAGCAGGAACAGACACACAGACACAGAGAACAGACCTGTGGTTGGCAGGTGGGAGAGGGGTGGGGAGGGAAGGACTGGGAGTTTGCTATCAGCAGGTACAAACCATTACATATAGAATGGACGAGCAGTGAGATCCAAATGTATAGTTCAGGGAGCTATATTCAATATCCTGAGATAAAGCATAGTGGAAAATAATATTAAAAAGAATGTATATTTATGTAAAATTGAGTCATTTTACTGTATATCAGAAATTGTCATTGCAAATCAACTGTACTTTAGTTTGGAAAAAATGAATTATGAAGGCCATGTAGAAGTGCAAAAATGTGTTGAGATGCTTTTGTATTTTACCATTTTCATTTAACATTATTTAAGCTTATAGCCATAAATGTTACATATGGATAAGGACTAGATAGAATATGCAGAAATAATTATGATTCTAGATTTAATTTATTTTGTGTATAAGTTTATCTACTTTGATGATTTGCCTAGAATTGAAACTCTAAGTCATTTCTATTTTCTCAGTTCCAAGACCAGAAAGGAGCACTTTCATTTATGTAAGGGCCTTCAAGGGGGAAGGGAGACTGGTGTCCTTGGAAGGAAGGCAGACCTTGGAAAGATGCTGGAGAGGTGGGAAAACTTTAAGGAAGTTGACCTAAAGTTCTTGGAGACAAAGAGGAATTAAGAGAACAGATAAGGACAGAAGCTACAAACTACTGAGGACTAAGCGTCCTTGTAGTTTCCTGTGGAACCCTGATGATGAGCTGTCTTCATAGTGCCAGTGAAAATCATTTGCATACTGTTTTGACATAGCTGTTGAATCCTACGCTGGTAAATTGGTCAGTCATATTATCTAAAAGAAGTGTTTGTGAACTCAGGATTCTACTATATAAATATTGTTTATTTCTTTCTGTTGTAAAGTCTAAGTGGCATTACTAAGAAGTTGATTATTTGAAAACAGGAATTGATATTTTGGTGAATAATGCCAGTGCAATTAGCTTGACCAACACATTGGAAACACCTACGAAGAAAGTGGATTTGATGATGAACGTCAACACCAGAGGCACCTATCTTACGTAAGTTGAAGAGCTGTGGGAGAGATTTTCCTGGTGGTCCAATAGCTAAGATTCCTTGTTCCTAATACAGGAGGCCCAGGTTCGATCCCTGGTCAGGAACTAGGTGCCATGTAATACAGCTAATACCTGGAGTGGCCAAATAAATAAATACTTAAAAGAAAAAAAATAGCTATGAGTGTTGCAGTGCTTTGTCAGAGAACTAGTTGTGAACATATTTGAATAGGTTAGCAATCAGTTTGAAATCTAGTCAATCCTTATTTGTATTTCTAAGTTTTAATTAAACAGATCATCTCCAATGGGCTTCCCTCGTGGTTCAAATGGTAAAGAATCCACCTGCAATGCAGAAGACCCAGGTTTGATCCCTAGGTTGGGAAAATCCCCTGGAGAAGGGAATGGCTACCCACCCCAGTATTCTTGCCTGGAAAATTCCATGGGCTGAGAAGGCTGGAAGGCTACAGTCCGTGGGGTCGCAAAGAGTCAGACACGGCTGAGCAGCTAACACTTAACTTATCATCTCCAGTATTATATGTGTTTGTATCATGTTAAATGCATGCTTATAGAAATTCTGTAATAAGGCTCAATTGTATTTTTGAACAGTTGATCTTATACCCAGCTCACCTTATTCATTTACTCAAATGCCCTGTAGGCCTTTGAGCTTACAGCACTCAAAGTAACATGATTCATGTGAAAGCTAAGAATCAGTGCCTAGCACACAGTGAACTTAGCTGCTTTATTAAGCTCAAGATACTAGTATCTAAGTATGGCGCTAAGAGTTTTCAGTATAATGAGTAAGATAGGGCATGTTGCCATGGAAAATGTACCTGGTTAGGGTTAGTGATGCTGAGGGTTAGGCAAGCAAAGTGCTGGTGGAAAGGTTTTATCTAATAGATCAAAGGAGAAGCTCATGTTTATAATGTAAATGAAATGAACTCTTTCCTTTGAGTGTAAAATATGGTCTTACTGTTTGGAATAGGTTGTTTGTTTCCTATTAATGTTTTGAGGTGCGGCTTCACTGTTCTAATGACTATCAGCTGTAATATTGTTTGTCCTTCTTTCTCACCCTCATAAATGTGAAGTACCTCTGGAATGGAAAAACAATATGTACAAAAACCCTTTACTTTAGTGATATTAATTGTATTTGGTTTATAAATTTAAAATGACATTGCAGATGGTAAGAATTTTGTACATTGATAAGAAAGAAACTAACAAGAAGAATGGACTAGTTTCAAGTCCTAGAAGTTATTGAATGTGAAATAAAACTAAACAGTATGAAGTTAGTAAGCTACAATATGTCATTAAGCTGTGTATTATAGCTTAATGGTTAAATATTTTAAAATATTGGACCTGTGTCTTTTGTAAAATACCTACCTTTTTGAATAGGATTTTAAAAAAACAACTAAAATTGCCCCCAAAGGAATATTGCATTGCGTGTTGGCACAGATTAAATTTGGTAATGTGTTGGGAGTTAATGTTATTAACTTACAGTTCCTTTGTGGTAGGATACCATACCTACTAAGATGAAAAAAATCAGAATGTGAATACTAATAATTTCAGTTGTTTATTTCATGTTTAATATATGTACTGTTCTAAGTACCTCATATATATTGTCTCATTTTAATCCCTTGGTCAGTCCTAGATAGTGGCAAGTATTACCAGCATTTGCAAATGAGAAAACTGAGAATCAGAATACTATATATATTTGCTGCAGATCACACAGTGAAGGGCAGAAGGAGACTCTGAACCCAGGTCTGTCTGACTTGGAATAATGTAGTTGAAGATTTAAGGCTAATGTGCTATTTACTTGATTGTTTTCATCAGGCAGATCATATTGTCAGGCCATTTTATAAAGTTTCAAAGGATGAATGTTAGTTGCTTTTGCTGTTTTCATTCTCGATAAATGGGAAAAAAAAAACCAACAAAAGAATCCTATAAGTTACTGAACAAGTTCAGTTGCTCTGTAGAAGTAGTTTAACATATAATTTAAAAAAGTAATGAAGCTGTTAGAGAGCTAGCAGTTTGACTTGTGTTTTCTTTTGCTTTCAGATCTAAAGCTTGCATTCCTTATTTGAAAAAGAGTAAAATTGCTCATATCCTCAATCTCAGCCCACCTCTGAACCTGAATCCACTGTGGTTCAAACAGCACTGTGGTAGGTGGTAGGGTGAGGGGATGACTTATTTGATCAATCTGTTTTACATTAAATCAGTGTATTGATGATGTAATCACAGTTTGTACATAGTGTTAACATTAAATTTTCTCTGCAGAACCTGGTAGCATTTTGATAAGTAGATTCTTAATCTTTTATCTGTCATATTTTAAATGGAGGTATAATTTACATTAAATAAAATGCATAATTGTTAATGGTTGAGTCTGATGAGTTTTGACAAATAGATATACCTGAATAACCAATACTCAAATGAAGATATGGATATCCACCATCCTGGAAAGCTCCCTCAAGTACCAGTAGGTGTGTTTTCCTATATGTAACTTATTCTTCAATGAAGTTGACTAAGACTACCATGATTGACATGTATGCATTGCTGTGTTTAAAATGGATAGCCCACAGCAACCTGCTGTCTGGATCAGGGAACTCTGCTCAGTATTATGTGACAGCCTGAATGGGTAAGGAATTGGGAAGGGCGTGGATATGTATACATGCATAACCGAGTCACTTTGCTGTATACCTAAAACTAGCACAGCATTGTTGATAAACTCATATAAAATAAAACTTAAAAAAAAATTCATGAAATACTTTACTTTTCACACCTAACTAGTGATGTAAGATGAGTATGCTAAATAACAGGCCGTCCCCAATATCTCAGGGGTAGAGTCCACCTGCAATACAGGAAACATAGGTTCGATCCCTGGGTCAGGAAGGTCCCCTGGAAGAGGGCATGGCACCCCACTCCAGTATTCTTGCCTGGAGAGTCTCATGGACAGAGGAGCCTGGCAGGTTATAGTCCATAGGTTGCAAAGAGTTGGACGTGACTGAAGTGACCGAGCACACACACACGTGCTGAATAACAAGATTTATGTATAGGCGCCTCCTTTGAGATTCTTTTATCAGATACCTACTCCTTGCTGCTACTGCTGCTGCTAAGTCACTTCAGTCGTGTCCGACTCTGCGACCCCAGAGACGGCAGCCCACCAGGCTCCCCCGTCCCTGGGATCCTCCAGGCAAGAA
The DNA here is from genome assembly GCA_006410615.1 of Neotragus moschatus. Lineage (NCBI taxonomy): Eukaryota > Metazoa > Chordata > Mammalia > Artiodactyla > Bovidae > Neotragus > Neotragus moschatus. Next base: position 42,822 of record SJYA01001246.1, read on the forward strand.
CACTGGAGTGGGTTGCCATTTCCTTCTCCAATGCATGAAAGTGAAAAGTGAAAGTGAAGTCGCTCAGTTGTGTCCGACCCTCAGCGGCCCCATGGACCACAGCCTACCAGGCTCCTCCATCCATGGGATTTTCCAGGCAAGAGTACTGGAGTGGGGTGCCATTGCCTTACTCCTTATTTCAATATAATTCCATAAAATTTGGAAAGGAGGTCATTTGGAATAAGAACCCATAGTACAAAACTAAAACAAGTTCTGTTTTAATTGACTCAGTTAAATGATTTGCAACCTTTTGTATATGTTTTACTGGAAGTAGTTTTCCTTTAAATGGCCAGTTTTATTGAAAAAAGGACAAAAAAAGAAATAATGTAATTTATCCCCATGATATTCAGAGGAATAAAAGTTTATTACCGTCCCTTTTCTTTTAAACAATTGCTAGGATGGAAATATGTTAAAGTAGTTCATCTCTGATATATATAAAATTGTTTACATAGAAAACTGTTCTTTTAAAAATAGTACAGTAAAAGTTTTTGTGAAGTGAAGTTGCTCAGTCGTGTCCTTCTCTTTGCGACCCCATCAACTGTAGCCCACCAGGCTCCTCGGTCTATGGGATTTTCCAGGCAAGAGTACTGGAGTGGGTTGCTGTTTCCTGCTCCAGAGGATCTTCCCGACTCAGGGATCGAACCAGGGTCTCCCGCATTACAGGCAGACGCTTTACTATCTGAGCTACCAGGGAAGCCCAAAGTTTTTGTACTAATATATAAATATGAAATAATTCTGAAAAATATATAAAGGAAAAACAGTAAGAAGGAAATTGGTTATTTATACTCACAAATTAATTTGTTTCTTAATTAAATTCTTGATGGTTTCTTTCAGCTTATACTATTGCTAAATATGGTATGTCTATGTGTGTACTTGGAATGGCAGAAGAATTTAAAGGTGAAATTGCAGTCAATGCGTTGTGGCCTAAAACAGGTATGTACTTACAAAAGAAATCCATTTGTTGGATTCTCATTTATTGTCTTAGACGCTCTTGGGTGGGTGGCTGCTGCTGCTGCTAAGTCGCTTCAGTCGTGTCCGACTCTGTGCGACCCCCTAGACGGCAGCCCAGCAGGCTCCCCCATCCCTGGGATTCTCCAGGCAAGAACACTGGACTGGGTTGCCATGTCCTTCTCCAATGCATGAAAGTGAAAAGTGAAAGTGAAGTTGCTCAACTCTTAGCGGCCCCATGGACTGCAGTCTACCAGGCTCCTCCATCTATAGGATTTTCCAGGCAAGAGTACTGGAGTGGGGTGCCATTGCCTTCTCCTTGGATGGGTGGGGTGGGTGCAGATGAGTAGACCATCAGAAGGAAACCTCGGTATATCTGTTTGGAAGTAAGTTCAGCTTTTTATTTTATATGAAAGACCCTTTTCAGTCATCTTCTATATGACTACATGGTTGTTGTACTAGAATCACTAACACTGAAAGAGTCTCATAAAAGCCAATAGGAAGCCAGCTGCGCTTCCCGAACTTTTTTTCCACCCTTGTCTTTGGTACCTTAAATTCTGCAGATTCTCTTGCCGTTACTTTTATTTTCTCCTCACACATCCCAGCAAATGCTTCTTTACTTTCTTGTACTCTTATTAATTTGTCTTTTTCCTTTAGGAAAAGCTGACTTTTCTGTACTTTCACATAAGTTCTGAGTTCACAGATTGTCTGGATCCCCTTTAGGTACAGGGTAACCTGCCTATGGCTGGGCTTTGTCCTCAGCTTTTGAGTTAAATGTACAGTGGAAGCTGATGGCTTGCAGGTTAGGGAATATGTTGTATAAACATGAGGGGAGGGAAATGACAGAAAAGAAAGGCTTGTCCTACCTGTCCTCCACTTATATATCAGAACAGCTTAAAGGAGGAAAAGGAAAAAAAAAAAAACTATTCTTATTATACCCTTTTTTCATATATTTAATAGTGCCTATGAAAACCTTAACTTCTTTTATTTTCTTCACTCTAAATGACAGTCCTACCCACAAAAGTATGAAAAAGAGAAAACATAGTGGGAATCACTTTTTCATTTCACCTAAAAAAAAATGAACAGAACTTTTGTTGCACTAATATCAGGACTCTAACATGTAAGTTAGTGCAACCCCTTTCCAGGGAAGCACCTTAGGGTCAATACAGGATTTTCCTGATTCTCCCCATTGGGTCATTTAATGTATTCCTATATCTTCTATTTCAGTTTAGTTCAGTTCAGTTGCTCAGTCGTGTCTGACTCTTCGTGACCCCATGAATCACAGCACGCCAGGCCTCCCTGTCCATCACCAAGTCCTGGAGTTCAGTCAAACTCACATCCATCAAGTCGTTGATGCCATCCAGCCATCTCATCCTCTGTCGTCCCCTTCTCCTCCTGCCCCCAATCCCTCCCAGCATCAGAGTCTTTTCCAATGAGTCAACTCTTTACATGAGGTGGCCAAAGTACTGGAGTTTCAGCTTTAGCATCATTCCTTCCAAAGAACACTCAGGCCTGATCTCCTTTAGAATGGACTTGTTGGATCTCCTTGCAGTCCAAAGGGCTCTCAAGAGTCTTCTCCAACACCACAGTTCAAAAGCATCAATTCTTCAGCGCTCAGCCTTCTTCACAGTCCAAGTCTCACATCCATACATGACTTACATACATATCTTCTAAGGACCTCAGTATTGTTTATTCCCATTCTTCCTTCTGGCATTGTTCAGACATTGTGCAGGGTTCAGGGGACACCTCTTTGGCCTTTTCACCTCGTAAATGAGTTGGTTGGTAGAGCTGTCTGCAAAAGAACATTTAATTCAGTATTTTGGGAAATTATAATAGCCCTAGAGGTACTCTTGAATGCAGCTGCCATGTATAGCAGTGTGGAATGTACCCAGAGTTGTAGGTTAGGAACAAAGGAGGGGTTTCCTTCACTTCCCATCTGCTGTGTGCTAGGTGAGGAGATTGCCTCAGCCCCAGGCCTTATGCTCTATGGTATTGAAGCTGAGAGAACAGGAGGCTGTGGGGCAGAATTTATGGAGCCTGGGGCTATGTTGCTAATGTAACTTTTAGGAAAATTTAGCCCTTGCACCCAGCTCTCTGATCACCCATCTTTGTTTTCTAATAAGATCTCCAGGATTTAGAAAAGCAAAAAGGGTTTTTACATGAAGGATAGTTGATGTAGGGCTTCCCTGGTGGTTCAGTGGTAAAGAATCCGCCTGCCAATGCAGGAGATGCAGGTTCGATCCCTGGGTTGGGGAAATACTCTGGAGAAGGAAATGGCAACCCAGTCCAGTATTCTTGTCTGGGAAATCCCACGGATAGAGGAGCCTGGTGGGCTACACAGCCCATGGGGTTGCAAAAAAGTCAGACACAACCTAGTGACTAGAGAGCAGCAACATAGTTGATTGACAGCATTGTGGTAGTTGCAGGAGGACCCCATTGTCACTCGATGCTTGCATACATAGTGAACTGATCACTGTGATAAGTCTCGTAACCATCTGTCCCCATGCAAAGTTATTCCACTCGTATTGACCATATTCCTTGTGCTCCATGTTATATACCTGTGGTTTATTTTGTAACTGGAGGTCTGTGTCTCTTCATCGCTTTCAGCTCTTTTGGCCCCCCCGCCCCCGGACCTCACTCTCCTCTGGCAGCCGCCTGTTTGTTCTCTGTATCTATCGGTCTGTTTTCATTTTGTTTTGTTTCATTTATTTTGCTTTTCAGATTCCACACATAAGTGAAACCATATGATACTTGTCTTCCTCTGTCTGACATTTAATTTAGCGTAATATGCTTTAAATCCGTCCATGTTGTCACAGGTAGCAAGATTTTATTTTTTTAATGGCTGAGAAACGTTCCATTGTGTGTGTGTGTGTTATATATCACTGCATCTCATTTATCCACTGATGGCCTTTTAGGTTGCTTCCGTGTCTGGGTTACTGTAAGTAATGCTGCAGTGAACATGGGTATGCATAGATATTTTTGAATTGGTGTTTTCGTTTCCTTTGGGTAAATACCCAGAAGTGAAATTGCTGGATCATGTGGCAGTTCTATTTTTAACTCTTTTATGAGGAATCAGTTTTTTTTTTTTTAATATTCCATCTGCAGTTTGACTAAGATTCCTTTATTTCCTGATCTACCAGGGTATCAGAACCATGATTTATTGCTTCTTTGTTTCCCTTATGTTACTCTAGCAGACAAAATTCTTTTAAGATTTTCTGGAGAGTGGTATTTGTTGCAATGAGGCAAAAGATGAGAATGAAAAAACTGCTTCTACGGTATTTTCAAACTACATGTCAAGACTCACTGGTGAGTCATGAAATCAATTTAGTGAGGCATGAAATCAGTTTGGTGGATTGTGAAATTGATTAAGTAGATAGCCAGAATTTTGTTGTTGTTTCATTTTATTTTTAATTGAATGAAATAGAGAATATTAGAGAGCGTTGCACATTGTCATAGTGTTGTTTGGTAAACTTTAAAACTTACATATGAATATCACATATAAGTGAAATATGCATATTTTTATGTGTAGGTATTATGTGTTTTTAGTCTTGCTCATAAGAACTATTACTTATTATGAATCACAGTAAAACAGTTTAAAACGTGGACTTTTCTTTGCCTCCTTTTTTCAGTTTCTTTTTTCTCATCCTTTCTCAGCCTCCTTTCCCTGCCTTAGTCACTGCTGTTGTTAAAAGTTAATAGAGTCAGAAAGTTAATATCTGTACATCTCCTTCACATCACTTACAGCATTTGAATTTAAATTACTGATAACAGTAACAATAGTTGTTTAATGTCTTTCTTGATAGAAAAGCTTCTTAAAGATATAGTATCTGTTTTGTCCATTTTATTATCATCATTGCAGACATTCAGTAAGTATTAATATTTGATGAATGAATGAGTGGAATATGATGAGCTTCCATGTAGGTTCCATAATAGACATTCCAAATAAAAGGTGTATATAAGAAAGGGGAAGAATATTGTATGACTTGGAATGTGAAGGACATTATCAGGATTGGCAGGAGAAATCAGCTCACTGCCTAGATCTTTGCTTTAGTTGAGATGTTCATTTTATTAATAGAAGGTTTACTTGACATCTTGGAACCGTTGGTATCATTTGGGTCCTAGACTTGTATAACATAGTGAACTGAATTTACAATCATGCTCCTTATGATACATGGCATGATGAATTACATACAGGATACTTCTGAAACATAGCAAGAGGACCATGTAGCTCAGATTAAAAGTCAGAAAGGGAGGTCTTTTAATGAAACAATTGAAATGAGACTGAGGATGTTGGAATTAACAAGGAGAACTGAACAAGGCATTCTTGGCAGAGGGAACAACAGAGTCTGAAGTATGGGGAAATACTGGGTGTTTGGTGGAACTGCAAGAAGTTGTTATGGTGTATCTATGATGGGGTGTGGACTTTTTATTTCCCTCTGAACTGGAGCAACTGAGAATAATTTGGATTGGCCTGAATGTTGTGTGGGTGAGAGGTTGTGGGTGAGATGGACAGACTAAGTCCAAGGATTTTGGTTGCCAAGTTTAGGAGCTTAAATTTTAACCTGTATTCAGTAGAGAGTCACTTTAGAATTTTAGAGGCAGGAGAGCAATAATCAGCAGAAGACAAAGAGGAGCAGTGGTTTGTTGACGAGGTTTAGGAAGTTTAATTTGGCATCTGAATAGGCTGACTTGTAAGACTGTGGAAAGAAGAGACAGGAAACCTAGCTAGAATATTGCATTATTTATGATGGAGGCCATGAAAATGGATTTGAGAGGGTGTTCAGGCTCCTCACTGTTTCTGAGGCCTCTATTTAAAAGACACATCTTTTCTTTCTGGACCGTATAGTGTGGTCCAGACATGAAAAGTCAGCTAACCAGGGAGGTCAAGGTGGCAGCCGGCCTCTGTGGTGCTAGAAACCAAAACCAAAACTAGTTTCCATTTTCAAGGGACCTACTTATCAACTAGGTTAAGTTTATACCATATTTCATTGATTCTGAGATGCCCATGTTTTCACGTTTACATCTTTGATACCAGGTTGCTCATATATAGTTGATGTATTATAGTTTAATTGGCAGGTTTTTTTCTCCTTGGTGGTTACACTTGATAATCAATGGTATCTTTGGTTCAGTGAGCACATACAAGAATATATGTGTATGTGTAGATACAGAGAACAGAGTAGCAGGTACCAGAGGGGAAGGGGAGGGGGAGGGTGAAATAGGTAAAGGGGATTAATGTATGGTAATGGATGGAAGCTAAGCTTTTGGTGACTAGCATGCTGTAGTGTGTACTGAAGTCGAGATATTAACACCTGAAACATCTATCCTATTATAAACCAGTTAATTGAGATAATTTTTTTAACAGATACTTTGAAAAGTTTTGGGAATGGGTGGCAGTGATAGTGGCACAACACTGTGAATGTACTTAATGCCAAAGAACTGTACACTTGAAAGTGGCTAATCTGAAATAAAACTGAAAATAAACAAGTGGGACCTAATGAAACTTAAAAGCTTTTTTGCACAATGAAGGAAACTATAAGCAAGGTGAAAAGAGCCTTCAGATTGGGAGAAAATATTAGCAAACAAAGCGACTGACAAAGAATCAATCTCAAAAATATACAAGCAGCTCCTGCAGCTCAATTCCAGAAAAATAAATGACCCAATCAAAAAAATGGGCCAAAGGACTAAACAGACATTTCTCCAGAGAAGACATACAGATGGCTAACAAACACATGAAAAGATGCTCAACATCACTTATTGTCAGAGAACTGCAAATCAAAACCACAATGAGGTACCATCACATGCCAGTCAGAATGGCTGCTATCAAAGAGTCTACAAACAATAAATGCTGGAGAGGGTGTGGAGAAAAGGGAACCCTCTTACACTGTTGGTGGGAATGCAAACTAGTACAGCCACTATGGACAACAGTGTGGAGATTCCTTAAAGAACTGGAAATAGAATTGCCTTATGACCCAGCAATCCCACTGCTGGGCATACACACCGAGGAAACCAGAATTGAAAGAGACACCTGTACCCCAATGTTCATCGCAGCACTGTTTATAATAGCCAGGATGTGGAAGCAACCTAGATGTCCATCAGCAGATGAATGGATAAGAGAGCTGTGGTGCATATACACAATGGAATATTACTCAGCCATTAAAAAGAATACATTTGAATCAGTTCTAATGAGGTGGATGAAACAGGAGCTGATTATACAGAGTGAAGTAAGCCAGAAAGAAAAACACCAATACAGTATACTAACACATATATATGGAATTTAGAAAGATGGTAACGATAACCCCATATGCAAGACAACAAAAGAGACACAGATGTAAAAAATAGTCTTTTGGACTCTATGGAAGAAGGCAAGAGTGGGACGATTTGAGAGGGTGGCATTGAAACATGTATATTATCACATGTGAAGCAGATTGTCGGTGCAGGTTCGATGCATGAGACAGGATGCTCAGGGCTGGTGCCAAGGGATGACCCTGGGGGAATGGGATGGGGAGGGAGGTGGGAGGGGGGTTCAGGATGGGGAACACATGTGCGCCTGTGGCTGATTCATGTTGATGTATGGCAAGAACCACTACAATATTGTAAAGTAATTAGCCTCCAATTAAAATAAATAAATAAATTTTTTTAAAAGGTTAATCTGAAAGAAAACCAATAACATGCACCTACGCCATCAAAAGGGCTTCTCTGATGGTGCCAGTGGTATAGAACCTGCCTGCCAGTGCAGGNGCAAGAACCACTACAATATTGTAAAGTAATTAGCCTCCAATTAAAATAAATAAATAAATTTTTTTAAAAGGTTAATCTGAAAGAAAACCAATAACATGCACCTACGCCATCAAAAGGGCTTCTCTGATGGTGCCAGTGGTATAGAACCTGCCTGCCAGTGCAGGAGATGTAAGAGATGTGGGTTCAATCCCTGGGTCAGGAAGATCCCCTGGAGAAGGGCATGGCAACTCACTCCAGTATTCTTGCCTAGAGAATCCCATGGACAAAGGAGCCTGGCACGCTACAGTCCATAGGGATGAAAAGAGTCAGACACAACTGAAGCGACTTTGCATGTGCTCCAGCAAAAAAGTGGTTAAAATATATATACATGTGATTGAAAATGGGTAAAATATGTATTCATCTCTTCAGTATTTTTTTTTAAAAAAAGAAAAACTAAAATTATTTATTGTGCTTAGAAGACAGAAATTTTTTTCACATACATGAGATGGCTGGATGGCATCACTGACTCGATGGCCGTGAGTCTGAGTGAACTCTGGGAGTTGGTGATGGACAGGGAGGCCTGGCGTGTTCCGATTCATGGGGTCGCAAAGAGTCAGACATGACTGAGCGACTAAACTGAACTGAATCAGGAGAGCCATACTTTCCAGTTATTGCTTAATAAGACTTAAGTTTCAGAGTTGCTTTTAGGATTCTTGTGATCCAAGGCATATCAGCTTTCATTATAAATCTTGATTTTTTTTTTTCTGGAAATCATCAGGGAATTTGATTTGATTCATCCTGTTATTAATCTGTTTTTATTGTCAGTTGTATAACCTGTTGGGTTGGCCTGTTGACACTGCAAAACTTTTGCTGAGGGTAACTGCGTGGCTCACTTCTTGATTTAGGGAGTTTATTCATGCCTTGTTTGTATCTTCCATAGAAAAGTCATTAAAGTAATGATAGGTTGTTTGGGAAACCATCCCTTATTCTTATATTGCGTGTGTGTGTAAATACACACACACATGTACATGACATTTATACACTTACATGACATATTCTTAATAATTTTTAAGACTTTGCATACCATTCGTATAATATACAGTGAGACTGGAGTGTGTATGTATGCATATAGGCTCATTGTCTGTATTGAAATATTTATAGAAAAATTCTTCAGTTTATAGGAGTACAATGATAACTGAACTCTACGAATGTTGATTAACAAAGTATGACCCATTAATCACATAGCGGCTAAGGGCCTGGCTCTGAAGTCAAGCTGCCAGCTATTTGAATCCTAGCTCCTGTAACCTTGGACAGTTTACTTAGCCCCTCTGTGCCTGAGTACTGTCATCTGTGAAATGAGGATAATAATGGTACATATTTTGTGGACTTAATCCAGGTAGTGTATGTAAAGTATGTAGCGGCATGCCAAGCACAGGGTACACTTAATAAGTGTTAGCTGCTATTTTTTATTCATAAGGTACCACTTCAAGAGTGAGGCCAGAGCTCTTGAGCTATTGGTAAAGTTAAAAAATATATTCCTTGAAAAGGAATTTTAGTTACAGTGTGGAGAAGTATCTTCTAATTCAGAGCAATTGAGAAATTTCCCAAGTTCACATGTGTGCTTTGGAAGAGGGAAGTGTGGTAGGAGGTCATTGCCACGATAAGTAGGAGCTTGGTCTGCTTTGTCCACTCATCCGTCCCCAGTATCTCCAGTAGTGCCTGACTTTTTTATATAACATTCAGTAACTGTTTGTTGAATGAGAAAGAGTCAATGGCTCTTAAAAACTACAAACTTTTCATCTCGTGGACTGAATTACATAGGTTATCTCAGTAAGTAATGATTTCAAATGGTGGTTTAACAGTAGAATGGAGAGGCATGTATCTAAATTACTAACTAGAAACTCAAGCCTAAAATACATTTAAACAAATCCGTTTTCGTTGCTTTAAATGTAAACTGAGGTAAGTTACTATTCACAACTTTGACAGCACATAGTTAATAATGTAGCATCAATGGTAGAGTTTCAGATTACTTCACAAAAACATAATTTGAAAATTCTGTGTATGGCATTTCCCTGATGGCGCAATGTATAAGTACCCACCTGCCAGCGCAGGAGATACGGGTTCAACCCCTGGTCCAGGAAGATCCCACGTGCCTCAGGGCAGCTAAGCCCGAGGGCCACAGCTACTGAGCCTGCGAGCCCTAGAACCCGTGCTCCACAACCAGAGCAGACGCCGCAGTGAGAAGCCCTTGCACTGCAAGGAGGGGTAGCCTCCACTCGCCACACCTAGAGAAAACCGCACAAAGCAATGAAGACTCAGCGCAACCCAAAATTAATTAATTAACTAAAAATCGTATGCACCGAAAACAGTGGAGATTATATGCAAGCATTAATAATAATTTTCTCTGGGGAGAAGAATTATAGAGAATTTAAAAATTCTTCCTTGGAACTTCTTGGTGGTCCAGTGGTTAAGACTCGGAGCTTCCGCTGGATGGGACATGGATTCATCATCCCTGGTCAGGGAACAAAACTGTGAGGTGAGGTGCAGTCAAAAAAAAAAACAACCCACTTTTGTTTTTTCTGTTTCCTTCTCTTTATTTTCTAGTATTTCATAAATGAAAGTAGTGTCTGGATGTAAAAGGGCCCTCAAGTCCAACCAGTATTTATCAAATGTTTATGGTATACTTGTCATTGTTTTAGGCACTAGGGATACAGTGATGAACAAGAAAGGCAATGTTTCTTTATTCTAGTAGAGGGAAAAGAGAAGATAAGCTTAGGAAAGGGACTCCATATCTTAGAGACAGGAAACTGAAGCCAAAAGACGTTCCTGCCAAAAATCTGAGCGTAGTTGGCATAAAAATATCACTGACCTGATTTACAGTTCAGTGCTCTTGTTAGTGTTCCTCACCGGCTTTCTTGTCTCTCAAGAATGGTATGCAAATTCTTTGAGCATTCTTAGTCGGCAATCTAATTTCGCTGTGAGTCTCATGAAAGAGTCCTATGGAAGCATTGTGTAGAGTGAGGAACGTGTGTTGTCTACCTAGTTATGTCAGTAAAACACTTGGCAAATCCTTTAAGCTCTCTGGACTCTGTTTTCATCACCTGAGTTATAAAGAGATAAATTGTCTTGCTTGTTCCTCACATAGCTCTGTTGCTCAGTTTAAAGTTAGGTGTATTTTTTTTTTTCTCTACAGCCATACACACTGCTGCTATGGATATGCTGGGAGGGTCTGGTGTCGAAAGCCAGTGTAGAAAAGTTGACATCATTGCAGATGCCGCATATTGCATTTTCAAAAAGCCAAAAAGTTTTACGGGAAACTTTATTATCGATGAAAATATCTTAAAAGAAGAAGGAATAAAAAATTTTGATGTCTACGCCATTACACCAGGTAATGCATTTCGTTTTAAAAAGTAGCGATGTGTTTGTCCACGTTTTCTGCGATGGACATACATCTGTTTTGTGTACGTGTTTATGTGATGATAACATTGATACACCCTTTTTAAAAACTGTCTTCCCAGGGAAGGGAAAGACCCAGACTAACACAACTTTCAAAAAAGAGAAAGGGAAAACAGAAGTGAGGCCAAAGACTTTTTAACAGATATACAGAAAAGATCCCATCAGCTTCTAACTCTTTCTAAATCATGAAGCCAAAAATGAAAAATAGTTTCTGAAACTGGTCTTAAAATAACATAGTAGAGATTTTGTTCAAGCACATGGTACAGATGATTCAGTGAAAAGTTTCTTACAAAAACTTTGTTGTCTCTTTCCACATGTTATCTCTTAAAGTGCAGTCTGAGTGTAGCTTCATGATGGATGGTGAAGATAACTGAACAGGGTCTGCCTCACATACAAGGCGGGGATTTGAGTTCTCAGAAGACCCCTTGTTCAAAAATAATTCTTCCTGTTGTAACTGCAGGGGATGATAGTGATGGTTATGCATTTTTACTTTACATATAAAATATAATGTATAATAGACAATCATAGTGTCAAATGGGACTTGTATTTGTGCAGAAGTGTATTTTATTTTATTTTTTATGTCAACATGTTATATGGTGTATTTCAGCAAAGCTGGAAACAAAAAGAAAAATGATATACAGTCATTGCCTTCATACAGTCTGTTAATTTTCACATTAACTATGGCAATACTCCTGACATTATTTGAAATAGAAACAATTAGTTGATTTTAACAAAGAAAATGCTTATTTCTAAACGAGCAACTAACTTTTTGATAATTGTTCTCTAGAACACTAATATTAAGAAATTCCATGAGAAGGAAAAATCAGTCAGTGGTCAAATAATTTTGGAGATGTTACATACTATTCCTATCAAATACTAATTATTTTTATTATCATATTTAATACTCTGAGAAGTCCCAAAGTAAACAGACCAATCAATAAGCAAACCTTAGATAAGGATTAGTTCAGTTCAGTTCAGTTCAGTCGCTCAGTTGTGTCCGACTCTTTGCGACCCCATGAATCGCAGCACGCCAGGCCTCCCTGTCCATCACCAACTCCTGGAGTTCACCCAGACTCACGTCCATCAAGTCCGTGATGCCATCCAGCCATCTCATCCTCAGTCGTCCCCTTCTCCTGCCCCCAATCCCTCCCAGCATCAGAGTCTTTTCCAATGAGTCAACTCTTCGCATGAGGTGGCCAAAGTACTGGAGCTTCAGCTTTAGCATCATTCCTTCCAAAGAAGGAATTGATCTTTAAGATCAATTCCAGGGTTGATCTCCAGAAGTGTATTTTAAATATTAGTAATTAAGTTGAGCTCCTTGGTGACAGAAACCACATGTTTCTATTTGTATTGTCCCTGTCTCTTCAGTCTGAAACAAACTGAATGAAGTAGCTCTATAGAGTTTAACAAAACATTGTTGTATATAGTATCTATTTAGCTTTCACAGCAGTCCTGTGAAGGAAGCAGTACCCTCCAGTGATTAGGAGTTGTGGAGTTTGGGAGGAGACAACCCAGTTCCCAGTTCTGTTTAGCTGCTCACTCGCGGGGCGGCCTTAGGCTGGTCACCTGTTTCCTCGGAGCCTCACTTTCTTTATCAGTTAAAATACGGGAAAGATAGCTTCTACACAGGATTTTTGTAAGAACTAAATACAAAAATGTATATCATGTGCTTGGCATAGTGCCTGACTTGTGGTACAATCAGAGTATTCAGTAGTTAATATTTGTAGTGGAAGGAGGTTCCAAAGAGATTAAGCCTTTGCCTAAAGATCAGTCAGCTAATAAGTGTCAGAACCTGAACCATACCCAGGTCTTCTGGATTCTGGTATAGTGAAACTGTCACTTAAGGTTTTAAAAATAGTGTCATTGTACACAAAATTTTAAATTCAATTTAAATTAAAAATTCTATCATATTGTATTGAAAACAATGTGACCATCTACTACAATTAAGTGTTACGATATAACAAGGACTGGTGCATCCCTGCCCTCCAGTTTTTTTAATCTTCTGAGAGGGAAAGACAGACATACACTGACAGAGATGGAAAACAAGTTCTTAATGAAGACCCCCTTGTCTTAAGGGGGCCAGGTAAGCAATGAGCCCTGAGTGTTTTGGAGGGAGGTAGGACAGAAGGGTTGCATGGGTAGATGAGAAGAGGTAGAAAGCTCTGGGGAGAGCAGTTGAGGGCTTAACTACTCTTTGGTTGGATCTTAAAGATGAAATTTTCCATAGGAGAGGAGGATAACTAGGTTACTGGAAAAGCATTTTAGCTTAATGAAGGTCAGAGTTTGATACTTCTCCTGGGAGTCTTTTCCACAGCTCCAGAATGATCAGTATAATAAAAACATATAATATTTCTTAAACAGATGTTAAAATCTGAATGCAGAAGTTGTTCCATTAACCTGATTGTTTGGGGATCAATTTTTCAGGCCATCCTTTGTTACCAGATTTCTTCTTGGATGAACAACCAGCTATAGTTACAAAGAAAGCAGACTCATATGGTAAGATGTAGACTGGATTTTCTGTGGGAAAATAAAGTTATTAACTTACGTATATCTTCCAAAATGTAGAATTGTACATTTCTGCTTTTAAACTATTTTGTATTTGGCAGGAAGTGGGGGCCAGCGCACTGTACGGCTTAAGGGATCTTAGTGCCATCCTAACTACTGGACCACCAGGGAATTCCCTATTTTTGTAATTTAAACTAGACAAGTAATGTCGTAATTCTAGCAAAGGAAGTGTTTTGTTTTTTTTTTTCCTTCTACTGGTAAGAAGTTTTCAGTATATTCTTTTCATTTAAAGGGAAAAAAAGTTATCTTTAAAATGCACTTTATTTAATGCATTTAATGGTTTTATTTCTTTTCCTTGGCACTATTTCTAGGTGTTTTGTGTTGATATTTTATTTTGAGGAAAAATGTGTCATGTTATAGTACATCTGATACCATTCACAGAGTTTGTGCTATGTAGTTAATTTCAAAGGAGGTTTGGGTTTCTTTGTTTCATTTTTGTAATTTAGAAACAACAGCTGCCTTAAATTGGCCCAGGGTTTACATTTTAATCTCTGTGTTCTGGCATTATGCCACTGACTTACTGAAAGGTGTCAGAAGAAACGCTCTTCAGTGACAATCCATTAGAATTTCTCTCATAGTTTATTAACAAGAATAGCAGTGCTTCCTCTGGACCCTCACCTTAGTTTTATATTATAGACTCTGTGAATCTAAGTGACCATAGATTTTTTTAGATGGTGGTCAGAAAGTTGAAAACAATGTTTCTTCTATACCTTTAGCAAACCTATAGAACCTTACTGCAATACATTTTAGTCCCAAACCTTATTTCCAGCTTAATCTTTTTATTATATTAGTTAATCTTTCTGGCCGCACTGGGTCTTTGTTGCTGCTCTTGGGTTTTCTGTAACCGCAGCGAATGGGGCTACTCTTCATTGCAGTGCATGGATCTCTCATTCCAGTGACTTCTCTTGTGGCAGTTATGGGCTCTAGAAAGTGGAGTTGTGGCACACCGGCTTTGTTGCCCCTGGCATGTGGGATCTTCCCAGACAAGGGATCAAACCTGTGCCCTCTGAATTGGCAGTCCAGTCTCAACCACTGGACTCCTGGGGAAGTCCTCTGTGACATTGCTAGGTTGTAGTTTTGGGAGTCAGGATGTCCCTGGTTTAGGATTCTCTGGTCCATGGCTCAGAGGCCTGTTAGCTCATCTCGTGTGTTAATGATATCTACAGCAGCATTTTTAATACATCAGTGGTGTTACCAGCAACAGGAATTTTAGTCGACTCTAGTTAATTGGTATTCCGTTAGCGCAGAATTGAGATCAGAGGAAACAAGCAAAGGAGTGAAGGTTTGGATGTAGAGGTTAATCATAAACTTAGAACTTGATTTCATTTCCTCCCCCAAAGTTTCCTTATTTGTTGTCTACTGACTGTCCCTTTGAAATATACTACTGGTTTGTTTGTCTCCTATAGTTTTATTCTCTTGAGCAGTCATCATAGTCTAGGTGATAAATGATGCAGTTCATCCCTTGGCAAGTGTCTTTCAAGACTACACTGAAGTTTTCATTGCCATCTCCTTGGCACCTCAGATGATATGGATGATATATCTTGATTAATGGACAAGTCACCTAAATTAGTCACCTATTAGTGAGAGAGGTGTTCCAACAGTTATTGTATGATAAACTTAGTTCTGTCTGATGTGCCTTCTAAAACCAAATATATCCCTATATGTTTCCTGCCTCCAGAAACATGAAGGAAGCCTATGTCTTTGCCTTCTGCAGTTTTAGCAGCCTCTGCTGGGTCTGGTTCTGCTGAATGTGTTTTAGTGCCATGCTCAGCCTGTATGTTGGCTATATAAAAATTACGTAGACATAGAACACAATATGGAGGAACATTACCCAGTCAGACCGCCTGGTTGGAATTCCTGCTGTGTGACCTTGGGTGGGTATTTCAGTCGCCATTTTTAGAACCTCACTCACTTCTTTTTACTTTAATCATGAATTGCGTTTATTTCATTAAGCATACTGAAGTGCTTTCTGAAACAAGATATGTTATAAATGGTAAGGAGAAACCAACTTTTTATAATGACTTTATATCTGGTCTCCTTCATGAGTTTTTGTTTTGTTTTGTTTGACTTCTGATAGTTTCTCATAGAGAGATAGTTACTGAAAGCATAGACTTTGGAGTAAGACAGATCTGGGTATGAGTCCTGTCCCTGCCACTTTTGTCTCTGACCTTGGGCTGGTCACTTCAGCTCTCTGAAACAGTTTTCTCATCTCTTACTTTCCTTATACAAGTATCTTGAGATTAGGTATGATAGCGTATCATGCTGTGAATTTTATATAGCAGATTCTCTATAACCATAAGTTGGTATAATTATCATTGAGTAATTTCTTGAATCTCCTCAGTGGCCAAACTTATTATCTGCATGTAATAGTATCTTACAGGATTATTTCTGGCATGTATCTTAGTATACTGACTCAAACTTCCAGAAGCATTTGGAAATATTTATTGAAATTATTTGTTTTAGGTATTCTTCTTTTATTCTTAATTTTATTGAGAAAATCTTTAGATTTTATCCATAAATAAGATGTTAGATGTTAGTTAAGATTTTTTATCAGTTTAGATTAATGTCTAAATTTTCGTTACTGTTTCCTATATTTTATTTTTTGTTCTGTTTTGAATATAGCATCAACTGGGTAACTTTCTTTTTCCACGTTCTTTTTCTTGAAGGTTTGAAATGTCTCACTAAGTCGTTTGAGTCTTTTCTGAAGTTGTTTCTTTGAAAATATTTTTACTTTCTCAGTCAATTAACAATTTTTTCTAAAATAAAAAAACCCAGAACCAGCCATTTAAAGTTTTAAAATTTATTTGTGTTGTCATGTAGTATTCATTTATAATTTAAGTTTTTTGTGTATTTTATCCTTTTTTAGTTTATTTTTCTCTCCTTTTTTTGGATTAGTTTTCTAGAAAGTTTTCAATTTTAGTGTATTTTCTTATTTTTTGCACTTAAGACCCAGGTTTTAAATTTTATTTCATTTTTCATACTTCTGCTTTTTTCTTTACTGATTCATTACTTCTATTACAACTTTAAGGTATGATCTACATATACCCCCAAACTCACCATTTTAAAGTATGTAGTTAAGTAATTTTTAGTATATTCACAAAAATGCAACCATTTGATTAATTTTAAGTTTTCTTGCTTTATTTATTTCTTTTCTGTTTTCTTTTTGAAATTGCATATTTTTGTTCTTTTTATGCTTGCTAGGCTAATACTTTATTTTTATTTCTTTAAAAATAATAAAATAATTTTGACTGTGCATTTACCCCCTTAATATAACTTTGTCCACATCTAATAGATTTTGTAATGTACTTTAATCAATTTTGATGTCATTTAAAATTAATTTATATATGAAAAGCTTAGTATAGAAAGAATAAAGAAAAATTAAAAAGCCATGTGTAACCTGCCATCCAAATATAACTACTGTTTTTGTCTTGGTTTATTTCTTTCCAGTCACTTACATTTTCTGAAAATGTAACTTAAAATTCATATCTACAAATGTATATTTCACCTGATTGGATCATATTGTATTTAATTGTATATGCTTCATTTTACTTAATATTATATCCTGACTATTATCCATGTCTTCAAACACAAATTTTTGAAATGGCAACTTAGTGTTGAGTGAATGTACTGTCTTATGAATGTACTGTTTATTTTAGTGGATCATAATTGTTTCATTGTGTAAATGTTACAGTATTTTCTTTTAGTGGATCACTAAAAGTGGATGGTCAGGTAAGGGGAGGGTTCCTGACACATATTACCAAGGTTCCTTCCAGAATTATAAATACTGACTGGATATGAGTATCTCCCTCACTGCACCGTCAGCATTAAATACTGAAATATATATCTGAATTTTTAAATTGGCTTCTAAATAATAATACCATAGTCATGGATCTTAAGTATTTCACCTTTAATATCTGCTGGACTTTAGAAAAGGAGAAGGCTTTTACTGTTTCTTTGTCTGTGGAAGCATAATGGAAGGTAATTTGTATTCAACAAATTTAAGATACTTTTAATTGATTATATTGTCCTAGGTATATCTTCAGAGAAGGCAATGGCACCCCACTCCAGTACTCTTGCCTGGAAAAATCCCATGGACGAAGGAGCCTGGAAGGCTGCAGTCCATGGGGTCGCTGAGGGTCGGACATGACTGTGCGACTTCACTTTCACTTTTCACTTTCTTGCATTGGAGAAGGAAATGGCAACCCACTCCAGTATTCTTGCTTGGAGAATCCCAGGGACAGGGAAGCCTGGTGGGCTGCTGTCTGTGGGGTCGCACAGAGTCGGACACGACTGAAGTGACTTAGCAGCAGCAGGTATATCTTTGTGCTGCTGATTAGATTTTATTTAATAGCCTTTGGTGAATTATATTGGGCAATATGCTGCTGCTGCTAAGTTGCTTCAGTTATGTCCAAGTCTGTGCGACCCCATAGACGGCAGCCCACCAGATTCACCTGTCCCTGGGATTCTCCAGGCAAGAACACTGGAGTGGGTTGCCATTTCCTTCTCCAATGCATGAAAGTGAAAAGTGAAAGTGAAGTCGTGTCCGACTCTTTGCGACCCCATGGACTGTAGCCTACCAGGCTCCTCCATCCATGGGATTTTCCAGGCAGGAGTACTGGAGTGAGTTGCCATTGCCTTCTCCTATTGGACAATATGATTAGGTATAATTTGAGTTGGGAAATAGATGAAGAACTGATCTTCAGCCTAAAGTTCCACAAATGACTCTCACCTGTTTCTGGGTGCAGCCAAACTGCCCACAAATGATTCCAAGAGGCTAAAGATGTGTTCGTATTGAGGGACAGCTTCATACTAAAGGATCCGAACAGTCCTGTGCACTGCAGACCTTCTCCCCTAGTCCATCATATGCTGAATGGTCATGGCCAACAGTTTAGGTGAATACAAAATGTTGCAACCTGTATTCCCGTGGCCTTGGTTTCTAGGCACTGGGGCCTTCATGAAACTAATACGTGATTTGATCTCTGTCTTCATCAAATGGGAGGGACCAATTGGATTGAAATTGGAAAAAGTAATGAGTTTGTATAATTTAAGACATTTTGAGCCTTCTTTCTTTCAGAGTAGGCTATTCTCAGTCTTTACATGATTCTTACTTGAAGAGGCATTTCCATTCCCTGAAAGGAGGAGGCAGGTTCAATCCAGAGATGAAGTGAAAGTGAAAGTTGATCAGTCATGTCTGACTCTTTGCTACCCTATGGACTATACAGTCTGTGGAATTCTCCAGGCCAGAGTACTGGAGCAGGTAGCATTTCCCTTCTCCAGGGGATCTTCCCAACCCAGGGATGAAGAGACTAGGTGAATAAGTTTAATTTAGAGGTAAAATTGTTGAGGAGTTCACTTGGCTGTTGATTCAAGCTGCAGTTTCCAGTTCGGTTCCACTAATTTATATAGTGATATTCTGATCTCCATCTTTCTGACTCCATGGTGTTCTTTGCTCATTTGGTTTTAGCACTCAGAGGCGGTGATAAAGGAGTGATTGTTACCACTAAAACTCCACTAGTTTGTTTAGGTCTATTTACTATAAACACTGTATTGTTTGGAATTTTTTAAACTAATCTTGAGAGCTTTTTACTTGAAGAGTATAAACCATTTACATTTTCAATCATAGCTAATGTGTTTGGTTGTTATTCCATATGTTTGATTTGTGCTTTTAAGACACCACTAAATATATTTAAGGTCATTTTGGTCAAATGGTAGCAAGTCTGTTCTGCTAATTAATTAATTTTGTGTGGGACCTTACATTGCCTAGGCCCTAAAGCACTTACATCATTAACATTTTATAGGTGCTGTTCCAGAATTGAAAGAAGAGAAGACGCAGCCACCACCAAAACCACGTTCTGGAGCCGTGGAAGAAACATTCAGAATTGTTAAGGACTCACTCAGTGATGACGTTGTTAAAGCCACTCAAGCCATCTATCAGTTTGAACTCTCAGGTAAGGGTTACTTCTGGTAACCTGTAGCTTTTATTGAAACAAAGTAGAGTATTTTCTATAAAAGTATATCAGCTTCCAGTAGTAATCACCTGGATAGATGGCTATATCCAGAACCTTTACCCTAGAATGTAGACATTTAAGAAGAACAGATAACTACTGATTTGTATTTTTGTGTTTTCTTTTTGGTTTTTGTGTGTCTATCAAAGCTCAGTTGGTAAATCATCTGCCTGCAATGCAGGAGACACGGGTTCGATTCCTGGGTTGGGAAGATCCCCTGGAGAAAGAAATGGCAACCCACTCCAGTATTTTTACCTGGAGAATCCCATGGGCAGAGGAGCCTGGCAGGCACAGTCCATGGGATTGCATGAATCGGACATGACTTAGTGACTAAACCACCGACATCAAAGCTTTGGATTTGTGGTTGTGTTGGGGTTCCTATATGTCAACCTATAATTATATCTACTTGTTTTAAACTGGTAGTTCCACATATAAATGATACACTTGTTTTCTACTTGTTTTTGTAGTTCTGATATGTATTTTTAAGTTAATATCAGTGCATATGGACATATGTAAAATAAAATTTCCTTATAGATACTTCCAGTGTTAATGTCTTGGTGTGTGATATTGAGAGAAAATCTTATTAAGAAGACAGGTAGTATAATACAGTAATTTATTAACCATGGGCACCTTGCCTTTTTTTTTTTTTTTTTTTTTCTTTTTGGCTGCACCACATATGGCTTGTGGGATTTTACTTCCCTGACAAAGGACTTAACCTGAGCCCATAGCAGTGATAAGCACTGAGTCTTAACCACTNTTTTTTTTTTTTTTTTTTTTTTCTTTTTGGCTGCACCACATATGGCTTGTGGGATTTTACTTCCCTGACAAAGGACTTAACCTGAGCCCATAGCAGTGATAAGCACTGAGTCTTAACCACTGGACTGCCAGGGAACTCTCTTGCTATTTTTTAATCGTTGAGATTATTCTGATCAGTCTGAATGCAGTCAGCTTTTAAAAATCTCAATATTTTTCTTCTCAGTACAGTTTTAATACATGTTGATGATAGTTTTAAGAATTAGCTACCATAGTCCCACTGCACACAAACTTCGACATTACCAATTCTTTTATCCTGTATCACGTCTACTTTATCTTAATCCATCTGCATCTTCTTGTTTTTACTTCCTTTCCCTAGAGAACCCATAGTCCATTGCTTCAGTCGCTGTCTTGCCTGCATCCTAAACTTCTTTGCCTGCTGCTTGTGTCATTGTCAAAATCCTAGTCCTGGATGGTCAGACTGTCTACCTGCTCCACACTTGAGTCCAGGCTGCCAGGTCTTGCTGGGAAAATGTGGGAAGGAGGGTCACACCACCAGTGGATCTGTACCAATAAAAATTCATCACCGGCCCTCTCCACCTGGGGTCTAAGCAGCACATCAGAGTTCATTGTTTCCGTGGTCAGCTTCTTGCCTCGTTTTCCACAGCAACTATTCTAAACCTTTCAGTGCTCCTCAAATCTCCTATCTCTCCCTTTACCACTTTCCTGCACATTTCTGCAGATAATCCCACCTCCTCTTTCACAGAGATAAGGGAAGCCAACAGATAGGCATTTACTTAGCTTCCTGCCATCTGATACCAAACCAATAAACTTCTCATCTTCCTCTCCCAGCAGGTCGAGCTCAGCTCCAGATTTGTGCATCTTAAGCTTTAAGATCCATACTGATCTTCCCGCAGGGCATGCTAAAATGCAGAATCTGATTCAGTAGGTCTGAGGCAGGGTCTGAAGTCTGCATTTCTGACGTGATGACAGAATTGCAGTTCATGGATCACACTTTGAGTAGCAAAATTCTAGATCCCATTTTCTCTGGCCTCCTTAGGGAATATGTGCTGTCTCTTCCACCTATTTGTCCTGAAGCCTCCTTCCCAGTGGCTTTTTAACTTTCCCAAAGTCTATTCTATCTTTAAAAAAAATACAGCAGTAACAACCCTTCCAATCACACTGCCCACCCCCATCTTTCTTCTCCCTTTCAGAGCCAAACTTATTTTCACGTACAGTTGTCTCTGCTCTGGTGTCATTTTCCTCTATCCCACTGAATTTGCTCTCACCAGAGTCCTCAGTGACTTCTGTGTCACCAGTGGGCATTCGTCATGCTTGCCTTGTCCCCACTCTGCAACATTGGATACTGTTAGCCACGCTTTCCTTCTGGAAATGTCCGTTTGCTTTTCTTCTCTGTCTGTAATCATGCCTTGTCAGTCTCCTATGCTAGATGCTTCTCCATCCTTTTCTTAAATGTTGATATTCTTCAGGTCACTGTCTTGGAACTCTTTGTATCTACAGACTTTGTTTAGGAAAACCCCAACCACTCACATGGCTTCAGTAACCATCACAGCTGGTTCCTTATGTATCTCTCTAGCCTGGTCAGACTTCTTGTGACATTTTCACCCAGCTATCACAAAGATGCCTCAGTCTGAAAATGTTCGTAAAAATTCATCATTCCCAATATCCGCCTTTGGCACTACTTATTAAATCTACTCTTCAATAGTCCTCTCTCAGAAAACAAAACAAAACAAAACAAAAAACCACCATTATTTATCCAGCTTCCCAAGCCAAAAACTAGCAAAGTAAATCATTCTGCACCCTCCCTACCCTTCCCTGTTCATATGCGATCAGTTACCTAATTCTGTGGTACTGCTTTGTAAGTTCTCACTCACATATGCCAACTTTTACCCATGTTCACTGCTGTGAGCCTGAACCGGGCATAGATCCTCAAGCTCCTGAACAACCCCAGTCCCCTCCTAAATTGTCCTCTGCATCCTCTGTTTATTCATGTATGACTGCACCGGGGTCTTCGCTGTCACACATGGCCTTTCTCCAGTTGTGCCGAGTCGGGGCTCCTCTCTAGTTATGGTGCGAGGGCTCCTCACTGCGGTGTCTTCTCTGGTTGTGGAGCACGGGCTCTAGGGCAGGCAGGCTTCAGTAATTGCGGCTCATGGGCTTAGTTGCCCTGCAGCACGTGGAATCTTCCCAGACCAGGGATTGAACCCGTGTCCCTTGCCTTGGCAGGCAGATTCTTTACCACTGGACCATCGAGGAAGTCTCTCTGCATCCTCTTTATCCCTGTCCAACATAGTATTCTCTGCACTGCTGTTAGGGTGATCTATGTAAAGGGCAAACCTAATGCCATTCTCCTTCCATGGCATATCCTGAAGAATTAAGACAAGGACTGCCTTAAGAGTTCATCTGAGGCCACCATCCACTCTCTTTCTATCTTCTGTGCTTTTTCAGTTCCTCTTCTAGCAAATTCTTACCTAACTTTTAAATCTCTGCTTTGGCTGGACTTTCCTGACTCCACATTGTCCTCCATTTTGTCTTTTGTATGAACCATGTTATCCCAGAGTCTTCAGAGCCTAGCCTAGTGCCTGGCACATAATAAGTTCTTAAATATTGAATTTTATAGAGGCCTGGGAATTTCAGCCTGGGTAACAGCATTATGTATGATTATTCTAACTGTACAGTTATTAAGAGGAACAGAGCTTCATTGACGTTTATTTCTATCTTTGTTTTCTGTGCAGGTGAAGATGGTGGAACATGGTTTCTTGATCTTAAAAGCAAGGGTGGTAACGTTGGATGTGGAGAGCCTTCTGATCAGGCAGATGTGGTAATGAGTATGTCTACTGATGATTTTGTAAAAATGTTTTCAGGTGAGTTTTTAAATTTTACTAGTTGACTGCTCAAGAAAAATTTTGTTCTAACATTTTGCTTTCAGTTCAGTCACTCAGTCATGTCCAACTCTTTGCGACCCCATGGACTGAAGCATGCCAGGCCACCCTGTCCATTGCCAACTCCCGGAGCTTGCTCAAACTCATGTCTGTCAAATCGATGATGCCATCCAACCATCTCATCCTCTGTTGTCCCCTTCTCCTCCTGCCTTCATTCTTTCCCAGCATCAAGGTCTTTTCTGATGAGTCAGTTCTTCACATCAGGTGACCAAAGTATTGGAGTTTCAGCTTCAGCATCAGTCCTTCCAAAGAATATTCAGCACTGCTTTCCTTTATGATTAACTGGTTTGATCTCTTTGTAGTCCAAGGGACTCTCTCTTGAGAGTCTTCTCCAACACCACAGTTCAAAAGCATCGATTCTTTGGTGATCAGCTTTCTTTATAATCTAACTCTCACATCCATACATGACTACTGGAAAGACCATAGCTTTGACTATACAGACCTTTGTCAATAAAGTAATGTCTCTGCTTTTTAATATTCTGCTTTACATTTTGCTTTATCCCTTTTCAAATAATCAAGACTCAAACATGTCGTATCAGTGCAGTCTTAGTGACTATTTATGTTGATTTGAAGAGTATACAGTTTTGGAACAGTGATTCTTACCGTTACCTCTACTGACCCTTCAACTTCATCCAACAACGGGGTGCAGATGTCAAAATACTCTTTTTGCATGACTGAAAAGCTAATAAGACAGTATTGGGAACTGAGAGATAAATCAGAAGAACTCCTAGGTAGACTTCATTTCTGCCAGTTGGACTAAGATACCATTTCCAATAACAGCTTGGAAACTGGAGGTGCTGAACTTAGCTGCAGCTCATCTATAGAGAGTAAGATCATGCTTCAATCTTGCCAGCTACTGTAATAGGAAACTGTAGCCATATCCCATGGCCCAGTGACACTGTTTCTGAGGAATCCATAACCAAGAGAGCTTGTACATCATTTTCTATTCTGCCTATGTATCCTTAATTGTACTAGAAAAATGTTAGGGTAATCTTTTCTATTTTGTACTCTGCAGCACAACTCCAGATAGGTGGTTAATTAACACGTGTACTTATAGAGTAAAGTTGCTCAGTTGTGTCTTACTCTTTGCAACCCCATGGTACGTAGCCTGCCAGGCTCCTCCATCCGTGGGATTTTCCAGGCAAGAATACTGGAGTGGGTTGCCATTTCTCCAGGGGATCGTCCCGGGTTTGAACCTAGGAAGACCCAGGGGTTGAACCTGGGTCCCCTGTATTTCAGGCAGACTCTTTACCCTCTGAGCCACCAGCTCAAATACTGAAATAGAAGCACTTTAAACAAAAGTATTATAACATTTTAACCTCAAGATCCTTAAGATTCATTTGAGTTATGACTGTTATTCTTTGTTGTCTTTTAACCTTCATAAATTGAAGGTCAGGCAGAGCGTCCTATGTGCCGTGTAAGTCTCGTTTTCCATTTCTAGCCCAGGGTGCTCATGGCCTCGATATTGTCAGAGCCAGTTTGCGTTGGATGTGTGTGATGTTACTAATGCTTGAGGTTTCTTCAACATCTGCTCCCCGCCCCCCATTTTTTAAACAGTAATGCTAAATATTCATGGTTCAAAAATTAGAAAATATACTTAGGAGTAAGGAAAGTAAATAAAAATATTTTTATTGTACTACTGAAGAATGACCATCAGTTGATTTTTAGTTTAAAGTTTAAACAAAATATGTTTGGTTTAAATGCATTCTCCTTTAAGAAACCATAGCCGTGGCTGTGACCTGATCTAGATAGTGGATATGTTATAAATATAAAAAATATATATATTTTTAATGTATATAAATATGTATGTGTGCTTATAAAAACATGATTATAGCATTGTTTGGTAACCTTTTTCACTTATTACATTATAACATCTTTTAATGTTAACCAAGAGTTATCTTTGTAATCATTTTTAATGGTTTCTTTACTGTTTGTTTAGTATTTCAAAATCTGTTTCCCTGTAGGGCTTAAACACAGTGCTTTGGATGCTCAATAAATGTTTGGAGATTTTGAACCTTATAAATATGTGATATTTTGAACTTAAAAATCTTTAAAAATTAAAAAAGTATTATTGTCATTTCACAAGTAGTTATAGTTCACATGTATATGATTACTGTTGAGTTAAGCAATGTTCCCAATAATGGCTTGAGATAAAAGATTTTCTCCATTTTATAAAAAGAAAGACTGAGGTATTGATGAATTAAATAATAAATACAGAGTCACTTGGTGGGTGAGTCAATGTTGGAGTTAGGATTAGAATCCAAGCTAACTCCCAAGCTCTTGCTCTTCTAAATCATGGTATTTTGCCCTTCAGAGGAGAAAGAGTCCAGTGACCTCTTTAATTTACATTTTATTTATGGAGAATAAACTTGTAACAATGAACTTTACATTTATGTCTGTCTGTGAATGTGCCCCTGGATTGACTGGGGAAGGTCAGTCAGCTAAATGAGTAATTTATATATATATATATTTTTTTTTTCTTACAAGATTTATAGCAGCAGTTCAGATTGGGAACAGATAAGCTTTATTTCTGAACTGGTGCAATTTAGTTCTCATATCCTAAGCATTCTCCTTTAAAAAACCATAGCCATGTCTGTGACCTAATCTATATAGTGGATGTATTATTAATACAAAAAAATCTCTCCTTTTGGCCAGTAGAGGCCACTGTATGGTAAAGCATTACAACAGAAAGAAAATAAATTGTACAAGATTTACCTGATTAGTATTTTCGGAGGAGAAATACACACACACACAGACACACACACACACACACATGCATGCATATAAAATTGTGCTTACTAGCAGTATTTTTCAGAACAGTGTTGTTAAAGTATAACTTACATACCATAAAATCCACTCACTGTAAGTGTATATGATTTTTAGTAAATTTATAGGGTTGTACAACATCACTTATAATCCAGTTTGAGAACATTTCTATGACTCCCTCCAAAATTCTCTCTCTTTGCAGTCAGTTCCTCTTTACTGCCCAGCCAGCCCACACTGACTTGCTGTGTATAGATTTGCTGTTTCTGAACATTTCATATAAATGAAATTAAACAATATAGTCTTTCATTTTCTTTTACTTCATCCGTCATGTAGTAGCATGTATCAATAGTTCAGTTCCTTTTCATTGCTAAATATAATATTCCATTATATAGGTATAGCTCATACTTATCCACTCACTGGCTGGCAGGCATTTGGGTTGTTTTAAATTGCTTCCCTCGTAGCTCAGTTGGTAAAGAATCTGCCTGCAATGCAGGAGAACCCGGCTCAATTCCTGGGTCAGGGAGATCTACTGGAGAAGGGATAGCCCACCCGCTCCAGTATTCTTGGGCTTCCCTTGTGGCTCAGCTGGTAAAGAATCAGCCTGCAATACGGGATACCTGGGTTCAATCCCTGGATTGGGAAGATTCCCCTGGAGAAGGAAAAGGCTACCCACTCCAGTATTCTGGTCTGGAGAATTCCATGGACTGTATAGTCCATGGGGTCGCAAAGAGTCAGACAAGACTGAGCGACTTTCACTTTCAGACAGTTTTTGGCTATTATGAATAATGCTGCTGTGAATATTTTCATGCATGTATTTGTATAGATATATATTTTCATTTCTGTTGGGTTGATGATTCCTAAGAGTGGAATTGATTATTTTCTGGGTAGAGATTTCCTGCTTGAAATTCATCTTCCCTTAGAATTTTGAAGTCATTGCTCCATTTTCTAAGATTACCTTGGAGGACTTGTTATTATTCTTTATTCTTAATCTTTTGTATCGACTCCTCCTCTTTCTGAAAGTTTTGGAATCAAAACGGTCTCTTTCTCCGCAGTGTTCTGAAACTTCACAATGATCCTGGTGGTCTGGTCATTTTTCGTCATCTTCCTAGATAGTTGATGGGCTCTTTGGGAATGTATCTTATATTATTTCTTTGTTAGTTCTCAGTTTTCTCACTTCTCACATTCTGAAGGAAATATTAAATCTCCCATGTAATCACCTCACATTTAGGGCCTTCTTATACTTTCCTTTGTATTCCTTTACATATATATATACATATATATCTGTAGATAGCTCAGTTGGTAAAGAATCCGCCTGCAATGCAGAAGACCCTAGTTAGATTCCTGGGTTGGAAAGATCCACTGGAGAAGGGAGAGGCTACCCACTCCAGTCTTCTTGGGCTTCCTTTGTGGCTCAGCTGGTAGAGAATCAGCCTGCAATGTGGTCGACCTGATTTGGATCCCTGGGTTGGGAAGATCCTCTGGAAAAGGGAAAGGTTACCCACTCCAGTATTCTGGCCTAGAGAATTCCATGGACTGCATAGTCCGTGGGCTCACAAAGAGCCGGACACGACTGAGTGTCTTTCACTTTACGTATATATGTATACAGTAAGGAGAGACTTCATTTGAAAAGATTATTGTGTGTTTGGGGTGGGACTAGTTTGTGGAGAGAGGCTTTTTTAGTAGTGGGAGGAGGAGTATTGCAATAAAGAGACTGACTGCTGTGACCAGAAGAAGACTGCAAGTGTCTCCTTTCTATTATATTTGAATATCATTGATACATCAGAGTCTTAGTTTCCGAGAGTTCGCTCACGTTTTCTCAGTTTCTGTCTTGTTCTTGCTGTCCCCTTCTCCTTCCTGGCTCTGCCCCACTCTGTTCCCTTTGACCTGCTTCTCCCCCTTCCTTTCCTTCCTCCTTTCTCTCCTGCATTGCATCCCTCCTCTTTTTCTCACTTTCCAGGGCTTCTGCTCCTCCCCGGCCCTTTCTTCCAGCATCTAGTTCTTGATACATTGTTACAGCTTCTCTTATCAATGAGGACATGAATTTTGTTTATTTACTTCTTTTCCATTTTTCCTGCGCCTGCAGTCTCTGTTTCCCCCAAATTGCTTTCATCTGTTTTTGGTTTGGAGTGATCTATCTATCTATATATCAAAGATATTTGTCGGCATTTGATATCCATTCATCTTTACAGGCAAAGTTCTGTAAAGCTGACTGGAAGCTGCGTATGCATGAGTGGGGCTGTGGACTATGGTGGGTTTTACTAGAGAATGACAGAGCAAGGAGCAGTTTTTTAGCTGAAGCCTAACAGTGAAAAGACCGGGAAGTGAAAGCACCAAATAAAAACAAAGTTCTCTTCCCTCCAGGAGCTACTTATTATGTCATTATTAGCTACAGTTCTGTCTCAGTGCTCACCATTGTATATTCTGGCATTTCTGTGGTTAAAATACTGTTGAGACATACTTTGTACCTATACTTTTACTGTCATTCTTAAAAAGATTATATTCATTTATGCCATTTGAGTTTTTGAATCTAAACTTGAAATACTAAGAGTCTTAATGAACTACAAAGGTTGAAAAATTAATTAAAATAGATAGTATTTGTTTTACTACAACTCATTTGAGGGCCATCTATTCTTTAGTGTTGTGTAACATATAATTGTTGCATCGTCAGCTTTTTGACATCTTTTGTTAATTGTTGTTTTTATATTATCTAAGATACTGTTAAAATCTAAGTCAAGGAGTTGGGATTCCCAAGACACTGATTAAAAAAAAAATGGTATAAAAGGAATTTCTGTGCTTTAGAGGTTTATAGAACTGAGAAATTCTTTTTTATAATGCATGTTCTTGAAGTGGTATATCCCTAAGGGCATTAATGCTGCTTTTTCTTCTCTCATTTTCTCATTTTAGGGAAACTAAAACCAACAATGGCATTCATGTCAGGAAAATTGAAGATTAAAGGAAACATGGCTCTGGCAATCAAATTGGAGAAGCTAATGAATCAGATGAACTCCAAGCTATAAAGAGAAAAGAAAATATGTTGACTGCTAAGCTCAAAAAGTAAAAGGACCTCAACAGTTAAAATTGAATGTTTCTGTTCATCCCCATTATATTACAAGGATATACCTGTTCTGGAAAAAAATAGAACTTCTATATCTGTAAGATTTGAAATTGTAATTAAAACAGCTATCCAACCAAACACAAGCATCATTAGTGGTCCTGTATCTCATATACCATCATCTGCTAGGTGATCAGTTAGGGTCAGGCAGTAACATTAACTCTTTTCGTATCTTCTTCCCATGTAAAATGAGACTAGTCTGTTTTTTTTTAATTTTAATTTTTAATTTTTTCATCTCAGGTGTACATGAGTTCCCAATCTTGAACCCCTCCCCCCCTCACCTCCCACTCCACATCAACTCTCTGGATCATCCCCGTGAACCAGTCCCAAGCATCCTGTATCCTGAACCGAATATAGACCGATGATTCGTTTCCCACACGACAGCACACATGTTTCAGTGCCATTCTCCCAAACCGAGACTAGTCTGTTTTAAACTTTTCAGTTTAGCATTGTATACTAATGATATTTTAGGCTTAAAAATTTGTTTTAAAAAAGATCTTTGTAGTGCATTTTCAGAGAAATCATATAATAGACTACTTAATAAATACTGTTTGTGAGTATGAATTAAACAAGAACATTTCTTCATTTTGTTGACTACCTTTCTAAATGTAAGTTACATATAGGAAAACATTATTGATATAATTCAACTAATTGCAGTATAGATCCTATTTTAAATTATGTAAAGATATCCTCAGTTCAGTTCAGTTTCTCAGTTGTGTCCGACTAAATAAAATAATTTCTTTCCAGAAGCATGCACTTGGTCACAGTGTTTTGAAATGATAATATTAAAATAGATGGTTATGGGCTGAATGATACATCCCCTTCAAATACTGAAGTCCTAACTCTGAGAATCTTAAAATATGACTGTGTTTGGAGGCATTTAAACAAGTGATTAAGTTAAAACCAGGCTTTTAGGATGGGTCATAATCCATTCTCAGAAAAGGCAATGGCACCCCACTGCAGTACTTTTGCCTGGAAAATCCCATGGATGGAGGAGCCTGGTGGGCCGCAATCCATGGGGTCACTAGAGTCGGCATGACTGAGTGACTTCACTTTCACTTTTCACTTTCATGCACTGGAGAAGGAAATGGCAACCCACTCCAGTGTTCTTGCCTGGAGAATCCCAGGGACAGGGGAGCCTGGTGGGCTGCCGTCTCTGGGGTCACACAGAGTCGGACACGACTGAAGCAACTTAGCAGCAGCAGCCTAATCCATTCTGACTGGTATCCTTGTAAGGAAATTTGGACACAACACCGAAACCAAGGCGGCACAGAGAATGACCATCTGGGACGAGCAAGATGGCAATCACCGGCAAGCCAAGGAGAGAGGCCTCGGAGGAGACCGAACCTGCTGACACCTCGATCTCAGATGAGCCTCTAGAAGGGGAAGAAATTTCTATTGCTTTAGCGACCCAGTTTGTGGCATTTTGTTATTGCAGTTCTAGCAAAGTAATTCAATAATTCGTTTATGTTACAAACACAAGTTCCTGTGCCTGACACAGAGTGGAGGCCAAACAAATAGAAACATTGCAGTTTGGAGAAGAATAAGGTTTATTACAGGGCAACCAAACAAGGAGAATGGGTGGCTCATGCTCAGTTCAGTTCAGTCGCTCAGTCGTGTCCGACTCTTTGCATACCCGTGAATCACAGCACGCCAAGCCTCCCTGTCCATCACCAACTCCCAGAGTTCATTCAGACTCACCTCCATCCAGTCAGTGATGCCATCCAGCCATCTCATCCTCTCTCGTCCCCTTCTCCTGCCCCCAATCCCTCTCAGCA
>SJYA01001248.1:0-17626 GCA_006410615.1 Neotragus moschatus
GGAGGCCTGGCGTGCTGCAATTCATGGGGTCACAAAGAGTTGGACACGACTAAGTGACTGAACTGAACTGAACTGAAGTATTTTAAAGGCTTCCCTGGTGGCTCAGAGGATAAAGCGTCTGCCTGCAAAGCAGGAGACCGGGTTGGATCCCTGGGTTGGGAAGATCCCCTGAAGAAGGAAATGGCAACTCACTCCAGTATTCTTGCCTGAAGAATCCCATGGATAGAGGAGCCTGGTGGTCTACAGTCCACAGGGTCGCAAAGAGTTGGACACGACTGAGTGACTTCACACTTCACACACAAGTATTTTAAGGAAAATCCCATGGACAGAGGAGCCTCTTTCAGAATGGACTGGTTGGATCTCCTTGCAGTCCAAGGGACTCTCAAGAGTCTTCTCTAACACCACAGTTCAAAAGCATCAATTCTTCAGCGCTCTGCCTTCTTCACAGTCCAACTCTCACATCCATACATGACCACAGGAAAAACCAATGTGTGTAGGATGTTTCTAATCATGGTTTTCTTCATTTTTATCCTATTAGGAGTTTGCCAAGATTCTCAAATCAGTATATTTATATTATTTACCAAGCTTGGGGAAATAGCCGTTATATCTTCAAATATTTGAAGGATGTCCCATTCTCTCCTCACTCTCCTTTTGGGACTTCATCTACATAGATGTAAGACTTTTTTTTTTTTTTTTGGTCCCACAGGTCACAGGTTAATGTCTTGTCATCATTTCTCTCTCACTTGTTTGATCATTTCTACTGATCAGTTTCAAGGCAGTGACTCTTTTCCCTGTAATTTAATTTAGTACATTTATCTTGTGAATTTTAAATTTCAGACATTGTGTTTTCAGTTCTAGAATTTTATTTTGGTTTTTCTTTAGTTTCCATTTCTTCCCTGAGTTAAAAAAATCTTTATTCATTTGGAGCATATTTTATTTCATTAAGCATAGTTATAATATCTATAACAATATCCTCACTTGCTATTTCAGTTTCTGAGTTGGTTGTCCATTTTCTTGAAATGGGGTCACATTTTCCTAATCTGAATTTTCTTGTATCCTAGATATTGTGAGTGATAAATCATGGCAATTCAGGATTCTGTACATTTCTTGGAGGAGTGTTAATGCTTTTATCAAGTAATTAACATTGTTGAACTCAGACTTTAAACTCTGTCTCTGCAGTAGCAGCACAAAAGAAAGCTCAGTTCAAAAGACAAAAAGATAGTAGCTGTGCCACACATGCATGGTTCGGGGTCAGCTGGAGACTAGGGCAGAGTTTATTCACATAATTTGAGGTCCTCCCTCTTTGTGTCTCTTTTCTGGGATTCTTTCCTTATTTTCCAGTAGCTGTGGTTGCTATAAACTCAGTCTTGTGGTTTTTCATGCTTAAAAAAAAAACCCCAAAACTATGTGTTTTCTCACAAATTATCTTCCTCTGCCACATCACATTTTATCTTATGAGGGTGTCATACTTTATTTAATCAATTCCTGGAAGTAGGGGTGCAGTGTATACTGTCAGATTTACATTTAAATAGGTTGTATAAACTTGACTACGAAAAGCAGTGTATGAGAGATCTTTTTTTTTTTTTTTTTTGCAAACCATTTGTCTCAGCCAAAAAAAAAAAAAGATTTTTTTTTCAAATGTCTAACTGGGAAAATGAAATCCTTAAAAAAAAAAAATTATCTCTTTACTATGCTCTTCCTCACCAGAGAGGATGCCCTTTTTCTCAGAGTATGTATTTCTGTCTTGCTTCTGACTTAAATAAATAAACTGCTTGTCTATGTGCTCTCCCATTTAAAAAGAGCGAGAGAGAGAGAGAGAGAGATCTTGCTTTCTACCTCTCTTGCAAACCTGTTTAAATTTTTTGATTTAATAGAAAAGGTTCTTACTTTTTCCTCTTCTGTATGTTCAGCATCTTTCTCTTTCCATACCTTCAGATTCCAAAAGATGTATGTCTGGAAAGCTCTTTCATCATATATTTATGACTTGCTTCTGCACTCTTCAAGACTGTGTCACCACTAAGTGAGACTGAGCTTACTCCATCACCACTACCACCAAATTTAAAGTTGCATTCTTACAACTGCATTCCCCTTCTCTGTTTTGTCCTTTGCCATACCACTTGTCACTCTGTCATATTCTATATTTCGCTTACAGTTTGAACTGTGTGGGTCCAATGATACATGGATATTTTTCAATAAATATATACAGCACTACACAATCCATGGTTGGTTGAGTTCTTGGATATGGAGGATTTGGAGGGCAAAATATAGGACTTAAGCATTCTCAGATTTTGGTAACTGTGGCTGGCCCTGGAACCAATCCCCTGTGGGGCAACTATATTTAGATTTACTGCCTGTCTCTCACTCTAGAATTAAGCTCTCTGAGGACAAGATTTCCTTCCTTCTTTTTTTGTTGACTGCTATGTCCCTCAGATTTATAATAGTGCCCAGCATATAATATATATGTGATCAAAAGTTCATGAAGAAATAAATGGTTTAAAACTGTTAATGTAACAACTAACTCCATGCCTTCTTCTTTATACTGAAGAAATATTTCAGGAACATTTTAAAATATTTTAAAATTTTACTTAAACAATTATTCAGATTAGTGATTCTCAAAGTGTGGTCCCCGACCAACAGCATCAGCATCTTCTGTAAACTTATTTAAAATGCAAACTCTCAGGCCAGATCACAAACCTACTGAGTCAGAAATTTTGTGGGTGGGGCCCGTTTCTAAAGTCTTTCTAGTAACAAGCCTTCTAGGCCATTGTGATGCATGCCTAACCAACTGTGTCATGGATTTGGACTCACATCTGTATGTCTATTTTCTTTCACTGTTTGCCTCTAGTCATTTTCAAATATTATTTCTTCATTCCTTGATGCTAAATTGTAATTCATTTTTTACTGCACAGGATGACTTTCAGCATTCATTTTTAATATTCAGGCACACTATACTCTTGATCATCCCAGGTGTGGCACTATTGTGGGTTCTCCAAGAGATGTAGGAAAGTTAATCTAGTCACACATGCAACTGCTTTATTCTTCTAAAAAGTGAGATTTATTACAGCTCTACACAGTGATGAATTCATTCTGTGTATAGTGCCAGATTTTCATTTGGTAACAAATTACTGAGGGAAATGACTTTCAGATTTCATTTTCTTCACCTGAGAGTAAATAAGTTACTTGGTAATGAGTGCATAATATTCATGAGTTGATCTTTCAATACATGTATGTGCACATGTACACAAAAAACACAAGTTCTATTTTAAATGTTTATACCTTTAATTCTCCAAAAAATGAGGGCAGTAAGGCAGCCGCTGGCACAGGAAATATTTGCAAAGATAGCATTTAACCACATATTACTAAGGGTCTATCATTATGCTAGAACAGTGCCTATTTATTTAAAATATTTATTGAGAAGTATTGACCATGACTAGAGAAGTCTTTCTTACCAACTCGTGTTTTATTCTGAGGAACAAATCAGGTAATGTAGTGAATGTGCTATGAAAAATGTAAAAGATGACATATATATCAAATATTATCTTATATTACAAAACCATTTTTTGTCCTTATGTTGCTGTTTTTAGTGTAACAGCTTACATTTTAGAACAGTTCAACTGTATTTTAAAATCTGTAACTCATGAGGAAAAATAGGAAAACAGGTTTCCTGTGCAAACCCAAACGGATTAACAGTACCTTCTGGAATGCATGCTTGAGAATATTCTGAGGCCAAGTCTAGATTCAAGCAGAAAGAGTGCACTGATCCATTCACAAGGTATGCTATTCGGCAAGAACAGGAAGTAGTGCCATTTGTTGCAGTACATTTGAAATCCCAGAGTGAGGTATTTGTATAAAAGCACTTTGAATATGAGATAAAGTGGAGTGATTGTTCAGAAAATCCCTTCTATTCAGCTGCAATCACAGTTCATCTTCAGTCTTTAAAATTATAGTAAATAAAAGAAACCAGCTCCAAGTAATAGTTGTAATTCATTATTTTAATGAAAGAATATGTTTGATAAGAAAAGCCTTTGTGAATTCAATATCAAATTTAATACCATATGCTCATTTATGAATAAGCCTAGAAACTTTTACTTAGTCAAATCACATCATAGAGTGGGTTCAGTGAAAATTTTCATTAGTGTTGATTTATACATATTAAAATGATTTTAATTGTGAAAATAATACAGTACAGGACTTTAAAATTTAAGCAGTATACAATAAAGAGGAGGTCTCTCTCCCATCCCAGACCTCATTCCTGTATGCCTGTGCCCAAAGGCAACCCCTAAGTTTCTTCTGTATTTTTTCAAACCAATCTATTTACATTAAAAAAAATGTATATACACATACACACATACACACAGATAAATACATGTATACAAACATATTAATACATACATATACACAGACAGACATGCAAACACACACACCCTTTTGTACATAGATGGGAACAAACTATATACATAGTTGAGCAACCTGCTTATTTCACTCAACAGTGTATCTTTGACAGCATTCCCTATTGGCACCTGTGTGTTCTCAACTGATTTCTTTCATTTTCTCTTAATTTTGCATTAACATTTTTATATAAATAATAATCCTCTTATAAAGTTTTCTGATAATACAAAGAGCAGTGTGATAGCAACAAAGATGAAGCTTATACCAACAGTCACAGACATTTATACATGGCACTAAGCAGATATGCAAACTTAATTCTCATACATAGTGCTTAAGGACACAACACTCAAGCCACTCAGGAATTGTCAGAATATGTAATCTGGTTCTCTAGTGTACTGATTATTTAATTTATTAACAATTTTAAAAGCTTTACATTTCAGTCTAAATATATAGATATTTATAACAATATTTTATATAAAAGGTTTAGTATCAAATTTAAACTCTCCATCCATTTCTTCTATGTGAAGATTCATTTTCAGATTCTCTCATGTGTAATAAAGTGTGACTTCTTATTAAAGGCTTTCTACATCCTTTAAGTTCAGAATACTTACAAGTTTAAATAAAACCTTTGTTCAGATTTCCCACATTAATTTTACTCATGAGCTTTCCCTTCTGAATGAGTTTTCATATGTTTGGTAAGGGATGCATTTTGTTTGAAGGCTTTTCCACATTCATTACATTCATAAGGTTTCTCTCCAGTGTGGGATCTCTGATGTATTACAAGTTGTGACTTTGCATTGAAGGCTTTTCCACATTCATTACATTCATAGGGTTTCTCCCCTGTATGAGTTCTCTGATGTACAATGAGATGTGACTTTTGGCTAAAAGCTTTCCCACATTCATTACATTCATAGGGTTTCTCCCCAGTATGAACTCTCTGATGTTGAGTAAGACCTTCAATTTGTTTGAAGGCCTTCCCACACTGATTGCATTCAAATGGACTTTCACCTGTATGAGTTCTCATATGGTAAGTAAGAGATGAGCTATGTCCAAAGGCTTTTCCACATTCATTACATTTATAGGGTTTCTCTTTAGTATGAGTTCTTTGATGTATAATGAGGTGTGACTTCTTACTGAAAGCTTTCCCACATTCATTACATTCAAAGGGTTTCTCACCTGTATGAATTCTCATATGTTTAGTAAGGGATGAACTATACTTAAAGGCTTTTCCACATTCATTACATTCATATGGTATTTCACCTGTATGTGTTCTCACATGTTCAGTAAGAGATGAGTTATACCTAAAAGACTTTCCACATTCCTTACATTCATAGGGCTTCTCACCGGTATGAGATCTCACATGTTGCATAAGGTTTGAGCTATGTCTGAAGGTTTTCCCACAATCAGTACATTCATAGGGCTTCTCCCCAGTATGAACTCGCAGATGGTCAGTGAGAGCATGTTTATGACCATGGGCTTTGCCACACTGAACACACTCATATGGTTTTTCTCCAGTATGAGTTCTCTGGTGTACAACAAGGTGTGATTTTTGGCTAAAGGCTATCCCACATTCATTACATTCATATGGTTTTTCCCCTGTATGAATTCTCTGATGGTCAATAAGTCCTTGTTTATGGCTGAGAACCTTCCCACATTCATTACATTCATAGGGTTTCACTTTATTCGGAGTTTTTTCATGCTTAGTAAGAGATGAGCAATGGCTGGATGATTTCTCATGTTGTTCTCCAGTTTGAATTCTGTCCTGTTCAGTATATTTCTTGTCAGTTTGAGTTTTGTCAGGCCCATTAGATGAGCTATAGGTAGATGATTTCTCACATTTTTTTCCAATTTGATTTTTGTCCTTCTTTGTATCAGATAAGCTAGGACTGAATGATTTCCTATGCTCTTTTGCTATATCAGATTTCTTTTCTGCACAGTTTCTTAGGTCACCAGGTAAGTCTAAATTCTTTCCATGTGAATCAAATTTAAGAAGCTTTCTTTTTGAAGGAATATATTTTGTGCTCACATTTTTTTTCCACAATGAACGACGTTCATGGCTCTTTTTCTTAGTCAGAGTTGTTTTCTGGAATGCAACTTCCCTAAGGATTTTGTTTTGAGATTTCTGATGGTTCTTTAGCTGGTCATCATCTTGATGGACTTCTTCTAAAGTCAAAATTCAATGAAACACTCTTGTGAATCTTTGCACTCTCATATTTTTGAATATAACTTATAAAGAAATGCCCTGTTGTGGGGTTGAATCTTTATTTGAGCCTAGTATCCTAAAGGTCTTGGAAAAGACCCTGATCCTGGGAAAGACTGAGGGCAGGAGGAGAAGGGGATGACAGAGAATGAGATGGTTGGATAGCATCACCGAATCAATGGACATGAGTTTGAGCCAACTCCAAGAGATAGTGAAGGACAGGGAAGTCTGGCATGCTGCAATCCATGGGGTCACAAAGAGTCAGACATGACTTAGCAACTGAACAACAACAACAAAGTTTCCTAAAGTGAATGAAATATCAAGTGCAAACATTCCTGTCATTTTGGACTTGAGAGGGAAAGTGCTGTAATAAAGACAGAAAAAGAAAATTGACAATGGTGATTAGAAAAAACTTTGACTGTTTATAAATATGACCTTGCAACCTGGGATAAAAGATGAAATAAACACAAAAAGCAGCGAATTGAAAAGAGATGAAGCTAAAAGAGCTTATAATTTTAGCTGACACTTTTTGAAGTCTCCCCTCAGCCCAAACTTCCCAGCATTAATAACTGCAAATCCATGCATAGTGCTTGTCTCCAACAGCCTATACTATATTCATCCAAATCTCCGTAGTCATAGTCAGGGCCAGCTGGCTCAAGCCAAGATGTCCAATAAGAGTATACTTTGTAAAAATCTGGACTCTAGTCAGTTTCCACTGGGTGCTAAATTTTAAAATGATATAAGACAAGTATTATAAAGCCCTATCTTTCCTATGTAAACTGAAAGTTCATCAGCACAAAGAATAAAGCATATATCCACAGAAAAGGAGAGATGTAAGATCATGTGTCCCCAAAGAGATCATTTACATAATCCCAATTCCTAATGGCTTTCTAGTACTGGCTCTAGTCCCTGGCTGAAGTACCATTCCTTAGGTTACAAAAGGCCTTATAATAAATTCCTCTATTTACTTAGGATAGCACAAGTAAAATTTTGTTATTGTTCCCCAAAGAGCCAAAACAAGAGAAAATAAGTAAGCTCATCAAAGAGTATTATATACAGGTGACTGAGGGATTAAGTACAAAAGGATGTTCTACTGCTCCCACCTATGATTAATATAATAATGACATTCTTGTACTAAAACACATCTTACTCTTATGTTAGTGTCTGATTCTTTGCAACCCTATGGACTGTAGCCCACCAGACTCCTCTGTCCATGGGATTTTCCAGACAAGAGTATCGGACTGGGTTGCCATTCCCTCCTGCTGTGGTTCTTCCCGACCCAGGGATTGAACCCATGTCATCTGCATTTCCCGTACTGCAGGCAGATTTTTTACCACTAAGCCACTGGGGAAGCTCCTTCTCCGAGTTACCTGATGCTTTTACTATATTATAAAATTCACAGTAATGAGACTGGCAAATAAACTTTATGACATTGAATTTGTAGTGTACACAAAAACTTGTTTTCCTCTAGTTTGCTATGGAGCACACCTTCCTGTCAGGTCACTTTGCCAATTATAAATTTTAAGCTAATTCCCAACTCTAAGCAATTGCTCACATTCTTTCCTCCATACACTATACAATTATATATCTTGAGCTATCTTCTCAACCCAGGCTTTTGTTCTCTGAGACTAAACTCAAACTGACAGATGTAAGCAGCCATGTTTTTAGTATATGATTCAACTTCTGGTTGAAAGCAACTGATTGGACAACAGTAAACATCGACCCTAGCAATCTAACAATTTTCCTAAGAACTTAGAATTGAAGCTTGAAGACTTCTGTTAGCTAGATACGGACACTACATATGTAAAAACCAAACAACTTAGGAGCTAGGACCACCATTTTGGGGGTGGCCTTTATCATCTATGGACATAGAAAAAAAAGAGAAAGCTTCAGGATAGGAATTAAAGAGACTCAAAGGGAGAAACAGATATAAGAGTCCCCATGATTTCAGGGGGAAAAAAAGATTAAAAGTAAATAGTCATTTTAGTAGTGAAAGAACATTACATGGATAAAATAAAAACTGGGTTCAAACAGAAAGGAGTTATGGTGTTTGGCTGGGAAATACCATTACTTTTATGGAGAACTTTTAAGAGATTTGTTCCCATAGAGTAGATCAATTTTTATAAGTATACACAAAGTAGTGGTATAGATATAGTAGGAAGAACTGGAGTTGCCAGCTGCTTTTTCATTTAGGAAATTTTAAGTGATGCAAGCATCTTGGGAGAAAGACTATAACAAGAACTTTTCTGAAGCATGACAAAGGCTGTATCTTCCAATGCCCAAAGATGCTGGGAGAGATGGAGGCAAATCGCCTCCTGGGAAGAAAGGGATCAAAACTCAAATCTTTCCCCTTGAGGTATAACATTATAAGAACTTCTTACAATGATGATTTGGCTGGTCCCAATTGACAGTTGAAAAAGATATATATCACCATAAGAGAAATTTACCATGGGGGAGGAGAGGAGACTCTTAACTAGTTAACTGGTATAATGGTAGGATAATACTAGGGGAGTCTGATCTGGCAGAGCATGTAATTAAGGCTATAAGCCTGTCCTGAATTTGAGACAGTAATTAAGACATAAATTTTAAGCTAAAATGACTGTAACTTCAGAAACCAAAGCATGGAACTCACTAGAACCAGCCATCATTGGAGGGAATAGAAAATAGTCCTTCCTTGAAGAACCTCCAAAGATAATAGTAAGAACTTGAACCAAGAATAGAGTCACTGCAGCAATGACAAGAATGCACATATTAAATGACTTAGGAATATTTTTTAGTTGTGACACCAAGCATCAGTAAGAAAAGTGAAGATAGCCAAAACTGGAGCCATGAATGGATGGATCAAAAACTATGAATTCTCTTTTGTCATTTGACAGACTGGTCCCTCCGGCCTTAAGAAATTCATGGAGTCTTGAAAATTCAGAGTTAGAAGAAATTTAAAAAGATATTGTGGATATTCTGCTAATTTGGGGGCTATTCAATTCAGTTCAGTTGCTCAGTCATGTCTGACTCTTTACAACCTCATGGAATGCAACACGCCAGGCCCCATGGAATGCAACACGCCAGGCT
This sequence comes from Neotragus moschatus, assembly GCA_006410615.1. Taxonomy (NCBI): domain Eukaryota; kingdom Metazoa; phylum Chordata; class Mammalia; order Artiodactyla; family Bovidae; genus Neotragus; species Neotragus moschatus. The sequence goes on from SJYA01001248.1 coordinate 9,659, forward strand.
TCCCTGTCCATCACCAACTCTCAGAACTTGCTCAAACTCATGTCCATTGAATCAGTGATGCCACCCAACTATCTCATCCTCTGTCATCCCCTTCTCCTCCTGCCTTCAATCCTTCCCAGCATCAGGGTCTTTTCTAATGAGTCAGTTCTTCTCATCAGGTGGCCAAAGTATTGGAGTTTCAGCTTCAGCATCAGTCCTTCCAATGACTATTCAGGACTGATTTCCTTTAGGATGGACTGGTTGGATCTCCTTGCAGTCCAAGGGACTCTCAAGAGTCTTCTCTAACACCACATTCAAAAGCATCAATTCTTTGACGCTCAGCTTTCTTTATGGTCTAACTCTCACATCCACATATGACTACTGGAAAAAGCATACCTTTGACTATAAAGACCCTTGTCGGTAAAGTAATATCTCTGCTTTTTAATATACTGCCTAGGTTTGTCATAGCTTTTCTTCCAAGGAGCAAATGTCTTTTAATTTCATGGCAACAGTCAGCATCTTCAGTGATTTTGGAGCCCAAGAAAATAAAATCTGTCACTGTTTCCATTGTTTCCCCATCTATTTGCCATGAAGTGATGGGACCAGATGCCATGATATTTACTAACTGAGCTATCAGGGAAACCTGAAGTACTCTGCATATAAGTTAAATAAACAGGGTGACAATATACAGCCTTGACCTATGCCTTTCCCAATAGGGAACTAGTCCATTGTTCCATGTCTGATTCTAACTGTTGCTTCCTGATCTGCTTACAGATTTCTCAGGAGGCAGGTCAGGTGGTCTGGTATTTCCATCTCTTTCAGAATTTTCCACAGTTTGTTGTGATCCATGCAGTCAAAGGCTTTGGTGTAGTCAATAAAGCAAAAGTAGATGTTTTTCTGGAATTCTCTTGCTTTTTCTATGATCCAACAAATGTTGGCAATTTGATCTCTGTTCCTCTGCCTTTTCTAAATCCAGCTTGAACATCTGGAAGTTCTCAGTTCATGTACTGTTGAAGCTTCTCTTGAAGAATTTTGAGCATTACTTTACTAGTGTGTGAGATGAGTGCAGTTGTGCAGTAGTTTGAACATTCTTTAGAACTGCCTTTCTTTGGGAATGGAAAAGGCCTTTCTTGCCTTTCCTTTTTTGCAGGGCTATAGTGGTATATAATAACTGTATGTTTTAACGTTTGGTGGCAACATCTAAGATCAATTATTTTTCTAAAGGGAGGAAGTTAGGAAGTCTAACTAAGAATTGGAACAATTTAGGAATGGGATAATATGAATCTGATTTGAATGATGTCAGTCAGAATTGAGGAGAAAAAAAAACAGGAACTAAGGAAAGAATAGTAAAAGAGAGCACAGAGAGCAAAGGTTCATGGGAATTCCATGGTAGACAGGTCTAAAAGTTGACACTGATAAAAACAGGGAAGGTGAGAGGAAGCTCTAATTTAGAAAGAAAGATAAAGCTTTCAATTTCTGATCATCTGAGAATGAGCTATCCTGTAAGGAGGTAAAATATAAAACAAGGAATTAGAGCTTTATCTGGACAAGATCCAGAAAATTAAGATCATAGCATCCAGTCCCATCACTCCACGGCAAATAGATGGGGAAACAGTGGAAACAGTGAGAGACTTTATTTCTTTGGGTTCCAAAATCACTGCAGATGGTGACTGCAGTGATGAAATTAAAAGACGCTTGCTCCTTGGAAGAAAAGTTAGACCAACCTAGACAGCTTATTAAAAAGCAGAGACATTACTTTGCCGACAAAGGTCTGTCTAGTCAAAGCTATGGTTTTTCCAGTAGTCATGTATGGATATGAGAGTTGAACCATAAAGAAAGCTGAGTGCTGAAGAATTGATGCTTTTGAACTGTGGTGTTGGAGAAGACTCTTGAGAGTCCCTTGGACTGCAAGGAGATCCAATCAGTCCATCCTAAAGAAAATCAGTCTTGAATATTCATTGGAAGGACTGATATTGAAGCTGAAACTCTAAAACTTTGGCCATCTAATGGGAAGATCTGACTTATTTGAAAAGACCCTGATGAGCTTGGAAAGAATGAAGGCAGGAGGAGAAGGGAATGACAGAGGATGAGATGGTTGGATGGCATCACCGACTTGATGGACATGAGTTTGAGTAAGCTCCAGGAGTTGGTGATGGACAGGGAAGCCTGGTGTGTTGCAGTCCATGGGGTCACAAAGAGTCAGACATGACTGAGCAACAGAATTGAATTTAACTGAACTGCAAGGGTTAGGGAGGAAATGGAAATAATGATGGTGGTATGGACCATAGGTCTAGAGCATTTCACAGAGAAAGTGGGGAAATGGAAAGTAATGAGGGGCAGGAGCATCATGCCAAGAGATTTGGAAAGAGGACAGATTTAAGAGTGTCTAAATACNAGAATTGAATTTAACTGAACTGCAAGGGTTAGGGAGGAAATGGAAATAATGATGGTGGTATGGACCATAGGTCTAGAGCATTTCACAGAGAAAGTGGGGAAATGGAAAGTAATGAGGGGCAGGAGCATCATGCCAAGAGATTTGGAAAGAGGACAGATTTAAGAGTGTCTAAATACTAAGGAGAGAAATTTGATACTATGAGGTCTCAGAGTGTGGGTGAACAAAGGTAGAAAAGCTAAGGATATTAGGAAAAGGGGGATAATTTTAAAAAGCATTGCTTTTGAGAGGTAAAGGCTCCCCTCAAAGCTCAGCCAGTAAAGAATATGCTTGCAATGCAGGAGACCTGGTTTCAATTCATGGGTCAGGAAGATCCCCTGGAGAAGGAAATGGCAACCTACTCCAGTATTCTTATCTGGAGAATCCCATGGACAGAGGAGCCTTGCAGGCTGTAGTCCATGGGGTCGCAAGAGCAAGCAGGAATGGGATTAGCTAAGAAAACAGTTAAAAGGGTTCACTGCTCTTTCTCAAAACTGAGCAATGGAAAGCCTAGATTAGGAAAGATGGCTATATATGGATGGGTCAGTTAGGCATCTGATTGTCTGGTGCCCAAGGTTTAGAGCTCTGTTTTTCACCATTTTTCCTAACATAACCCAAGTAGTGTAGCAGACTGCATTATCGTTCCTTGTAGATTACTCCTCCCAGCCCCAGTGCGTGACCATTTAATACTCCCATTCCTACCCAGTTGAATTTGGGAGTGGAAAGGTGACCTGCTCTGACCAACAAAATGTTAAGAAAAAAGAGATATCTACCACATCCAGGGATTTTTAACTCATCATATGGTTCCATTCCTTCTTCTTCCCTCTGTAATGAGATCAGAATTCACCAAATAGGGACTGCTCTTTCAGAGTAGGTCACAAGATAATGTGGGAAAGGACTGCAGCTTGAGCAAGAAACAAATCTTTCTTTTTGTAGGACACTAAGATTTGGGGAGGTGGGGGAATCTTTCTTTAATGGGGCATAACTTAGCCTAAGTTGACTGATACAAGTGGTATAAGCAAATTCCTGTAAATCACACTGGCTCACAACCATAGTGAATCTCATGAGGACTTCCCATGTGGGCAGGGTCACAAAAGGAAGAGATATTAGAATCTCCAAGGTTAGAGAATCTTTGTAGTTTGAACTCTTATTCCCCAGGGAGATTTTTATATTTTCCTACTGCTACTTCCCAGTTAAGAAAGAAGGGTCTTTAAGACCATTAAGACCTTTAAGAAGAATTTCAGAACAAATTTTCTTTGAAGAATTCCAAACCCAGGCACCTATGGTTAATTCATATGCTACAAAGGAGGCAAGAATGTACAATGGAGAAAAGAGGGTCTTTTCAGTAAGTTGCTGCTGGGGAAACTGGGAAGATACATGTAAAAGAATGAATTTAGGACATCTTTAACACCACATACAAAAACAAACTCAAAATGGGAAGAAGACCAAATACTATAAAACTCCTAGAGGAAAACACAGGCAGAACACTCTCTGACATACTGCAGTGACCTCTTTTTGGACTTTCTCCTAGAGTAAAGGAAATAAAACCAAAAATATAAACAAATGGGATCAAATTAAAGGTTTTTGCACAGCAAAGGAAACCATAAATAGAACAAAAAAAAACAACCTATGGAATGGGAGAAAATTTTTGCAAATGATGTGACTAACAAGGGCTTAATCTACAAAATATTCAGACAGCTCATATAGCTCAATTAAAAAAAAAATCAAAAAAATGGACAGAGAATCTAAATAGACATTTCTCCAAAGAATACATACAGGTGACATATGAAAAGATCCTTAACACAACTAACTATTAGAGAAATTCAAATCAAAACCACAATGAGGTATCACCTCACACCAGTGAGAATGGCCATTATCAAAAAAATATCTACAAATAACAAATACTAGAGAGGATGTTGAGAAAAAGGAACCCTCCAACACTGTTAGTGGGAATGTAAATTGGTTCAGCCATTATGGAAAACTATATGAAGTTTCTTAAGAAACTAAAAATAGAGCTACCATATGATCCCGCAGTCCCACTCCTGGACATACATCTAGAGAAAGACATAATGAGAAAAGATAAATGCACCTCAGTGTTCATTGCAGCACTATTTACAATAGCCAAGACATGAAAGCACCTAAATTTCCATCAACAGATGAACAGTCAAAGAAGATGTGGTATATTTATACAACAGAATATTACTCATCTAATAAAAAGAATGAAATAATGCCATTTGTGACAACATGGATGGACCTAGAGATTATCACACTAAGTGAAGTAAACCAGACAGAGAAAGACAAATATCATCTGATATTGCTTATATGTGGAATCCAAAAAAAAAAAAAGATACAAATGAACTCCAGGCAAGAGTAGTGGAGTGGGGTGCCATTGCCTTCTCCAACAAATGAACTATACAGAACATAAATAGACCTACAGACCAAAGAGGAAACGGGGTGGGGGGGAGGATAATTTAAGAATTTGGGATTAACATAAATATACTACTATATATAATATAGAAAACCAACAAGGACCTACTATGTAGCACAGGGAACTTTACTCAGTAATTTGTAATAACCTATAAGGGAAAAGAATCTTTAAAATATATATATATATATATATATATATATGATAACTGAATCGCTTTTCTGTACATCTGAAACTAACACAACATGGTAAATCAACTACACTTCAGTAGAAAGAAAAGGTATATATATATTTAACAGTAAATAATAAAAGTGTGGGAGAAAGCAAGAATTCCAAAGTTATCATCAAGAAACTGGGAACTTACTTCCATTGGCTCCTATTTCCTTGGTTCTTGCTATTTCACTTGAGCCACCTTCTTTGGATCTTTTCCCCTTCCCTAGCCATGGCTCTTCTCCTTTTTCCAACTTGGATATCATGTCTGGCTTGAGAGCCTGATACCCTACTCATGAGAAAAGACAGAAATTGAGTGTTAGAACAACAAATATCCCAGAAATCAATCCCTAACATCTGAGTTTCAGAGTTTGTAAAGCATAAAAGAATATGTGGCTTCAGAAATTTCACAGTGCAATGCCCACATACCCCATCTGAGTAGATCCTCCATTTTCAAGGCAGGAGCACATGTATTCTGTCTAGTATCCAAAGGGATTACAACTCTTTGATTCATAAAAATCGAGGATAAACTTATCAAGGGCATCAGAGAGAAGGCATCACAGTAAGTATATTTTGAATTACAAAGGAACTGTCCTTACCCATTGAGGCGAGGTTGCTGTAATTCTCCAGCATCACATCCTTGTACAGGCTTTTCTGAGCAGAATCTAGTTGCTCCCATTCCTTCCTGGTAAAGGCCATAGTCACATCATTGAATGTTACGGATCCCTGTAAAATAGCACATTCCTAGTTCAGTCTAATGTTATCCACATCAGTGAGAGATTTGGACAAGACAATAATTAGCTGTTCTTACCTTGTCCATTCACTGTTTGTCATAAAGTTATTTTTTCACTCATTTTTGTTTTTGAGAGGCAAAAACCACATTAAGAAATGTCCCTATAATGGAATGAATGTTTGTGTCCCTCCAATTCATGATTGAAACCTTGCCCTCCAATGTGATGATATTAGGAGACAGGGCCTTTGGGAAGAAAATTAGAATTGGATGAGGTTATGAGAGTGGGGTTTTCATGAGAAGGAATAGTGCCCTTATAAGAGTTATGAGAGAGCGTGCTTCTTCTCTCTGCTCTTTCTGCCAAGTAAGGATCTAATGAGAAGTCTGAAGCCTGGAGGAGGGCCGTCACCAGATCCCAAAGTGCTCTCAGACATGTAGCCTCCAGAACTGTCAGAAATCAACTTCTGCTGTTGATAAGCCATTCAGTCTAAGGTACTTTGAAAAATACCATATGATTGTCAAAGAGAAAGACAATTACAACAAACAAACATGTTAGCATGAGTCTTCATCTTTATAACTAAACACTACAGATATAGAGTTCTGAGGGAGAACTGAGACCTTCGGTTTTTATGAGCAGTCAAAACATCAATTCTGTTTGGAAGCAAAAGTAAGACATGTAGGTATGTAAGGATTTGGATGCACTTTAAAAATAAAGAGAAGAAGAGAGGGAGAAATTGGGAATGTGGTAGGAAGAGGAGAGAGAGGAGAAGAAGAAGAATTTTTAAAAGAAGGAAAATTGGGTCAGAATAATTTTGAGATTGGGAAAGACTTAATAATATCCAAGAGAGAACTATGAATAATAAAACCAGTTAAATGTCTAGTTACATCCAAGTCACTTGATAAACTTTCTTGTGCAACTGTTATAAAAATATCCTTGGACTTCCCTGGTGGTCCTGTGGTAAAGAATCTGCCTGCCAATGCAGGGGACACAGGATTGATCCCTGATCCAGTAAGATTCATGCCACAGGACAACTAAGCCCATGTGCTCCAACTACCAAGCCCACACTCTGGAGTCAGAGAGCCACAACTCCTGAAACTCACAGGCCCTAGAGCCAGCGTTGCTCAAAAAGAAAAGCCACCTCAGCCAGAAGCCCATGCACTGAAACGAGAGAGTAGCCCCTAATCACTGCAACTAGAGAAAGCCTTTAAGCAGCCATGGAGACCTAGTGCAGCCAAAATAAATTAATTAATTAAAAAAAATTTTAATCCCTAAAATCAAGAGGTATGATGTAAGAAAAACAAGCAGGCATACGATTGGTTGTGGTTGGGGAGAAGGAATTAAATAAAGCATGTTAAAGTTCTCCTCTTATTAGGTAGCTACTGTAGGATTTTGACGCTAGCTAATAAATATGTATTCAAACATGATTGTTTAACATTTAAAGATCATCCCCACTGCCCTAAACCACCAATCAATTATCTGCGTGTGTCACCCATCTCTGAGCTCACAAACTTGCAGTCACTGATTCCTATAACTCCTGTCACTAATTGTTACTGGCTTCCCAATCACTGAGCCAGCATGGTCCTTCCTAATTCCAAAAGGACTGATTCCAGCAAACCTTCCAATTACTAACAGCAACAGATCTCCGCAATAACTTGCCCTCATAAACACTCTGTTCATTTACTGCCACGGTTCCTCAAATGCTGATGCCAGTAGAACATACTAATCTCCAGCTAAGATATGACAGCCGAATGCTATCAGTCCCCATCACTGGCACCAACAGAACCCTCACACAGCCTTTACAGATACCCTAACTGCCAATAAACTCCACTACACACACTCTTTTCAGCTACTTCTTCACCTGCTTGCTTTTTGAAATTTAACATTTATTTATTTGTCTGCATCAGGTCTTAGTTGCAGCATGTGGGATGTAGTTCTCTGACCAGGATTGAACCCAGGGCTCTCTGAACTGGAAGCATGGAGTTATAGCCACTGGACCACCAGAGAAGTCCCATCGCCTGCTTATTTCAACCAAAACCTACTTATCACCTGAGGACTCTGCTCCTTTACAGTGTTCCCCAATAGAAGTTGTTTCCCCACCTCCACCCCAATCTTAGAGCCTTCAGTTCAGTTCAGTCGCTCTGTCGTGTCTGACTCTTTGCAACCCCATGAATCGCAGCACGCCAGGCCTCCCT
>SJYA01001249.1:0-21979 GCA_006410615.1 Neotragus moschatus
AAAGGTTAATGACTCATTATTTTCCAAGTTGTTCACACCACTGTTAGGACAACAAATGAAAAAGGAATAAAGAAAGTCACGACACAGTGTTAACAGATTCCAAGTATTGAAGTTTCAATGTTTTCAAGATTGGAGAAGAAAGCCCTTAACGGGGAAAGAAATAGCAGAATTTATCCTCAAGCATCTAAATAATAAGGTAGGAATTTCAAACTCTGGAAAGGGTCTGATCAGTCTTTGGGATTGGACACTGCTCTCCTAGACCTGTCAAGCATCACTTCAGTCTAATGGGAGCCACAAAGGGTATTGAGATCCCAGGAGGAAAGGACTGTAAGTGCACTATTTAGGAGAGGAAGATGTAAAACTGCCCGTGGATCGCTTTCCACACAGATGTCTGTGTCTGAGGCAGTCAGTCAATGTGGATCTTCCTCGTTTGTTCCTGTACAAGAAGCTCTTTTATAAGAAAAACCAGGAAGATGTCCCTTCCAGAAACGGCACTTTCAAGTTAATGTAATTTGGAGATTACCACAATAGTTTCTGTAATTTGACAAGGATTGGCCACCCTAGCTGTGCCAAGAGGGAAAAATTCAGCAGACAGTACAGGAACATTTTTAATTATCTCTCTTAAAAACTGTCTTTTCATGATACTCCCTTGCATCACCATAAGTGCTGTCTCTTATACACATCTAGATGTGTATAAGAGACAGAGACAGCTCTCAGCACAGACAGTTTTCAGGCACTAGATTGACCCAAAGGTCGTGGTACTTTGGATCTGAATACCCTTTCCCTGCTGATCAGTATACCTGTTACTAAGGTAACCTTCATCGTCACACTATGAGATTGCTACTGTGATCCTAATGAGCAACTGAGCCTGCGAGCAGCAATTACTGAGCGTGTGTGCTGCAGCTACTCAGCCCACACATCTAGAGCCTGTGCTCTCCAGCAAGAGAAGCCACCGTAATGAAAGATTTCTGCACCAACATGAAGAGCAGCCCCCACTCACTGCAACTAAAGGAAGCCTGCACAAAGCAATGAAAGCCTAGAGCACCCAGAAAGTTAAAAAATAAATTAACATTTTAAAAATCCATTTTAAGCAGAACAGCAAGAAGAGAATTCTCTAATTCCTGATTCTGAACTCTTTTCTATAGTCTTCAAGAATGAAACCAGAGTGATGATTTTGGCAAATGTGGAAAACAAAGGTTAATGACTCATTATTTTCCAAGTTGTTCACACCACTGTTAGGACAACAAATGAAAAAGGAATAAAGAAAGTCACGACACAGTGTTAACAGATTCCAAGTATTGAAGTTTCAATGTTTTCAAGATTGGAGAAGAAAGCCCTTAACGGGGAAAGAAATAGCAGAATTTATCCTCAAGCATCTAAATAATAAGGTAGGAATTTCAAACTCTGGAAAGGGTCTGATCAGTCTTTGGGATTGGACACTGCTCTCCTAGACCTGTCAAGCATCACTTCAGTCTAATGGGAGCCACAAAGGGTATTGAGATCCCAGGAGGAAAGGACTGTAAGTGCACTATTTAGGAGAGGAAGATGTAAAACTGCCCGTGGATCGCTTTCCACACAGATGTCTGTGTCTGAGGCAGTCAGTCAATGTGGATCTTCCTCGTTTGTTCCTGTACAAGAAGCTCTTTTATAAGAAAAACCAGGAAGATGTCCCTTCCAGAAACGGCACTTTCAAGTTAATGTAATTTGGAGATTACCACAATAGTTTCTGTAATTTGACAAGGATTGGCCACCCTAGCTGTGCCAAGAGGGAAAAATTCAGCAGACAGTACAGGAACATTTTTAATTATCTCTCTTAAAAACTGTCTTTTCATGATACTCCCTTGCATCACCATAAGTGTGAGAAAACAGACTTCACTCTGCTGTGAGTCAAGGAGAGAGAAGTAGCCAACATCCCCCAGGAAAAGGTACTACCAGAGGAATGAGCCTAGTAAGTACTCCTCTGCTGGGTACAGAATGAAGGTGCAAAAGTTGCACATATCTGGGCCTTAGAGCGCCACTGTTGCTCACTGGGCAGTCCTTATGTGGTACTTAGCACACTGTGTGACTTGGGAAGTATCACCTGGGAAGGTGCAGGAAAGTCTAACCAGGCAGCAAGGTGATGTCTCCCCATGAGCTGTCAAAACCCACCAAGGCTTAGGGCTTCACTCTTTGCCAGGCTGTGAACTCATGTAGGTGGGGAGGCATGAATGACTTGTTCACTGATGACTCTTAGGCACAGCTCTATGCTTGGCACATAGGTACACTCCATAGATGCTTTTAAAAAAAAATAGGTTAAATATTTAATGGAATCTTTTAGGTACTAAGGTTTGTCTTGTCAAGGCTACAGTTTTTCCAGTGGTCATGTATGGATGTGAGAGTTGGACTGTGAAGAAGGCTGAGCGCCGAAGAATTGATGCTTTTGAACTGTGGTGCTGGAGAAGACTCTTGAGAGTCCCTTGGAGTGCAAGGAGATCCAACCAGTCCATTCTGAAGGAGATCAGCCCTGGGATTTCTTTGGAAGGAATGATGCTAAACCTGAAGCTCCAGTACTTTGGCCACCTCGTGCAAAGAGTTGACTCATTAGAAAAGACTTTGATGCTGGGAAGGATTGGGGGCAGGGGGAGAAGAGGACGACAGAGGATGAGATGGATGGATGGCATAACCGACTTGATGGTCGTGAGTCTGAGTGTACTCCGGGAGTTGGTGATGGACAGGGAGGCCTGGCGTGCTGCGATTCACGGGATCGCAAAGAATCGGACACTACTGAGCGACTGAACTGAACTGAACTCAGCTGAACTTAAACCACAAATGGTCTAGCTCAATTCACCAACCACCACCAAGCAACATAGTGAGTGAAGTTGTTCAGTCATGTCAGACTCTCTGTGACCCCATGGACTGTAGCCCACCAGGCTTCTCTGTCCATGGAATTTTCTAGGCAAAAGTACTGGAGTGGGTTGCAGTTTCCTTCTTCAGGGGATCAAGGAACATAGGTAAGTACTATAAAGGATTCACTCAACTCAACAAATCCACCCGCCAGCTTCTATAATTCTCTTAGTTTTCATACCTCTTAAATGCAAATGTTTCTGGAAGATGAAATAATAAAATGAAATAATTAAAATCATGCCCCATGAGGTTTCCTCACCTCTTTTTAGCTCCTTGTATGGTCCCCACTAGGAGCCTGTGATTTACAAGTAACTGCGTTCTAGACAATCAGCAGATGATAAACACTTATCATATTCATAAATTATCATATGGCCATCTCAGAATGAAGTTCACAAATATAAATTCCTAAAACGCAACAGAGTTTAGAGAACTGCAGCACAGGAGTAAAAGTGACATTGCACTGATGACCCCAGTTGGCTTCGGGCACTGACCTTCACCCAAAATGACCTTCCTCTGGCTGGATGGCATCACCGGCTGAGTTTGAGCAAACTCCGGGAGAATTGAAGGACAAGGAAGCCTGGCGAGTTGCAGTCCACGGGGTCTCAAGGAGTCAGACACGACTGAGCGACTGAACAACGGTTCAAAGATCAGTACAGTATCTTAACTCACACTGTAGACAAAAAACACAACCGTGGCTTTACCTACCCCTCTTCTGAGAATCTGGAGAAAAGTTTCTCCTCAAAAGCAATAATAAACCAAAAAAATTCCATTTTTTGAATTTCCAAATTCAATCAACTGGGTAACTTGCAACAAGCCCAGGCTAATCGCAGAGCTTGGAAACAACCTTCTGTCACTTGCCTTTCAACTTCACGGGGCAAAGGCGCCCCATCCAGGGAGGCTAAGCGCTCAGTCAGCTTCGCGCCAACCTGTCGGTGATCTGTGTGCCATTCACTAGATCCCCCAGCGAGAGGTCTTCCTTTTACCTAACTTGCATTTACAGAAACCCTTCCAGCTTCAGTGCTCCAGGATCAGGCTCGATCTGAAGGGACACAAGAGTCCAACTCAAAACTCCATTCAGTCATCTGGGACGTCCGACTGGAAGGAGTCAAGGAAAGGAGATGTGGGTGGGAGCGAAGCAAGTTATCTCCCAAAGCAAACCGCGTGTGTCCGCCAGAACGCGCGTCCTAGACGTGGAGAACAGTCCTCGGGAAAACGAAAGGGAAAACTTCGTCAGGGAGCGAAGTCCGCGAGCCGCGGGAAAGGGCGCCGGCGAGTCCCTCCGGGACCGGGGCGTCGGCTGGAGGCTGTGTGTCACCTCCTCCTCCGGGATCCCAGGGGTCTGCAGGTCCCCGCCGCCAGGCCCGGCCCGCGGGGCTCCGCTCTCCATCTAGGGCTGCCGGCCTCTCGTCGCCGCAGCTTCGGCCGAGTCTCCAGCGCCTCGCGCCAAGGGCGCGCGGCTCCACGGCCTCCGGCGGGGGCGTCCCTTCCCGTCCGCCTGGCCGCCGTGGCCAGGGTTCGGGCACCGGGACGAGCGCGAGCGCCCGGGCCGGAGGTCCCGCAGCCGGAGGCGACAGGAAGCTGTTCTCTCAGCGCCGCGCGCGGCCCTCATAGTATACACGTTTCAATGCCATTCTCACCAGTCTATGTTCGATACAGGATACAGGATGCTTGGGGCTGGTGCACGGGGATGATCCAGAGAGATGATATGGGGAAGGAGGTGGGAGGGGAGTTCAGGATTGGGAACTCATGTACACTGTGGCAAAGTCATGTCAATGTATGGCAAAACCAATACAGTATTGTAAAGTAAAATAAAGTAAAAATTAAATAAATAAATAAATAAAATATATGAACAGATCATGTGAATCTAAAGTTTTAGAAATGAGAGACATTTTTACTCATAAAACCCAAAGAAGGTTCAACTTAAATCCTGATCTTACTTTGTCTTATTTTCGTAGGGGGTATTCTTGTACCTCAGAGGTGGCTCACACACTCCTCAGATTAAATTCCTTCAAGGTAGCAGGGTTGGACAGAAGATGAGCACCGTGGTTATCATGATCACTGGGCTTGCTTAACTGGTTTCCGGTGAATGCACCCGTGAAAGTGCTGGTCCCTCAGTCGTGTTTGACTACGACCCCATGGACTGTAGCTAACCACGTTCCTCTGTCCATGGAATTCTCCAGGCAAGAATACTTCAGTGGGTAGCCGTTCCCTTCTCCAGGGGATCTTCCCAACCCAGGGATAGAAGCCAGGTCTTCCATATTGCAGGCAGATCGTTTACTTTATGAGCTACCCAAGAATGCACCAGAGGGATGGTGTTTTATTTATTTATTTTTTAAGTTTATTTATTTATGGCTGTGCACAGGCTTAGAAGTTCAGAGGCATGTGGAATCATTCTGGTCAGGGCTTTCACCTTTGTCTCCTGCATTGGCAAGCAGATTCTTCACTACTGAGCCACCAGGGAAGCCCCGTGTTATTTTTTATTTGTCGAGGAAGGCTCTTAGTTGCAGCGTGCAGGATCTTCTTTCAGTGGCAGCATGTGTGATTTTTAGTTGTGGCAGGTGGGATCTTAAGTTTCCTGACCCATCCTGGGCCCCCCAAACTAGGAGCATGGCGTCTTAGCCACTGGACCACCCAGGAAATCCCCAGAGGAGTGGTCTGATGGGAGGGAAAGTTCCTGGCCTGGGAGTCAGGAAACCTGTTTGCCAGGTGGCACCAGGAGGAGTGTGTGCTGTGGCAGGCCCAGCTCCACTATATAGGATCTGCCAGCCTTTCCAAAAAAAGAAGTCCTTTTCATGACGGTGACTGGAATGCAAAAGTAGGACATCAAGGAACATCTGGAGTAACAGGCAAATTTGGCCTTGGAATACAGAATAAAGCAGGGCAAAGGCTAATAGAGTTTTGCCAAAAGAAAGCACTGGTCATAGCAAACACCCTCCTCCAACAACACAAGAGAAACTACACATGGACATCATCAGATGGTCAACACCGAAATCAGATTGATTATATTCTTTGCAGACAAAGATGGAGAAGCTCTATACAGTCAGCAAAAACAAGACCAGGAGCTGATTGTGGCTCAGATCATGAACTCCTTATTGCCAAATTCAGATTTAAATTGAAGAAAGTAGGGAAAACCACTAGGCCATTCAGGTATGACCTAAATTAAATCCTTTAAGATTACACAGTGGAAGTGAAAAATAGATTCAAGGGATTAGAACTGATATACAAAATGCCTGAAGACCTATGGATGGAGGTTGATGACATTGTACAGGAGCCAGGGATCAAGACCATCCCCAAGAAAAGAAATGCAAAAAGGCAAAATGGCTGTCTGAGGAAGACTTACAAATAGCTGTGAATAGAAGAGAAGCAAAAAGCAAGGGAGAAAAGGAAAACTATACCCTTTGAATGCAGAGTTCCAAAGAATAATGAGGAGAGCTAAGAAAACCTTCCTCTGTGATAAGTGCAAAGAAATAGAGGAAAACAGTAGAATGGGAAGGACAAGAGATCTCTTCAAGAAAATTAGAGATATCGAAGGGAAATCTCTTGTAAAGATGGGTACAATAAAGGACAGAACCGGTATGGACCTAACAGAAGCAGAAGATATTAAGAAGAGGTGGCAAGAATACACAGAAGAACTATACAAAAAAGATCTTCATGACCCAGATAATCACGATGGTGTGATCACTCATCTAGAGCCAGATATCCTTGAATGTGAAGTCAAGTGGGCCTTAGGAAGCATCACTAGGAACAAAGCTAGTGGAGATGATGGAATTCCAATGGAGCTATTTCAAATCATAAAAGGTGATGCTGTGAAAGTGCTGCACTCAATATGCCAGCAAATTTGGAAAACTCAGCAGTGGCCACAGGAATGGAAAATGTCAGTTTTCACTCCAATCCCAAAGAAAGGCAATGTCAAAGGATGCTCAAACTACCGCACAACTGCACTCATCTTACATGTAGCAAAGTAATGGTCAAAATCCTCCAAGCCAGGTTTCAACAGTATGTGAACTGTGAACATCCAGATGTTCAAGCTGGATTTAGAAAAGGCAGAGGAGCCAGAGATCAAATTGCCAACATCTGATGGACCCATCAAAAAAGCAAGAGAGTTCCAGAAAAACATCTATATCTGCTCTATTGACTATGCCAAAGCCTTTGACTGTGTGGATCACAATAAACTATGGAAAATTCTGAAAGAAATGGGAATACCAGACCACCTGACTTGCCTCCTGAGAAATCTGTATGCAGGTCAGGAAGCAACAGTTAGAACTGGACATGCAACAATAGACTGGTTCCAAATAGGAAAAGGAGTCCGCCAAGGCTATACACCGTCACCCTGCTTATTCAATTTATATGCAGAGTACATCATGAGAAATGCTGGGCTGGATGAAGCACAAGCTGGAATCAAGATTGCTGGGATAGTATCAATAATCTCAGATATGCAGATGACACCACCTTTACGGCAGAAAGCAAAGAAAACTTAAACAGCCTCTTGATGAAAGTGAAAGAGGAGAGTGAAAAAGCGGGCTTAAAACTCAACATTCAGAAAACTAAGATGATGGCATCTGGTCCCATCACTTCATGGCAAATAGATGGGGAAACAGTAACAGGCTTTATTTTGGGGGGCTCACAAATCACTGCAGATGGTGACTGCAGCCATGAAATTTTAAGACACTTGCTCCTTGGAAGAAAAGTCATGACCAACCTAGACAGCAAAATTAAAAAGCAGAGACATTACTTTGCCAATAAAGGTCCATCTCCTCAAAGCTATGGTTTTTCCAGTAGTCATGTATGGATGTGACAGTTGGACTATAAAGAAAGCTGAGTGCCAAAGAATTGATGCTTTTGAACTGTGGTTTTGGAGGAGACTCTTGAGAGTCCCTTGAACTGCAAGGAGATCCAACCAGTCCAGCCTAAAGCAAATCAGTCCTGAATATTCATTGGAAGGACTGATGCTGAAACTGAAACTCTAATACTTTGGCCACCTGATGCAAAGATCCGACTCATTTGAAAAGACCCTGATGCTGGGAAAGATTGAAGGCAGGAGAAGAGGATGACAGAGGATGAGATGGTTGAATGGCATCACCGTCTCAATGGATGTGAGTTTGAGGAGACTCTGGGAGTTGGTGATGGACAGGGAGGCCTTGTGTGTTGCAGTCCATGGTGTCACAAAGACTCGGACATGACTGAGCGACTAAACTGAACTGAACTGAGCCCTTTCCACCTTTCACTTCCCAGAGTAGCCATCTCCTTCCAGGAGTTCACAGGAAGTAACATCTGGGTATTAGGGCCACTCGCAACCCCTTTTCCATGTACCTGGGAGACAATTGCTGGAAGAGGAAGCTGCCAAATTTGGCGCTTTTAGGATCTGGCTCAGTGTCTTTTTGAACTCAAGTATTTCAGATTCAGCAGCAGCAAGATTCTGACTGAGACAAGAACCCCCTGAGATAATTTATCCCCTTTGTTCAGAGTACTTTAATGCAAGAATTGTTACCATTTTCTTTTTTGTGAGTCTGATGAACTATGGATTCTCTCTCTAGAGAAATGCCCATATATACATACACACACACACACACACACACACACACACCCTTTTGCATATAATTTTGGCTTTTTGAAATTCAGAGGTCTATGGATTGGGGTTTTAAAAATCCAGAAAAGGGATGTTTGAGTCCTAAAGCATCTCAGAAGCCAGGATTATGATTCCTTTTTATACTGACCAAGCCAATCTAGATAGTGTCAATATCTTACTCCCTTTCTCAAGTGCTGCTCCATCTCCAGGGAATCTTTAAATCAGATCCACCAAAGTTGACTGACCTGGCAGAGGGCATGCCTTCAGATATCTTTCCCTCACCCTCCTTGCTCCTCAAACCTGCGTGGCTGGCCTCGGCTCACTGCACTCTAGGGGGCAGGGGAAGCCTTCTGGTGGTAAATCAGGCCTGGGTTCCAGTGCAGTTCTGCCTCCACTGCTCCTGGGTCCTTGCCAGGTCTGCTTCCTAGACCCCTAGCCAGCACTCCCCCCTTCCTCTGCTGTACCCCTGCCCTGGGCCCACCTGCAAGGCCACACCTAGAGAGTCACCTTTGGGACTTCCCTGCTGGTGCAGTGTTTTGGAGTTTGCTTGCCAATGCAAGGGACATGGGTTGGATCCCTAGTCTGAAAAGATTCCACATGCCTCAGGGCAACTGGGCCCGCCCACCACAGCTACTGAGTCTGTGCCCTAGAGCTGATGCCCTGCAACAAGAGAAGCCAACTCAATGAAGAGCTCAGGCAGCACAACCAGAGAGTAGCCCCCGCTCTCCGCAACTAGAGAAAGACTGAGCAAAGCCACAAAGCTTCAGTTCAGTTCAGTTCAGTTCAGTTGCTCAGTCATGCCCGACTCTCTGCGACCCCATGAACTGCAGCACGCCAGGCCTCCCTGTCCATCACCAACTCCCGGAATCCACCCAAACCCACCTCCACCAAGTCGGTGATTCCATCCAACCATCTCATCCTTGTCATCCCCTTCTCCTCCTGCCCTCAATCTTTCCCAGCATCAGGGTCTTTTCCAATGAGTCAGCTCTTCATATCAGATGGCCAAAGTATTGGAGTTTCAGGGCAGCCAAAAATAAATTCTAAAAAAAAATTAATTAGAAAGAGAGAGTCAAACTTGAGAGAATTGACTGTGTTATAACAGTGAACCCAGCTTGATCAGGGGCTTCCAGCAAACCCAAGAAACTCAGACAAGGGTCACAGTTCAGGTGGTAGGAACTCACACTGAACTTTCTTTCACAGAAGGTGGCAGGTGTTCTACGTGATCCCTAAGTGGGAGAGAAATGGAAGCGCCCCCACACCCAGCCTTCCACAATTTGGGAGCCAGAGTATTGCCCCCACTGTGGTATCTTTTTGGAGATTCAGATCTCATGCTAGATAAGTATCTGAAAGTTAGGCATCTTACAAGACGCTTCGAAAGAGAGTGTTCCCAGTCGATCAGAATGCTGACACAGTACGAGATTATGTATATTTCAACCGTTCTATTCAATGCACAGTTTTGGTGCTGCCTCTAAAATGGGTAGGAATACCCAGATTCATGACCTGGACTGTTTCAGCATGAAAATAATGAAATTCCCACGGACTGCTGTGTCTTAGGGTGTAACTATGTAAACTCCATTTGTAGGCATAGTCTTCTTAGTTGCCAAATACATTTGTAATGAGCTTCCGTACTCCTCTCTCAAAGAGCAAAGAAAATATTAAAGCTTGTTTGCAAAGCTTGCACAAGAAAGAGCCTAGAAGCTAACATTACAGAGATGTCATGGTTAGCTAGAATTTCCTATCAGATTATTTAGCTTCAGGCTTTGCTCCAAATGATTTTTCTTAAGAAACGGATTACAGGTGTATATTCTGCCTTTTCCTAAGAAAGCTCTGATAACATTGGTGTGGATATCTGAACTCCTTTGTAAAATTCTGCATAAGCTTCCCCAGGACCTTGTGTGACCTGGAAGCCTGACATAACCGGAGGGCATCTGGGCTTCAGCTAGCATCTCTACCCACAACCTGGCACTGCTGAATGGCCTGGACAGCCTAGGCCCTGTGAGAGCTCGCCTACTGTGTGGAGAGAATTCTGTGCCTGGGGACGGGCATGGGAAGGCAAAAAATGAAAGTGAAGTCATTCAGTTGTGCCCAACTCTTTGGGACCCCACGGACTGTAGCCTACCATGCTCCTCCATCCATGGTATTTTCCAGACAATAGTACTGGAGTGGGGTGCCATTTCCCTCTCCAGAGAATCTTCCCAACCCAGGGATCAAACCTGGGTCTCTTGCATTGTAGGCAGATGTTTTAAAGTCTGAGCCACCAGGGAAGACAAGGATAAGGGCAATAAGTTACCTTGCTTTCCCCTTACGTCTGTGTCTGAGACTTTTTTCAGTTCAGTTCAGTCTCTCAGTCGTGTCCAACTCTTTGCGACTCCATGGATTGCAGCACACCAGGCCTCCTTGTCCATCACCAACTCCCAGAGTCTACTCAAATTCGCATCCACTGGGATGGTGATGCCATTCAACCATCTCATCCTCTGTCATCCCCTTCTCCTCCTGCTTTCAATCTTTCCCAGCATCAGGGTCTTTTCCAGTGAGTCAGATCTTTGCATCAAGTAGCTAAAGGATTGGAGTTTCAGTTTCAGCATCAGTCCTTCCAGTGAATATTCAGGACTAATTTGCTTTAGGCTGGACTAGCTGGATCTCCTTGCAGTCCAAAGGACTCTCAAGAATCTTCTCCAACACCACATTTAAAATGCATCATTTCTTCGGCACTCAACTTTCTTTATAGTCCAACTTTCACATCCATACATGACTACCAGAAAAACCATAACCCTTCTTCCAAGGAACAAGTGTCTTTTAATTTCATGGGTGCAGTCACCATCTGCAGTGATTTTGGAGCCTCCCAAAATAAAGCCTGTCACTGTTTCCACTGTTTCCCCATCTATTTGCCATGAAGTGATGGGACCAGATGCCATGATCTTAGTTTTCTGAATGTTGAGTTTTAAGCCAACTTTTTCACTCTCCTCTTTCACTTTCATCAAGAGGATCTTTATTTCTTCTTTGCTTTCTGCCATAAGGGTGGTATCATCTGCATATCTGAGGTTATTGACATTATCCTGGCAATCTTGATTCCAGCTTGTGCTTCATCCAGCCCAGCATTTCTCATGATGTACTCTGCATATAAGTTGAATAAGCAGGGTGACAGTATACAGCCTTGATGGACTCCTTTCCCTATTTGGAACCAGTCTATCGTTCCATGTCCAGTTCTAACTGTTGCTTCCTGACCTGCATACAGATTTCTCAGGAGGCAGGTCAGGTGGTCTAGTATTCCCATCTCTTTCAGAATTTTCCATAGTTTATTGTGATCCACACAGTCAAAGGCTTTGGCATAGTCAATAGGGCAGAAATAACTGTTTTTCTGGAACTCTCTTACTTTTATGATGATCCAATGGATGTTGGCAATTTGATCTCTGGTTCCTCTGCCGTTTCTAAATCCAGCTTGAACATCTGGAAATTCATGGTTCACGTACTGTTGAAACCTGGCTTGGAGGATTTTGACCATTACTTTGCTACATGTGAGATGAGTGCAATTGTGCAGTAGTTTGAGCATTCTTTGGCATTGCCTTTCTTTGGGACTGGAGTGAAAACTGACCTTTTCCATTCCTGTGGCCACTGCTGAGTTTTCCAAATTTGCTGGCATATTAGAAAAGACTCTGATGCTGGGAGGGGTTGGGGGCAGGAGGAGAAGGGACCGACAGAGGATGAGATGGCTGGATGGCATCACCAACTCGATGGATGTGAGTTTGAGTGAACTCTGGGAGTTGGTGATGGACTGGGAGGCCTGGCGTGCTGCAATTCATGGGGTGGCAAAGAGTTGGATATGACTGAGCAACTGAACTGAACTGAACTGAACTGAGTGCAGCACTTTCACAGCATCACCTTTTATGATTTGAAACAGCTCCATTGGAATTCCATCACTTCCACTAGCTTTGTTCGTAGTGATGCTTTCTAATGCCCACTTGACTTTACATTCCAGGTTGTCTGGCTCTATGTGAGTGATCACACCATCGAGATTATCTGGGTCATGAAGATCTTTTTTGTATAGTTCTGTGTATTCTTGCCACCTCTTCTTAATATCTTCTGCTTCTGTTAGGTCCATACCGTTTCTGTCCTTTGTCCTCCCCATCTTTACATGAAACGTTCCTTCGGTATCTCTAATTTTCTTGAAGAGATCTCTAGTCTTTCCCATTCTATTGTTTTCCCCTATTTCTTTTCTCAAGTGCTGACCAAAACGGATAACAGCTCCACCCAGTGGCCCATCCTCATTAAAGCAGTATCGCTTGTCTCAAGAGGCAGTTATCTAGCATGGCAGCCACTGGCCCCAAGTGACTATGAATTACCTGAAATGTGGCTAGACAGGAAACAAACCCAGGCATAGAGTGGGGCTCGGGGAGTGATGCGACTTCCTTTTCTGCTTTTGAGCACCTTGATGCTTCAGGAAGAACTGACCAGCATCAGTGAGCCAGGGCTGCAATTCCAGCTCTTCCCTTGCTCCGTAAGGAAAAGCACTACCCTTGCTGGCATCAGTTTTCTTGTCTGTGGAATGGAAAGGATTTAATAAGCTGATCTCAAGGTCCTTTGGGGGCAAGGGGCTTTCCTGAAGATGCAGTGGCTAAGACTACACGCTTCCACTGCAGGGAGCACAGGTTCAATCCTGGTCAGGGAACTAAAATCCCATATGCCCTGCAGTGCTGCCATAAATAAATAAATAGCCCTATCAGGGCAAAATAGCACATAATCTCTATTGTCTCTTCTGTCTTCTCCTGACCAAGTGAATGGGGAACCTGTGACGAAGCAGCTGGCTTCCTGCTCATCGTGGGTCCCCACCGTTTCCTAGGGGCTCAGGGACCCTGAGGAAACAGCAGAGACATACGCTCAGCATCTCAGCACGGTTCTCTCTTCACAGCATGCAGTCACAGCCGCCCTGCTTGGAAGACTCGCCAGGCGGTCTTGGTTCTCCCCCTTCTACAGATGAGAAAATAGTTGAAGGGCTACTTGACCCATCCAGAATCAGACACGGGCTCACAGGATATTGATGCCGGAAAAGACATCAAAGATTAAAGGAAAGTAGTCCACAATCTCATTTTACTGACAGGGAAACAGGCCCAAGATCATGTGACCTGGCAGTAGCCTTGATTAGTGACCACAATGGCATCCTCAGGTTCCAAGACTCCTAGTCCTTCTTCATCTGTAAAGTAATACTAGTGCCCAGCTCATAAGATGGTTATGAACATGCAGCCCTCAGAGGTAAGTTCCCAGTAAATATAGCTGGCACGTGACATCGCTTATGTTCATCTTTTATCTCCACTTGAGATATCTTGTCTTCTTGGGGTCTTTGGCTAGAACTATCCCAAAGAGACTTTCTATAAAATAGTCACCCTCAGGTTATATTTTCAGTGGTGGACCGAGAATGAGTTGCGTGATAAGATCAGTGAAGGACTAAATTGTTGAAGACGTATTGTGTGGAGGGTGGGGTGGTGGCTGTGATTTGGGGAAATTCTCCGGCAGGTGTAAAGGAATTAAGAAACTGGCAGTCCTTACTGAAGAGATGAGCACAATTGAGAGAGATATCCGGGTCCAGTTGGAAGCTCACAAAGAGTTACTGTCGCTGTGTATCTGCCTTTGCCTGAAGTCCCCAGAAAGAAGGGCAGCCAAGTCCTCGAGGCAATGGATGCGAGTCATCAGAGCACAAAGCAGGCTCTGTGTGTCTTCCTGCTTCTCTCCACATGGCGTTATCTCACACCGCATGGCACTTACAGTGTATCAAGGTGAGACGTGGATAAATTTTACCTTTGCTCATCCTCACAGCATCCCTAAGCAGGGGGCAGAGAATGTCTGTCTTTGTTTCACAAGGCTTACCTCTCATTGTACAAGGTGACACTGAGATGCCAAGATGGTTGTGCAGCTTTGTGTAAGGTCACGCAGCTAGGACACAGCTTAACCAACACCCAACTAAACAGGGTCTGAGCGTATCTTTAGTCTTATCCAAGTATTTACTCCGAAGTTCTGCACTGACCGAGTGATTTTAGTGTTTTCCATTGCTCTGTTCAAACCATAAATGCTCTCAGAAACTTCATAGAGCTCTGTGAGATCATACTCTCTTTGTTCTTTTTTCTGAGCCCTGAACACACTGCCTAGTGTACCAATTAAAGGAACGCAAAGCATTCATGCTCCAGGAAATTCCCAGGCCCTAAGATGACGATGTGACATTTTAAGTGGTCACATTTCTGAAAAATATTTTTTTCTAACCCTTACAAAGGACTCTGGGTACCAAAGAAAATAGCCTGACATGGCAATTCCACTTGTAGGTATTTACCCATGAAAAATCATTAGCCCACAAAATCACTTGTACATGAAGAATTCATGTTCACCCCAAATATATATTGATATTTGATATATATATATTTCCTAGAAATAATATATCCACACAGTGAATACTACCTCAGCTATGAAAAGCATGAACTACAGACAACACCATGGATGGACTCAGAGACACTAGGCTTACCAAAAGGAGCCACATGCAGAAGAGTACATACTGTATGGTTCTATTTAACTGACATTCTAGAGTAGACCAACTAAACTATAGTGATAAAAATCAGAGCAATTTTTGTAAAGGGCAAGGAGTGGGAAGAATTAACTAGAAAGAGTACAGAGTAACTTTTTAGAATGTTGAAAAAGTTTATATCTTCTTAGTAGTGATGGTTTTATAGGTATATGTATTTGTCAGAACTCATTGAAGTGTACATTATACCTCATTGAGTAAATTAATAGCACCTTATTAAATTATGTGTTATTTCTGAAAGTCAAAATTGAGGAAAGACTGAGAGTTGTTTTAGGAAAATGTGTTTTCCTCATAACTCTACTTATACTTTTTGTTTTGTATATATGATTCTATGGGTCACTGGTTTTATATATGTTGATTATGTGGTCACTTCGGGGAAATTTTCA
This sequence comes from Neotragus moschatus, assembly GCA_006410615.1. NCBI lineage: Eukaryota > Metazoa > Chordata > Mammalia > Artiodactyla > Bovidae > Neotragus > Neotragus moschatus. Next base: position 15,398 of record SJYA01001249.1, read on the forward strand.
GAAATGATCCTTGGCTTTTTACTAGTCAGTCAACCCAGCATTAACTGAGCACTGTAGTTCAGTTGCTCAGTTGTGTTCAACTCTTTGCGACCCCATGGACTGCAGCATGCCAGGCTTCCCTGTCCATCAACAACTCCCAGAGCTTGCTCAGACTTCTTGTCCATTGAGTCAGTGGTGCCATCCAGCCATCTCATCCTCTGTCATCCGTTTCTCTTCCTGCCCTCAATTTTTCCCAGCATCAGGGTCTTTTCAAAATGAGTCAGTTCTTCGCATCAGGTGGCCAAAGTATTGGAGCTTCAGTTTCAGCATCAGTCCTTCCAGTGAATATTCAGGACTGGTTTCCTTTACAATGGACTGGCTGGATCTCCTTGTAGTCCAAGTGACTCTCAAGAGTCTTTTCCAATACCACAGTTCAAAAGCATCAGTTTTTTTGTGCTCAGTGTTCTTTATTGTCCAAGTCTCACATCCATACATAACTACTGGAAAAACCATAGCTTTGACTAGATGGACCATTGTCGGCAAAGTAATGTCTCTGCTTTTTAATATGCTGTCTAGGTTTGTTATGACTTTTCTTCCAAGGAGCAGCGTCTTTTAATTTCATGGCTGCAGTCACCATCTGTAGTGATTTGGGAGCTCCCCAAAATAAAGCCTGTCACGGTTTCCACTGTTTCCCCCATTTATTTGCCATGAAGTGATGGACTAGATGTCAATTGAGCACCTATCATATGCCTAAAAACTTCTAAGCAGTGGATTGGAAATAAAGAAGTAGGTAAGATGCAAGCCCATCCTGAAGGAGTCCACGAAGGTCTGTAGGAAGTAAATTAGAGATCTCTAAGGTAAGAATAAGGAAAAAACATCAAAAAATGTTCAGAAAAAAATGGTATCCACAAGACAATATCATATCCTTATTATGAGGCAGGAAAACTGAGCCCTGAAAAGGGATTTGACAGACTGGGAGGGGGAATGCATTCAACTGCAGGGAACAGCTTCTTTCACTCAACCAGTGTTTAATCCTCATTTATTGAGCACCTTAATATGCCTCTTCCGGAAGGCAAGTTTGATTTTGCCCAAGAGGGAACTTCAGGAATCAGACTGCTTGGGGTCTTCCCTTTAACAGCTGTGTGCCCAGAGCAAGCTGCTTGGCCTCTCTGAAAAGACAGAGACCATCATGGATCCACATCATCGGTTATTGTGCTGGTTAGAAAAGGTAATCCACGGGAAGTGATCAGTGTAGAATCGGGCACAGGAAGTGTTCTATAACTGTTAGATTCCATCATTGCTATTGCCATCCTTAATATGGGGCTTCCCGGGTGGCTCAGTGGTAAATAATCCACCTGTAATGAAGGAGACATGGGTTTGATCCCTGGGTCAGGATGATCCCCTAGAAAAGGAAATGGCAACCCACTCCAGTATTTCCTGGGAAATCCCATGGACAGAGAAGACTGGTGGGCTGTAGTCAGTGGGGTGGCAAAAGAGTCCAACATGACTTAGCAGCTTAACAACAACAACATGGTTAATATATGCCGGAAACTTCGGCAGGTCCTGGAAATACTGAAGAAAACTCCACATATGCGTCAGTCAGCTTGGGCCGCTATAACAGAATACACCAGGCTGGGTTTTTTAAACAACAGATTTTTTTTATTTCTCAAAATTCTGGAAGCTGAGAAGTCCAAGATCAAGCCAGCAGATCTGGTTCCTGGCGAGAATCCTCTTCCAAGTTTGTGGACAGCTGCCTTCTAGCTGTGTCCTTGCACGGCACAAGGAGAGAGAGAAAGAGCACTGGAAGTCTCTCTCTTCCTATCATTACATTAACCCCATCGTAGGGACCTTACCCCTCGAAACTTCATCTAAACCTGACTATCTTGCAAGGGCCCCACCTCCAAAAGCCATCATGTTAAGGGTTAAGGCTTCAACATATGAATGGGGATCAGGGGGACAGAAATAGTCCATTGAGTTCTAGTGGGGGGAGCCAGAACGAGTTTACTGATCATTAAAATACCATGTGCTAACCACTTGGAAAAAAAGAAAATTTAGAGATTCTGTGTTATCCCTTCAGAGGCCCAAGAAGGGAAATGACTTCCTAGTTCCTAACACAATAGCACGGTCTGGACTCAGGCCTCCTGAATCTCAGTTCAGAGGGGACATCCCCTGTTGTTGATCTCTCTGAAAGAAAAAAAACATATCCTTGCTCCTTCAAATTCCCTAGAGCTCTGGTTATAGTTGTCTGGAAACAGAAATCTCTCTGGGATTGCAGAGACAGGCCAGATGACCTCATTACCTGGTTTTTGTGCTCCATTCATTTATACAGAAGCAGCTCTAGGCTGCTTTCTGGAAGGTAACAACCCCGTCTCCCTCTTTGCAGAGCAGGCTGGGGCCTGCAGATAGAGACTGTCTATCGAGAAGGGGGGTTTCAGGGCATGAAGAAATAAGAGGAAGCTTTTAAACACTGCTCTGAGAGTAGGAATCCAGACAGACTGACCTTGGGTCTAGAAAGGCACATTGCAATCAACCCTGGCTCTGGCTGGAAGCAGTGCCAGCCCTGGGGCTTGCCACATCAGGGACCAAGGATGTGGTTTGTCCATCAACCCTGCAGCACTAGTGTCCCAGACTTACTTCCTGGGGGCTTTTTCATGACCAACAGTGGGAATTCACCCCCTTCATTTTTCCCCCATCCTTTTAAGTTGCCTACATGTTCACACACACACACACACACCATTCCAACATTTACCCACATTCTCAACTCAGACAAACTCAGACTCACCAATCACTCTCAGAAATACAGAATCATACATCTACCCAATACATGTGCACACTTACACACGTGCTCAACCACATGTACTATGACAGATATACACACACTCTCCATACACACATCACATCCTCATCCACGTACACATGGCCCCTCACCCACAGTGCTCTGGTGACCTCTCCCTGCCAATCACTCATGACTTCTCAGAGGGGACATTCAGATGTATTTGGGAAAACTGCCTGGACATCTGGGTACTCACAGCAGAAAATCTTCCTGAACTGTAAACTTCCATGTGATTAGTTCTTTGTTTTGCAATACCAAATAGTACGAGGTGTCTATTGAGTCAACCAGGACCAACTGCTTACCATATGGTTCTTCCATTTGCCTCTGACTCATTGTTGTGGTGTGACATCATTGGGCTAACTTCAACTTGATGGAAACTCTTTGGGGCCCTTCAATCTTCCCATAGGAGGCAAGCGTGCAAGGCCTGGGAGCCCTTGGCAGCTAGAATGGACAACCTCACAGAGGTGTCAAGGAGTCCGTTAAGACAAGCCCAGAGTCCCTGTGAAGTCAGGCAGAAAGCCTGTACCCAAGAAGTCTTAGAGGCAAACCTGGCTTCAAGAATGAACATGTCTATGTAGAAAACCTGCTCCCATTGAGGCCAAAGCCAACCATTCTTTTCTTTCTCATCTGTCTGTAGTCCTGTGGCTCACTCTAGTTTGGCTAAAGGCCCTTCTAGACAAGCAGAAAAGTCATAAATATTAATGCTCCCTTTAATAGGCTGAATAATGGCCCTAAAAATGATCCAGGTCATACTGGTGGAACCTGTGAATGTTACCTTATATAGCAAAGGAGAATTTTGCACATGTGATTAAGGATCCTGAGATGGGGAGGTTATCCTGGATTATCTGCATAGATCCTAATTGCAATCAAGAGGAGGGAGGCAGAAGAAGACAGAGGAGAGAGAAGGCAGTGTGAGATTTGGTGGTGCTACACTGAGGGCTATGGAGATGGAGGAAGGTGACTTCAAGCCCAGGAATGCAAGGAATACAGTTATAGGAGCAGTAAAGACAAGGAAGTGACTGACCTAGAGCCTCTGGGAAGAGCGACACCTTGATTTCATCTCAGGGAAACTGATTTCAGTCTTCTGACTTCCAGAACCAAAAGAGAATAAAGGTGTTATGTTAAGATACTCACCTGGTGGTCATTTGTTCCTACAGCCACAGAAAATGAAAGTACCTGCCATGGCAGACTGACTGGTCCATGCTCTCCTTCATCCTGCAGGCTTCAGAAGTAGAGATGCTGGATGGGGAGGCCAGAGGCACTGAAGTGCACCCTGTATTCCTTGGGGCTTTCTATTGGAACATGGGAGCACAGAGGCCTGGGGGATGCAGCATGGGAAGTGCCCCAGCAGGGAGCCCTGGCTGCCCGAGAACTAGGAAACAGGTCACAGGAACCCCAGGGAGCTGCCCTCTGGGTGCTCACTCACCCAAGATGAGTAGGGTCATGTTTAGGAGTGAAGAAAACCTTAAGGTCCTGGCGGTGACAGAGCCAGTGCAGAGAGATGTCTCAGACAGGGAAGAACTTGAGCTCTAACCACTCTGTTTATAGAGGACGACCCTAGGACAAGGTGGGGCTAACCCACCGTCAAGCCACCCAAGAAGTCCTTTGTCATGGTAATGCTCCATCGTAGAGTCATTAATTTTCCGCCACTTGAGTAGCACAGTCACACGCACTGCTGTTAACATTGTCTGAGCAGTTAGATAACCACGTAGCATGGGGTCCCCAATCGACAACCGTATGATTAGCCACAAACATTAATCTTCCTGATTTGGCTTGACATTTGTCCCAACGAACAGGAGTATATGTAAAGGTCTTGTAAGTAAACGCTTTGCATAATGTTCTTTGTTCTTTCCCTAACTCTTTCCCTAAAGTCTCAGTAGTATAAATATGGTTCACAGACAAAGAAAGGGCAGTAAATAATCCAAGCAGTGTCTGAAAATCCTTTTTGGGAGGCAGGGTGAAAGCCCAAGTTTGTCAGCTAACGTTTATGCATAATTCTGCTGGGCCCATGTACAAAGGAAGGACTTCATAACCTACAGAAATATTAATTAGTTTTCCTTCTTCTTAAGGGTGTGAGGGCCCTTTAATGCTCCAGGGAGAAGGCATATGTATAGAGTCATTAGTTGAAACTAATGACTGTCCATTCGACCACCTGTAGTAGAGGGGGGTTGGTATGTAAGCCCAGCAAGTATGATTCGTTAGAGCTTGAACGGGGGAGGCAGAGGCCAGGAGACTGAGCATTGCCAGGAGAATGTATGCAGGACTCCGAGGCTTCCCTGTTGAGGGACCAAATTTTCAGCTCGATTAGTAAGGGTTTTTATTTGTCCCCAAGTGGGTAGATCATAGGGGTGATGCCACTGACGAAGGTGCTTCCTGGAGATCAGAGCCACCATGGCCCGCACTGGAATCTCTTCCTCCTGGGGTCCTTGTTGTCCCATCTCCATTTTGAAGGCCAGGGGCCCCCTTGAGTTGAATCTTCCAAAGAGGAAGCCATGTGAGTTTGCTGGATCCATCCGGGGAAATACAAGCGTACCCCATTCCCTGCAAGATTAGTTTCCCAGATTTCCATTGTTTCATTAACCCGTCTTGGTACCAAATGGGCAGAGGAAGAGAAGTGTCCTTCAATTCCTGGAAATGGTTTTCTGCTCTTGTTAAGATATCTCCTTATGGTAAGTTTAAAAAATTTAAAACAAAGCTGTATTAACAATAGTTATAGGTTTAGAAAATATCTTATGTTGGAATCTAGTAAAGTCTGCTTTAGATCAGGAAGACAGTAGTGTTCCTGTGCATTCCCCCTTTGTAAATTTTTTTATTTGCCGCTTCAGTGTGTGATGTGCTCCTTTGACTATGCCTTGTGCCTGTGGATTATAAGGAATATCTGTAATATGTTTAAAGAAAAAGATTGTAAAAAATGTTTAAAGTGTCTAGAAATAGAGGCAGAGCCATTGTCTGTTTTTTTAAGAGCTAGGACTTCCAATTACAGCAAAACAAGCTAATGAATGAGTTATAACATGTTGTGTAGCCTCACCGCAAAGAGGTGTGGCCCGAATAAAAGAAGAATTAGTGTTGATACAGACACGCAAGAAAGAAAATGGAGAAAGTACAGGGCAATGAGTTACATCCATTTGCCATAGTTCATTAGGTTGCAAACCGCGAGGATTAATACCTTGGACGATGGGTCGAAGATGTAGGGGTCTACAAGTAGATCAATTACTAATAATTTCTTTAGCCTGGCAGTATGAGATTTTCCATAGCTGGTGTAGGGAGCCAGCATTGTTATGCAACAGAGAATACTGTTCCCCCGGAATAGCAAAGGAAACCAGTTTATCAGCCTGCTCATTACCATGAATAAAGGCTATTTGGAAATCAGTAGAAGTTTGTAACACGTTCTCAATTTGAGATTTATTGATAGGTATTACAATTTTATGAGGATCAGAGCCAATTAGAGTTTTAGTCCTATTTCTTCCATTGATAATGATTAGAGCAATTAGATCAAGGTAGGGTGTAAGTGACTTCATTCCCCTAAAAAGGGTACAGATCCATTCTACTAGGAGTTCTTGTCAGGCAAGAAGTCCTGTGGGAGAATGAAGAGAGGGGAGTACAAATAATTCTAGAGGTAAATCTAGTTTGACGAAAGTAAGAAATTGTTTTTGTATTTTCACTAAATAGAGTTCCTCTCATGCCTCTTGAGAAAGTGAATGAGGGCTATTTAAATCAGGATCTCCTTTTAAAGTATTAAATAGGTTATTCAGTTGATAATTAGCAATGCC
>SJYA01001250.1:3266-73581 GCA_006410615.1 Neotragus moschatus
GGACCACATTCTGTCAGCCCTCTCCACCATGACCCACACGTCTTGGGTGGCCCCATGGGCATGGCTTAGTTTCACTGAGTTAGACAAGGCTGTGGTCCTAGTGTGATTAGACTGACTAGTTTTCTGTGACTATAGTTCAGTGATATTAAAGGATATCAAATATATCATATTCAAAGTGATATTCAAGGATATTAAATATATATATATATTAAAAAAAAACCTAGTAGTCATATATGTGTATTACTATTTTAATAAGAGAAGCTTAAGTTTGCAATGTACTTTATCGTTTAAAACACAGGGGTAGTTTCATGAAAACTGTTTTAGGATGAAACAACTAAAATTGTGAGTAACTGTTGTTGTTTAGTCACTGAGTCATAACCGACTCTTGTGAACCAATGGACTGCAGCCCACCAGGCTTCTCTGTCTGTAGGATTTCCCAGGCAAAAATACTGGAGTGAATTGCCATTTCATTCTCCAGGGAATCTCCCTGACCCAGAGATCCAACTCACAACTCCTTTGTCTCGTGCATTGGCAGGCAGATTCTTTACCACTGAGCCACGTGGGAAGTCCTTACTAAGTGATACATCAGAAAAAATCCATTTTTAATTAACATTACAACATTTCACTGATTGCGTGGTTGCTTCATAACAGAATATTCCTAATTATTCCCTTCTATTCTTTACAAGACTACTGTCATTCATTTCACTTACCCTCATTCTATAATTGGAAGTACACTCTTACTATTATTATTCTGAACAGTTATGTAGTAAGTTTTTAATAATATAAAACATTTTGCTTCCAAAATATGAAATAAACATTAGTGTATTATTTTGTCCTTAGCTTGTATATAGTATACTTTTTTACTACTTTGTTCTTAAGTATGCTTAAAGTATGGGCTCTTTATTAAATACACAGTAATATGTTGTGTGAATACACTATATTTTTTGTGTAATTTCTCCATTTTTGGACATTCAAATCTCTAGTCTCTGCATTTTATCTCCACATTTTATTCGTCTCTAAGAATGAAGTATGTTGTGTTTTGGGGGAAGTAAGTGACCTCTATCTTCTCATCATTCTTTAGGTGTGTGTTCCAGTTAAAAGGATGCAATCAACAGCCTCTGAGATGGATTTCCAGGGTTTCTGGGATATAGTATTTAATAGTCCAGCTTAGGCATTAATTGGCAAATATCTGTCAATTTTATGTCTGTATTTACCAAGCACTATTCTAGAAACTGACTGAAAAAATGGCATCATCCTTAAATATGACTAGATTGCCGTCTCTGTGAACCCAGTGCAGAAAGGCACTTACATGAGAAAGGAGAGTTGTTAAGAGCTAAGTAGAGTTACCAAGACGTGCTTACTACAGAAATAAAATTTCTAAATATGCTTGTTCTCTGCTTTTACTTATAAAATGTTGAGCAACACTTAAGATCATACATTCATTTTCATAATTTGTTCCTATATTTCATGTTTTTTGTTGTTGAACAAAAACATGTTTTTTGTTATTTTCATGTTTTTTGTTGTTTCATGTTTTTTGTTGTAGCCTTCACATAATATTATTTTGGTGTGTACTGCTAATATCAACATTACTTTATTTTTCCAGTACATAAACAATTATCACTATACCAGTTATTGAATAATCCAAAATTACCCTATAAATAGTTATCATCTTTGAGTATATTTTTAGGTTTTTCTATCCTGTTTCTTTTTTTTTCCCTCTTCCTGAAGATATTGTGTTTATTTTATACTATCTTAATTTATGTTGCTTATTAAAACACCAAAAATTCTTGATTATTTCAGAAAATATTTTGGAGTATGTTTTAGGTACTAAGAAAGATTGTCATTATTATTTTATTACAATCACATTAATATAACATTGATTTTAAAATATTGTTACTTTTGTGATTTTGAGCTTCTCATTCAGATATTTAGTATGCTTTGATTTCATTCTATTTTTATATATCAAAGTGAAATTTCAGATTTTTCTTCTTTGAGTCTTATTTCCTGCAAATGTTCTTATATATTGACATCAGCTTAATCTACTTCTATTACTAAAGGAAATAGCAAACTATTGATATCTAAAGATTATATCTAAAGATTTATTTTAATGCCCTCTAATTAGAATTTTTGCCCAAATTTTGTTCTTTCTCAATTAACATAGTAGAATACAATTATTCAATCAGTTATCATGCATGCCTGCTCAGTCGTGTCTGACTCACTGTGACCCCATGGACTATAGTCACCAGGCTCCTCTGTCCATGGGATTTTCCAGGCAAGAATATGGAGTAATTTGCCATTTCCTACTCCAGAGGGTCTTTCTGACCCAGGAATTGCACCCAAGGTCCCTAACTCTCCTGCATTGCAGGAGATTCTTTACCGCATGAACCATCAGGGCAATAAATTCAACCATATTATTTCTAAAATATTGATTAGCATCTCTCTTTTTTTTTTAATCTCTTAATTATTTTTAGTCCCTTGCTTTGCTGAAATTTCAAGAAGAGTATGAAGTAACATGTATGGATGTGAGAGTTGGACTATAAAGGAAGCTGAGCACAGAAGAATTGATGCTTTTGAACTGTGGTGTTGGAGAGGACTCTTGAGAGTCCCTTGTATTGCAAGGAGATCCAACCAGTCCATCCTAAAGGAGATCAGTCCTGGGTGTTCATTGGCAGGACTGATGTTGAAGCTGAAACTCCAATATTTTGGCCACCTGATGCGAAGAGCTGACTCATTTGAAAAGACCCAGATGCTGGGAAAGATTGAGAGCAGGAGGAGAAGGGAATGGCAGAGGACAAGATGGTTGGATAACATCACTGACTCAATGGACATGAGTTTGGGTGAACTCCGGGATTTGGTGATGGACGGGGAGGCCTGGCGTGCTGCAGTCCATGGGGTCGCAAAGAGTCAGACATGAATAAGCGACTAAACTGAACTGAATGAAGTAATAGTTTTGAAAACATATGTAATTTTTTTTTTCTGATATCAGTGGAAATACTTTTGTTATAAGTATGGGAGGTTTAGATTTCAATGTCAAGATCCATCTACTAATAGTAACTGCTTTTAGAAACTACTATGTTGTGAAGGTTTCTAAAGTCATGTCTGAACTTGATGGAAAATAATGTCATAGTTCAACAATGTCTGTAAGGTGTTTGGAGGTAAACTAGAAACACAAATGCCTTATATTTTTTAACCCATGTCTAGATTTCACCATAATCCTAAAAAGTTTGACCACTGTGAATGAAATATTATCTATCAACCAGGATAAATTAGGAATAGGGAAGAGTTTTGATATAACCTCAGAAACAGAATATAAATATGAGAGCTTCTATTTATCATCTCAGAGATAAGAAAAACACAGGTAGCTCTTGTACAACAAACTGCTCATAAACTTAATGAATTAATACCTCACTCACTATTATATGTCAGTTGATGATATCAGCTCGGCAGTGTTTTGGTGGCCTCAGACAGAGTCATGAAGTTGCATGAAGGCCCCAGCTGATACTGGAGTCACTATGACATTCAGCTGAGATGCTGGCTGGCATGATTAAATCTCTTCTCCTGTTTCTGTAATCACAGTGCCTCTTCTTCCCTCATAGCTTTTAACATGGGTCTCTTACACATGGTCTCTATCAGTAGAGTAGATAGATTTTCATCAATGGAACGTTAGGGTTCCCAAAAGCAAGAGCTCTAAGGAAGATGAAGCAGAAGCTGTCAGTCCTCTTAAATTTCAAAGAATGGAACTGGCAAAATGCCAGTGCTCACTGTATTCTATTGGTAATTTCAAACTACAGAGTGTCCTTAGAGATTAGCTACCATTTTTAACCTGGCCCTGAAGTATTAGCATTCTTCTTTCACCAAAAATGCCCTCAGACACAGAAGCCCCAAAGCCTTATCCTACTATTACATAAGGCTCAACTTGAAGCTAAATACACTTACCTTTAAACGAGATCAGGGTGTAGATTAGTTTCCTTGGGTATGTGCATCTCCTCATGATCCAAAGACTTGTGAATTAAAATACAAGTCATTCTGTTCTCCAATACATTATAAAGCAGGTGCAAGAGAACTGAACAAACAACAACAGAAGAATAAATGTGTCGAAATGGGAGAAACAAAGAAGTCTCTGTTTCATACCAATGCTAAAATCCACCAGGTTCAAAATTGCCCCTGCCCCCTTGATTAGCTGTTTCTATTCCTTGATTCTCCTCAACTAAGCTTTTTCCACTATTCTTAACCATTCCATTTTCCTTGGTTAGCTCTCCTTGCCTGGTTTCTGCCTGGAGGAAGTTGGAGGTTCAAAGATCTCTTTGCATTTTGAATGGTGTCTGTTCTTTTCTTTTCAAACTGGCAACTTTGAAATCTTTGTAGACTTTCTGTATATCAAATTAAAGTCCACTCCATTAGACCCAAGTCATACTTATAAATCTCTTTGAGACAAGCTTTCCTCTACCTTAGGCTGAGGGTCAAGGTGCTGAGAGGTAATATTTTAAAAGACTTTTAGAAGCCCTCTTATTTAGAAGAGATGTTCTAGGAAGAATGCCCATAAAATTCTTAGAAATCATTGTGTCTAGCTGAGAGGATTTATGAGGTACCATTCTAAATCTTTGAGGTCTTAAAAAGGCATTATGGCCACACCCTTGGGATTTAATCCTGAGACTATATTTTACTGATTAGAGCCCTGGATTTGATCTTTTCTCTCAAGTCATTTCTTATTTTGAAATCTATGTGAAACCTCAGTTTACCTCAAATCAAATAGGACCTTACATGGAAATGTATTATCTGGATTTTATTAGAAGTTTAATTGTTTCTGATTAGTTCATCATGCTATTGTTAGGCCCAGAAAGGCCTAATCACGAGAGACGTCACTTCTCAGATCACCAAGACTCGAATTTGATGCAATCAGCAAGAGGATTTATTGAACCAGCACGCCGGGGTTCAATCATCCCCGACAGGAGCGAACCCCGTCCTCAGTTACAGAGCAGTTTTTATACAAAAGTTAAAAGTAGGTATGGGTGGGGTGACGACAATCTAAACAAACTGATTGGTGGGCATAGCTTGACCTTTACGGAGATTGGTCTGGAAATTATCAGGCTAACAAGGCTGATTGACCACCTTGCGGCGGTTAGCCAATTCCCAGAGGGAAAAAGGGGGCAGGTTCTTTTTCCATGAGTCATGACTTGCCTCTAAGGATCAGAACAAAGGATTACTTTTAAAATTTAACTTTTTCTCTTCACTATCGAATGAGAGATAAATACGTGAATAGCTTTACTGAAACATTGCATTTTCAAACTTCTGCTCAGAAGTATACTTACTCAATTTTTATCACTGGTATATTTTTCATCACCAGTCAATTTTTTCCCACTTAGAAACAATTAAAAGTGGTGTAGATAGATGAGCAGCAGTTACAGGATTACCTTAGAAGAGGTCCTTGCATGTCTTCACTCCAGGAGAGATTTCACCTCAGATGTGGAAAAAATGTTGCTTTCTACCAGAAAGAGGGAGTCAAACAATGTACAACTTCAAAATTCTCATATTCCCTGTAAATTGTCCAAATGGCACCAGAAAAATTTCAGAGGCTCCTTCCCAATCAAAGCCTTAACTTTAACAATGGTCTCCTCAAGACTGTGACTGTACTTTGTGGAATAATAAAGCGTTCTCTAGGATTAAAGTATTATTTAACTTTGAAAAGAGCCAGTTCTATGGTTATTAGCACATAATGGTTTCTTTGAGGGCAGTTATAGAAGCTTTGTGTGTGTGTGCGAAATCACTTCAATTGTGTCTGACTCTTTGTGACCTTATGTACTGTAGCGCACCAGGCTCCTGTGTCCTTAAGATTCCCCAGGCATGAATTCTGGAGTGGGTTGCCCTCCTCCAGGGACCTTCCCAACCTAGGGGACAAACCTGTGTCTCTTACGCCTACTTGCATTGGTAGGCAAGTTCTTTACCACTAGTGCCACCTGGGAAGCCCATATCAGCTTTTTGGATCCTTACCAAACAAAGTATGAGCAGATAATGAAAAGCCTAAACTCATCATCTTATTTCTCCAAGTTCTTCAATATAATTAACAGTAAGAGATTAAACCCATCATACTCCTTATGGTCAATTATCCCATTACTTTCACTATTGTAGCCAATTTTTGGTCACCCAAATATTTGCTTTCTATAGGCAAACATTGCCTAATCATAGTGAAAGCTTTCATAATTTCACAGCTAAGTATTTGGACATGGGCTTTGGGTTGTTATTGGCCAACAGAGCTAAAAATTTGGGAAGAGATGAACGTGTAGTGAATAAGGCCAAGGATAAGCTATAAGCTGCTGGCATGTCCACAAATGGCATATTCCAAGCATAGTGACTACTGCTTCATTTACACATTCTAAATGTTATGGTTTTCTTTTTATCTTTTCTTGTTTTGATTAATGTCAACCTAGACTCAAACAGTTGGTATGCTCTGAAATTTGGTTTCAGCTGAGCCAAATTAATATAATTGGAAGAATCTGTGGAACCATAAAGAGAAGTAGCAGAGGTTTAACCAAACTGACACATGGTTAGGCAATTTGACACACACAAGACTGTAATAGTTTAAGAGCTCAAGTTATCATTATTTGTTAATGTTCACTGCCCTTGCTTTCACGTAATTATAAACACAATTTATTTTAAGCAAAACAAGCAAAACCCTCTCTTGCTATGTTATGTGTATTGAAAAATTAGAAAATTTGAAGGAAAAAACTGTTCACCATTCAGGTGACAGGCTTGGAAAATATAGAATCAGAGATGTGATAAAAGAAATTGGATCGTGTAAGCATCGTGTATGCAATGAAAAGCAAAGTAAGACATGAGGATAAGAAGCTGTTCGGAATTGAGAATAGAGTGCTAAAATGTAATAATAAAATTTGATCAAAGAGGTTCTGTGAAAATAGCAATATGGGAGTGTGTGTGTGTGTGTGTGTGTGTGTGTGTATGCTGGAATAATGAATAAACTTTTTCCTTGGATTATTCTTGAATTTAAGATTTTACAGTGTCTTAAAGAGAAACTGAAATAGAGTATTTTGTGTGTAAGTTTATTAAAGAATCTGCTTCATGTCAATAACTTAGATTTTAAGTGTTGAGGTTTAGAAAAAATAGCTGTTATTTTCTAAAGTTTGCAGTCTTTTCAGCAATTTAAAATAAAAATGAAGTGAAAATATTTCTGTGTGTCTAAATAGGTTATACAAGTTATTTTAAAATGAGTGGTTCAAAGTCTTCTTAGGAAAAACACTAGACATTTGATGGAAGAGCTAAACTGAGTAAAAGAGACAATGATTGATTTTAACTAGTCATGCTTTTAACCAGTTAGAACTTCAAGTCTAGCAGACTGTGAGATAGTCAAAGATAATTTAAGAAATAACAGACATAGGAAAACTGCCATGAAGCAGATGCTACAAAAGCATTGAAGTTGAGCAAATATATGTCAAATATAAGGCATTGACCTTTACTCTTTATAATTTTACAGTCATACATGTTTATTGACAAGTGATAGTACCAGAAAAATAAAAAAAATATTTCTTGCATTTGTCAGTTTTCCATCCCATTATTATTATTATTTGCGGATGCACATGTGAACTTCACATAGGGTCAGTGTTCAACTAAAACAAGCATTTCTTGTAATAGTGATATTTTGATTTGACCTTTTAACATAATTGTTAAGTAAAAATTACTTATGGGACTTTTTTTCTGGGAAAGATGGAGAAAAGCAATTCAGGGAATATTGGAAAGTGAAGTCTTAGCAGTAAAATAACACTTTTCTGTAATTGAAATTACATCAACAAACATAGTCTCAGAACTATTTTTCTTTTCTATATTGTTTGTTCTGTGCAAAAGAACAAAAATTGTTATTCAGTGTATGGAAATAAACAGGATGTTGCATTAATAGGATTAATAGGATATTTGTATAATAAATAGGATATTGTATTACTTTGCTAGACTGCCATCACAAAATACTACAAACTGGATGCCTTAAAAACAGAAATTTGTAGTTTCACAGTTTTGGAGGCTGGAAGCCCATGATCAAGGTGCAGGAAGCTTGGTTTCTCCTGAATCCTCTTTCCTTAGCATGCAGGTTGTCCCCCTTCTTTGTGCTTCTGCACTGGTGTCTCTTCCTCTTCTCAGGATGTAGTCATATTGTATAAGGCCCCACCCTAAAGACCTTCTTTCAATTCGATCACCCCTTGTAAATCTTACCTCTAAATATGGTTTCATTTGGAGGTATTAGTGATTGGGTCAAAACATATAAATTTAGTGAGGATACAATTCAACCCATCATATATATTTAGTTTCTTTTAAAGTAGAAATATAAGGTCAGTTCATGTATTTCCTCCCCTCCTTTGGCAAGTATCTTGCTAAAATCTTGTATTCGTATTAAAAAAAATTGAAACTATGCATTACCCAGATTTCACGATATATGCTATTTCTGAATCTCACATCAATAGCATGGGATTCATATTATTACTACTTTCAAATACCAAGATAAAGCTCAGAGACATTTAGTGAACTGTCCTTTTTTTAATTCAGGAAGAAAGTGCAATGCCAGGATATGACCCTAGTTTTGCTGACTTTAGTACTCTCTAATAAAGCTGCCTGTAGACTTTATTCAAGAAATGTTAATAAATTGTGAATCAACATCAGGAGTTGGCAGATGGTTCCCAGCTATACACATTATTCAGTTTAATTGTGTTTAATTAGAATGATCAAAATGTGTGTTTGGGAATACGGATAATGTGCCTTTAAAAACTCACCAAGTTTATTAATGTGAGATTTGAATAGCCAACTAAATTGTTTCTTTCAAAATCTTAATGTAGTATAAATTCTTTTTAGAATTTTTAATTTAAAAATGATTATAAAGCTGAACTTCCACAAATACACACTATGGACACAACTCTAGCTAGTGTTTATTGTGAAAGACAGGCATAATATAGTTTTAAAATTGAATTGCCAAAAGTCATTCCCTCTCTTTAAAATATATAATCTACAATCTAGCACAAGAATCCTAAAGAGAATATAAATCACATTCGTCCAAATATTACTTACATTTTTACCATATGTTACACACTAGGTATTGATTTATTGTAACTGTGAACATAGTAAATGTAATCTCAAAAATCCATGATGTCCCTTAACTAAAGCAAAGAAATCTATAAGGTTCAGTTGAAAAATAAAAAAGGAAAATTTTTCAGTCACTCTTTAATATTGGAACCAGGTAGGCATGCTGGCTATTGATTTCCCAGTCTTTATCACATACTCAGATGTTCCATAAAGGCAGGAGCAACTAGATTCCATTTTCTGTTTGCAGTTCTCGTTCTTGTTTCTTTTTCCTTTGTTTCATGTTATAAAAGCAACTCGCAAACTTATTCTTTCAGTTAAAATTTAACAGTCTGTCTGTTTCTGTATGATCCTAAGCTTTTCCAAAATCTTTAGCTGAATCAAATAGATGGGGGAACAATGAAAACAGTGACAAACTTTATTTTCTTGGGCTTCAAAATCACTGCAGATGGTGACTACAGCCATGAAATTAAAACACACTTGCTCCTTGGAAGAAAAGCAATGACAAACCTAGACACCATATTAAAAAGCAGAGACATCACTTTACCTAGAAAGGTCTGTCTAGTCAAAGGAATATTTCTTCCAGTAGTTGTGTATGGATTTGAGAGCTGGACAATAAAAAAGACTGAGTGCCAAGGAATGGATGCCTTCAAACTGTGGTGCTGGAGAAGACTCTGGAGAGTCCTTTGGACTGAAAGGAGATCAAACCAGTCAATCCTAAAGGAAATCAGCCCTGAATATTCATTGGAAATATTGATGTTGAAGCTGAAACTCCAATACTTTGGCCACCTGATGCGAAGAGCCAACTAATTGGAAAAGACACTGTTGGGAAAGATTGAATGTAGGAGGAGAAGTGGATGACAGAGAATGAAATGTTTGGATGGCATCACTGACTCAATGGACTTGAGTTTGAATGGGCTCCAAGAAATGGCAGGGTACAGGGAGGCCTGGTATGCTGCAGTCTATGGGGTTGCAAAGAGTCAGACATGACTGAGTGGCCGAACATCAACGAGAAGAATCATTGTCAGTGGGCACATATCACTTCACTACAACACTCAGCACATGGCACAGAGAGCACTGTATTCTTAATTATATCCAGCTGATGTGTAAGAGGAAGCTGCTATTCTTAAGTACCTATGTTTTGTCAGGCACAAACTTGCTTTCCAAGAAAAAACTAGGTAAATTATATATATTTAATTCTTTTAACAGATGAATTAAGTATATCACTTATTTAACTACTATTTTCAGAAAGCTGAAACTGCAGTACTTTGGCCACCTCATGCGAAGAGTTGACTCATTGGAAAAGACTCTGATGCTGGGAGGGATTGGGGGCAGGAGGAGAAGGGGACGACAGAGGATGAGATGGCTGGATGGCATCACTGACTCGATGGGCATGAGTCTGAGTGAACTCCAGGAGGTGGTGATGGACAGGGAGGCCTGGCGTGCTGCGACTCTTGGGGTCGCAGAGAGTAGAACACGACTTAGTGACTCAAGTGACTGAACTGACTTAATCCTTTTAACAGATCAATTAAGTATGTCATTTATTTAACTATTTTCAGAAAGCTGAAATACTAAGATAATTTAAGAAGCTTGTTCAAGACACATATATAACAAAACCGGGGGAAAAAAATCTATAAATTGAAATCTTGGGAAAAGGAGAAGGGTTCAGCAGAGAATGATATGGTTAAACATCATCACAGACTCAATGGACATAAATTTGAGCAAACTCTGGTAGATAATGATGGACAGGGGAGTCTGGCATGCTGCACTCCATGGGGTTGCAAAGAGTCAGACACAACTTACAGACTGAACAAAAACAACATAGTAAGAATTAAGTGGAAAAAAATACACAAAATATTCTTATAATATTACTTGGAGCAAGGTATGCCATTAATCATGGTTGCTTTTTTTAAATTTTTTAATGTTTGCACTATTATCTCACCATTCAGCACTGGTTGCTCCAGGATAATAGCAACTGCCTAAATCTGAATTTCTCAACATATCCTTCCAGATGACCATAGTATAAACAAATAAAATAAAACAGAAGAAACATGAAATAAAAACATGTTTCACCACTTAGGATCTCTAGAACATAGAAGTATTTCACAAATTCAATTATTTGAAAAGAAATAACCACCAAATTTAAATAATGATACCGGAAAGAATGGAGTTCAGTTCAGTTCAATCACACAGTCACGTCTAACTCCATGGACTGCAGCACACCAGGCTTCCTTGTCCATCACCAGCTCCTGGAGCTTCCTCAAACTCATGTCCATCTAGTCGGTGATGCCATCCAGCCTTCTTATCCTCCGTTGTCCCTTTCTCCTCCTGCCTTCAATCTTTCCCAGCACAAGAGTCTTTTCCAATGAGTCAACTCTTTGCATGAGGTGGACAAATTATCGGAGTTTCAATTTCAGCATCAGTCCTTCCAATGAATATTCAGGACTGATTTCCTTTAGGAAGGAATGGTTGCATCTCCTTGCTGTCCAAGGGTTTCTCAAGAGTCTTCTGCAGCAGCACAATTGAAAGCATCAAGTCTGTGCTCAGCTTTCTTTATAGTCCAACACTTAAATCCATATATGATTACTGGAAAAATCATAGCTTTGATTAGATGGACCTTTGTTGACAAAGTAATGTCTCTGTTTTTTAAAATGCTGTCTAAGTTGGTCATAACTATTCTTCCAACACTTTGGCCACCTGATGAGAAGAGCTGACTCATTTGAAAAGACGCTGATGCTAGGATAGATTGAGGGCAGGAGGAGAAGGGGAAGAAAGAATATGAGATGGTTGGATGGCCTCACCTGGTTTCGATGGTCTCTGGGAGTTGGTGATGGACAGGGAGGCCTGGCATGCTTCAGTTCATGGGCTCTCAGAGTCGGACATGACTGAGCAACTGAACTGAACTAGGTTGGTCATAATTTTTCTTTCAAGGAGCAAGCATCTTTTAATTTCATGGCTGAAGTCACTATCTGCAGTGATTTTGGAGCCCCCCAAAATAAAGTCTCTCACTGTTCTATTGTTTCCACATCTATTTGCCATGAAATGATGGGACCAGATGCCATGATCTCAGTTTTATGAATGTTGAGTTTTAAGACAACTTTTATAGTCTTATCTTTCACTTTTTTCAAGAGGTTGTTTAGTTCTTCATTGCCATAAGGGTGGTGTTGTCTGTATATCTGAGATTATTGACATTTCTCCCAGCAATTTTGATTCCAGCTTATGCTTCTTCCAGCCCAGCATTTCTCATGATGTATTCTTCATATAAGTTAAATAAACAGGGTGACAATATACTGCCTTAACATACTCCTTTCCCTATTTGAAACCAGTCTGTTGTTCCATGTCCAGCTCTAACTGTTGCTTCTTGACCTGAATACAGATTTCTCAGGAGGCAGGTCAGATGGTCTGGTATTCCCATTTCTTTCAGAATTTTCCACAGTTTGTTATGATCCACATAGTCAAAGGCTCTGGTGTAGTCAATAAAGCAGAAGTAGATGCTTTTCTGGAATTTTCTTGCTTTATCAATGACCCAACAGATGTTGGCAATTTGATCTCTGGTTCCTCTGCCTTTTCTAAATCCAGCTTGACCATCTGGAAGTTCATGGTTCATGTCCTACTGAAGCCTGGCTTGGAGAATTTTGAGCATTACTTTGCTAGTGTATGAGTGCAATTTTGTGCTAGTTTGAGCATTCTTTGGCATTGCCTTTCTTTCAGATTGGAATGAAAAGTAATCTTTCCCAGTCCTGTGGCCACTGGTGCATTTTCCAAATTTGCTGGCATATTGAGTGCAGCACTTTCACAGCATTGTCTTTCAGGATTTAAAATAGCCCAACTGGAATTCCATCACCTCCACTAGCTTTGTTTGTAGTGATGCTTTCTAAGGCCCATTTTACTTTGCATTCTAGGCTGTCTGGTTCTAGAAGGAGGGAGAGGAGATTGCAAAGAGAGTGGGGGTGTTAGAACACAGAAAAAAATCATCAACAGAAAGACAGAGTCTAAAACTAAAGTCAAATGCTGAACACATATCTGGGAGTTGGTAGTTCATAATACTAGCAACATAGAAAGGGATTCAAAGAGACCTAGACCAGCGGTGGCACTCTTGGACTTATTTTTTTCTAGGAGAAGTAGATCTATGAAGAGATATGTGGTGCTTCTCAGAGAAATGGCAATGGATGAGGTAGAAAACAGGATAAAATATCTAGAAACAGGCAAAAGTCAGGCGAACTGAATGCAACCCCTGTATTAAGCAAATTGAGAGAGAGTATAAATCAGATGAGAAAAATTTATCATAATAAAAGAACTTCAAAATGAAAGATGATTATAATACTTTATTCCAAATCCTCAAGCAAACATGAACAAGAATTAAAAACTTGAGTCAATTTGAGTTTTAAAAAACAGCATGAAATACAATGAGATTTCACTGAAATCAAGAAAAATTACTAGAAGTCACTCTCATCATGAAAATGAAAAGTAAATTACAAAGTGCCCAAGAGAGTATAGATCTGAATGACAATTTAGTAAGGAACTTTGAAGAAAGATAGGAAAAGTGGCCAGTAGAATAAAAATTAGATCCTTAAAGAATCAGATCAAAAGTGACTAAAATGGAAGACATATATAATTGGGTGATCTGAAGAAGAAAAAGAAAGAAACAGAATAATGTTTTAAATTTTAATATTAGAAAAATGTTCTTATAAAAAAGTCCACATAGACTTGGAAAAATTGGTCCAGAGCAATCCACTGTAAGGCACAATTTAGAAAAACTATTGAGCCAAAATTCACAATATACATATAGCATATGGATTTCTATGTACCCAGAACCACCTATATGAAGCAGAAAGTACAGAGGACAGCAGAAGAAAAATAAATACTCTTGTAATTAAATACNTATTAGAAAAATGTTCTTATAAAAAAGTCCACATAGACTTGGAAAAATTGGTCCAGAGCAATCCACTGTAAGGCACAATTTAGAAAAACTATTGAGCCAAAATTCACAATATACATATAGCATATGGATTTCTATGTACCCAGAACCACCTATATGAAGCAGAAAGTACAGAGGACAGCAGAAGAAAAATAAATACTCTTGTAATTAAATACCAAACAATTTAACATAAGATTCTCAATGCAAGATACATCAAGATGTTAAAAAATAAGAAAGAACAAAGATAAGGGGATTTTAGGGATATATATCAAATAATACTGTAATAATAGAAAATATATTCTTCTGAAGGATGTATCATAGTCATTAAAAATGGCATGTGTGTCCTCCTTCAGTCAATTATGTCCAACTTTTTATGACCTATAAAAAGTTGTGCATCTCCTGATTTGGCAAGCAGATTCTTTACCAGTGTGCCACCTGGGAAGTCCAAAAATGGCATATTACATCACAGAATGATCAATAAATCCCTTAATGTAGAACAATTAAGAACAACACCATCTGATGATAATGGAATTAACTAGAAATTAAAAATAATTAAGCAATATCTAAATTAATTAAAAATGAGAAAGAAAACCTTTTGTTAAATGATGCTGGGCAAAAAGAAAAATACAATAAATAGAGAATTTCTGAAAAATAATTATGAAAATGATACACATCAAATCCATGGTGTATATTTTAAGCAGTGGTGTTGAATTCCTAACTAAAAATGCCAGAAAATATCAACAATGCAATCCAAAAGAAAACACAATAAAAAATTAATAATTGGTAGAAAACAGAAGATCAATAAATCATATTAATAAATAAAATCATGGTTCTTTGAACAAAGTTGACAAATAAGTAACTACTTGATTAATTAAAAAAAAAAGGAGACAACACAGNGTAGATGAATCTGGAGCCTGTTTTATAGAGTGAAGTAAGTCAGGGAAAAATAAATATTGTCTATTAATGCATATATATAGAATCTAGGAAAATGGCATTGATGAACCTATTTGTAAGGCAGCTATAGGGACTTAGAGAACAGACTTGTGCACACAGAAGTAAGAAGAGGGTGGACAAAGTGAGAGATTAGCTTTGAAACATATACATTACCATATGTCAAATATATAGCCAGTGGGAATTTGCTGTATGATTCAGGAAGCTCAACCCTGTGCTCTGTGAAAACCTAAAATGGTGGGATAAAGTGGGAGATGGGAGGGGGGTTCAAAAGGGGAGGGACACATATATACCTATGGCTGTTTCATGCTGATGTATGCCAGAAACTAACACAACATTCTAAAGCAGTTTTCCTACAATTAAAAACAAATACATTTTTAAAATAAAAATAAATTTTAAAAACTGAAAAAAAAGAAAAAAACCAATGTGTATATGGTCAGGATGGTGCTAGGATTAAAAGTGTCTATGAAGTGTTAGAAAAATGCTTGGTTCAGTAAATATTGACCATTACTAATGAATAAACAAATTAAAATATTAAGTGAATATATATACACATACACATATATGAAGAGATTATAACAGGATTTGTAATTGTGATTTTTGTAAGAAGAACCAGACTTACTTTCTGGCCTTAGAAAGCAGAACTGTGTATGAAAAGAAAACTGAGTTCAGTTCCATGAATGCCCTGGTATACTATGTGAAGGCTTTTCGGGTCCCAGTGCAAGGAATGCTATCCTAAAGAGAACCAATTGTCTTACATATAGAGATGATAAGGATTATTATATGGAAAAGACACTGTAGCCAGTATTTGTAAAGGAGGCTATTTTGAGAGATATTTCCATACAGGTCTTCATTCAGTTCAGTTCATTCGGTTCAGTAGCTCAGTCGTGTCCGACTCTTTGTGACCCCATGAATCGCAGCACGCCTTAGGAGATCTAAAAAGATTCTCCTCAACTTTTTGGCTGAAAACTAACCCACACATGTATAATGGAAACTATGTGAAAAAGAGGAAAGAATCACTGGAGAGCAACATAGTAAAATACTCCTACAGTGTACAGAGAATAATTTTCATTCTCACCTTGCTCAGAACTATTATAAATGCATTTCATTTGTTTAACAAATATAGAGGAAAACACAATATTATGAGAAAAATGTATTAAAATTTCAAGGGGAATGCTGGAAATCAAAAATAAAATAGTTGGGAAAGGAAATACACTATAGGTTAAATAGTATGGTTGAAACAACAGTAGAAAATGTCAATGAATTTTTAAATATTCCAAATATAATAAGAGAACAAAAGAATTAAAAGCAATCCACAAAGCCTCAGTAAGGTGTATGTCAATATCACATAGTCTAATTGAGCTATTGAAGCTAGAAATTTGTACAGAAGAAACAATGAAAAACTAATGGTAAAACTGTTCCAAATGTGAAGAAAATATACATGGACAGATTAAAGCAATACAAGAAATCACAATAAAGTTGGGGTAAAGAAAACCACAGCAAAGTACATAATAATTAAATAGCTTAAAATCAGAGATAAAAAGAAAATATTAAAAGCAATCAGAAAAATGACATAGATTGTTTATAAATATACATTTATATCGTATATTATATGTATATTATATATACAATGTCTATTGTATATAAATAGACATTGATTGTATATAAATATGTGATTAAAGCCCTTTCTAATAATAGAATGCTAACAAAAGTAGAATAATCTGTGAATTGGAAAATCACTGTTTTAGAATTAACATAGTAAATTGTATTCTGTTAAAGAAAACATTGATGGATACTGAAACCATCAGTCAGTTCAGTCACTCAGTAATGTCCAACTATTTGCAACTCCATGGACTGAAGGATGCTAGGCTTCCTTGTCCATCACCAGTTCCTGGAACTTGCTCAAACTCATGTTCATTGAGTCGGTGATGCCATCTAGCCATCTCATCCTCTGTTGTCCCCTTCTCCTCCTGTCTTCAATCCTTCCCACCATCAGGGTATTTTCTAGTGAGTCAGTTCTTTGCATTAGGTGGCCAAAGTTCTAGAATTTCAGCTTCTTCCAATGAATATTCAGGACTGATTTCCTTTAGGATGGACAAGTTGAATCTCCTTGCAGTCCAAGGAACTCTCAAGAGTATTCTCCAGTACCAGTTCAAAAGCATCAATTCTTTGGTGCTCAGCTTTTTTATAGTTCAACTGTCACATCCATACATGACTACTGGAGAAACCATAGTTTTGATTAAGTGGACCTTTGCTGGCAAACTAATGTCTCTGCTCTTCTTTCAGGGAGCAATGGTCTTTTAATTTCATGGATGCAGTCACCTCTGCAGTGATTTCGGAGCTCAAAAAGTCTGTCACTGTTTCCATTGCTTCCCCATGTATGTGCCACGAAGTAATGGGCCCAGATGCCATGATCTTAGTTTTCTGAATGTTGAGTTTTAAGCCAACTTTTTCACTCTCCTCTTTCACTTTCATCAAGAGGCTCTTTAGTTCTTCACTTTCTGTCACAGGGGTGATGTCATCTGCATATCTGAGGTTATTGATATCTCTCCCGGCAATCTTGATTCCAGCTTGTGCTTCATGCAGCATAAGCAAGGTGACAATACACAGCTTGATGCATACTCCTTTCCCAATTTGGAACCAGTCTGTTGTTCCATGTCTGGTTCTAACTGGTGCTTCTTGACCTGCATACAGATTTCTCAGATGGCAGGTAAGGTGGTCTGGTATTCCCATCACTTGAAGAATTTTCTGCAGTTTGTTTTGATCCACACAGTCAAAGGCTTTGACATAGTCAATAAAGTAGAAGCAGATGGTTTTCTGGAACTCTCCTGCTTTCTCAATGATCCAATGGATGTTGGAAATTTGATCTCTGGTTCCTCTGCCTTTTCTAAATCCAGCTTGAACATCTGGAAGTTCATGGTTCATGTACTGTTGAAGCCTGGCTTGGAGAATTTTGAGCATCACCTTTCATAGCATGTGAGATGAGTGCAATTGTGAGGTAGTTTGATCATTCTTGGAATTGCCTTTTTTGGAATTGAAATGAAAACTGGCATTTCCAGTCTTGTGGCCACTGCTAAGTTTTCCTAATTTGCTGCCATATTGAGTGCAGCACTTTCTCAACATCATCTTTTAGCATTTGAAATAGATNTCACATAGTCTAATTGAGCTATTGAAGCTAGAAATTTGTACAGAAGAAACAATGAAAAACTAATGGTAAAACTGTTCCAAATGTGAAGAAAATATACATGGACAGATTAAAGCAATACAAGAAATCACAATAAAGTTGGGGTAAAGAAAACCACAGCAAAGTACATAATAATTAAATAGCTTAAAATCAGAGATAAAAAGAAAATATTAAAAGCAATCAGAAAAATGACATAGATTGTTTATAAATATACATTTATATCGTATATTATATGTATATTATATATACAATGTCTATTGTATATAAATAGACATTGATTGTATATAAATATGTGATTAAAGCCCTTTCTAATAATAGAATGCTAACAAAAGTAGAATAATCTGTGAATTGGAAAATCACTGTTTTAGAATTAACATAGTAAATTGTATTCTGTTAAAGAAAACATTGATGGATACTGAAACCATCAGTCAGTTCAGTCACTCAGTAATGTCCAACTATTTGCAACTCCATGGACTGAAGGATGCTAGGCTTCCTTGTCCATCACCAGTTCCTGGAACTTGCTCAAACTCATGTTCATTGAGTCGGTGATGCCATCTAGCCATCTCATCCTCTGTTGTCCCCTTCTCCTCCTGTCTTCAATCCTTCCCACCATCAGGGTATTTTCTAGTGAGTCAGTTCTTTGCATTAGGTGGCCAAAGTTCTAGAATTTCAGCTTCTTCCAATGAATATTCAGGACTGATTTCCTTTAGGATGGACAAGTTGAATCTCCTTGCAGTCCAAGGAACTCTCAAGAGTATTCTCCAGTACCAGTTCAAAAGCATCAATTCTTTGGTGCTCAGCTTTTTTATAGTTCAACTGTCACATCCATACATGACTACTGGAGAAACCATAGTTTTCATTAAGTGGACCTTTGCTGGCAAACTAATGTCTCTGCTCTTCTTTCAGGGAGCAATGGTCTTTTAATTTCATGGATGCAGTCACCTCTGCAGTGATTTCGGAGCTCAAAAAGTCTGTCACTGTTTCCATTGCTTCCCCATGTATGTGCCACGAAGTAATGGGCCCAGATGCCATGATCTTAGTTTTCTGAATGTTGAGTTTTAAGCCAACTTTTTCACTCTCCTCTTTCACTTTCATCAAGAGGCTCTTTAGTTCTTCACTTTCTGTCACAGGGGTGATGTCATCTGCATATCTGAGGTTATTGATATCTCTCCCGGCAATCTTGATTCCAGCTTGTGCTTCATGCAGCATAAGCAAGGTGACAATACACAGCTTGATGCATGCTCCTTTCCCAATTTGGAACCAGTCTGTTGTTCCATGTCTGGTTCTAACTGGTGCTTCTTGACCTGCATACAGATTTCTCAGATGGCAGGTAAGGTGGTCTGGTATTCCCATCACTTGAAGAATTTTCTGCAGTTTGTTTTGATCCACACAGTCAAAGGCTTTGACATAGTCAATAAAGTAGAAGCAGATGGTTTTCTGGAACTCTCCTGCTTTCTCAATGATCCAATGGATGTTGGAAATTTGATCTCTGGTTCCTCTGCCTTTTCTAAATCCAGCTTGAACATCTGGAAGTTCATGGTTCATGTACTGTTGAAGCCTGGCTAGGAGAATTTTGAGCATCACCTTTCATAGCATGTGAGATGAGTGCAATTGTGAGGTAGTTTGATCATTCTTGGAATTGCCTTTTTTGGAATTGAAATGAAAACTGGCATTTCCAGTCTTGTGGCCACTGCTAAGTTTTCCTAATTTGCTGCCATATTGAGTGCAGCACTTTCTCAACATCATCTTTTAGCATTTGAAATAGATCAACTGGAATTCCATCACCTCCACTAGCTTTGTTTGTAGTGATGCCTCCTAAGGCCCACTTGACTTCATATTCCAGGATCCTTGTTTCTAGTCCAGTACTTACACCATCGTGGTTATCTGGGTCATGAAGATCTTTCTTGTACAGTTCCTCTGTGTATTCTTGCCACCTCTTCTTAATATCTTCTGCTTCTGTTAAGTCCATACCATTTCTGTCCTTTATTGTGCCATCTTTGTATGAAATGTTCCCTTGGTATTTCTAGTTTTCTTGAAGAGATCTCTAGTCTTTCCCATTCTATTGTTCTCCTCTATTTCTTTGCATTGATCACTGAGGAAGACTTTCTTATTTCTCCTTGCTATTCTTTGGAACTCTGAGTTCAGATACTTCTATCTCTCCTTTTCTCTATGGCTTTTAGCTTCTGTTCTTTTCTAAGCTATTTGTAAGGCCTCTTCAGACAACCATTTTGCCTTTTTCATTCCTTTTTTCTTGGGGATGGTCTTGATCACTGCCTCCTGTACAATATCACAAAGCTCAGTCTGTAGTTTTTCAGGCACTCTATCAGACCTAATCCCTTGAATCTATTTGTCACTTCCACTATATTGTCGTAAGGGATTTGATTTAAGTAATAACTGAATGTTCTAGTGGTTTTCCCTACTTTCTTCAACTTAAGTCTGAAATTTGCAATAAGGAGTTCATGATCTGAGCCACAGTCAGCTCCCCATCTTGTTTTGCTGACTGTATAGAGCTTCTTCATCATTGGCTGCAAAGAATATAATAAATCTGATTTTGATACTGACCATCTGGTGATGTCCATGTGTACAGTGTTCTCCTGTGTTGTTGGGAGATAGGNAATAAGGAGTTCATGATCTGAGCCACAGTCAGCTCCCCATCTTGTTTTGCTGACTGTATAGAGCTTCTTCATCATTGGCTGCAAAGAATATAATAAATCTGATTTTGATACTGACCATCTGGTGATGTCCATGTGTACAGTGTTCTCTTGTGTTGTTGGGAGATAGGTGTTTGCTATGACCAGTGTGTTCTCTTGGCAAAACTCTATTAGCCTTTACCCTGCTTCATTTTGTACTCCAAGGTCCAATTTGCCTGTTACTCCAGGTGGTTCTTGAATTCCTACTTTTGCATTCCAGTCCCCTAAGATGAAAAGAACATCTTTTATGGGTGTTAGTTCTAGAATGTCTTATTGGTCTTCGTAGCACTTTTCAGTTTCAGCTTCTTCAGCATTACTGCTTGGCACATAGACTCAGATTACAGTGATATTGAATGGTTTGCCTTGGAAATGAACAGAGATCATTCTGACCTTTTTGAGATTGCATCGGGTACTGCATTTCGGACTCTTTATTTAACTAAAACCATAGATTTGGAGGAATTGATGTAGAATGTGTTATTTATACAGTCTCTGATAGCCCACCCCATAAATTCATTAATGACAAAAGGAAAAATGCTTAAATGGTGAAGGAATCAAAAACTACCACAACAAATCTTACAGGATTGGACAGATTCTTAAATGGCTACCCGTTATACTCTTCTCTTGGTAGTCACAGTGTGTCTAAACCTATTTGTTAGGGTGTGCACAGAAACTGCTATTCAAATCAATAGAACACAACAACAATTATGGAGTATCACCTATAAGAGAAACTTAGATAAGGCTATAATTCATCTTGCTAGTAAACTCTTTCCCTTGCTGACTTTGATTAAGATGCTTCTGTAAACTGCCTATTGAGAGCTCTCTGGAACTGAAGGAAACCTCAAACTAATAGCTAGCAAGAAATTGAGACCCTCAGTCCTGTGCCCTGCAAGGTTCTGAATTCTGATAATAACCAGGTGAGATTTGAAGGAGATTGTTTTGCAGTTGATCCCTGAAATGATATCACAGCCTCAGTTGACATCTTGATTATGGCAAAGATTCTGAAGCAGAGACCCTGTTGAGTCCAAATTGCAGATCCAATGTAACTGTCATACCATAAATGCGTGTACTTTAAGATGTTAATTTTATGGCCCTACTGTTCTACGATGGGGTTTCCCAGGTGGCACTAGTGGTAAAGAACTTGCCTGCCAGTGCAGGAGATGTAAGAGACATGGGTTCAATCTCTGGGCTGGGAAGATTCCCTGGAACAAGCCATGGCAGCCCATTCCAGTATTCTTGCCTGGAGAATCCCATGGACAGAGGAGCCTGGCAGGCTACAGTCCATAAGGTTGCACTGAAGCAACTCAGGATGCATGCATTGTTCTACAACAATAGGTAATTAATACACCAAGCAATCAAAATTAACATCTTGAATAAGAGATAAAGATTATATGCTACCAGATGTGAGACTCTGAAAAAGATACATTATTTATGTCATGTTCAAGCCCCAAATGTACAACTTGAATCTACTCATAGAGAAACATCAGCAAAATGAAAGCTCATGAATATTCTATAAAATTATTAGCTGTGGGACTTCCCTGGAGGTCCAGCGGTTAAGACTTCACCTTCCAATGCAGGGAATCTAGGATCTATTGATTCCTGGTCAGGGAGCTAAGATCCCATAACCTATGGCCAAAAAAAAAAAAAAAAAAGATAGAAAAATATTGTAGCAAATTAGATAAAGACTTTATAAATGGTCCACAAAAAAATGTTTAAAAAATCACTAGTTGTATTTTTAATGGCACTAAAGAAAATATAAGACATTGCTATATATGTAATTAAACAACTTTGGTTTTAGGAAATGCATGTGAAGTATTATGGGTTTTATAAAGAGGATTATAAAGCAAGTGTGGGAAAGTGTTAAAAATTAATACATCTGCAGAAAATATTCAGTTATTTCTTACAATTTTTTGCAAAATTTTCTCTTTCAAATTATTTTTAAATAAAATGACAAAAATAATGATAAACAGACATTTGGGTTTTCCTCGGCACATTGTGTTACACTGAGAAACCTAATGGAACTTAGGATTTCACAGGATATAACCAAGGGATTATCACACATTGAGCCCAATATATCTTTAGTTAAAAATGCACAAACTATTAATGCCTTTTAGCTTCTACTAGTTTGCAGAAATCTTGACATGTAGAGGTAGAAAAAAATGTAAGTTTTCTCCATTCCTCGTTTAGAAAGCACCCTAATACATTTTATCAAAAGCTAATTAAAATTCCATGCCACTGGTAAAAAGAACATGAACACGAAATTTAGCAAAGGTAGATAAATCACTGGGACACTGGGAATTGACTGCAAGGGAAAAGAGCTTGAATATTGCAGCAAAACTAGGCCATCTATTCACTTCAACAGGAATCGATCGCTTATAATTTATCTGCAGAGCTCCCTGAGAAAAGAGAGGGAAAGCCACAGTATCATTATCATCATCATACAATTACTTATGTGTTAAATGGGTAATAAAACATGATGATACGCATTGTAAAGTAGAATGGGAGAAGGATCAGAATATGATATGGGAAGAGGAAAATTCTAATTTTAGGGAAGACACAAATAAATCATTTTCTCTCTTCAACTTCTCTCTGTCTGATCCCCAGACTTGAAAAAATGCAGTCGGATTTTGCTAAGTTACTATTACTCTCTCTAGTAGTTACAGTGACATTTAAAAATTTTAAGCATATATACAACCTATATTATTTTTCTCTGCAATTTACAAAATGATATTTAATGACATAGTAGCTTCAAAATCAAAGAAGTTTTTAAAAATTCTTGGCAGACTGGGAGGCTCAAGAGATGAGTATCAGGTTATACACTATCCCTGATTTCTAGGTTAACACTTTAAATTCCATTCTGCCTAGTGACAACTGGCTGTTCAAAGTGAAATGAACTTAGAGTTTAACAGAATTCAACAGTCATTTGTACTATCTACTGCCTTTTCCATTTTGTGGGTAAATAGTCTCTAGTCACCACTGTGCCTTCAGTTCAGCTCAGTTCAGTTGCTCAGTTGTGTCTGACTCTTTTTGACCCCATGAACTGCAGCATGCCAAGACTCCCTGTCCATCACCAACTCCTAGAGTGCACCCAAACTCATGTCCATTGAGTCAGTGATACCATTCAACCATCTCATCTTCTGTCATCCCATTCTCCTCTTGCCCTCAATCTTTCCCAGCATCAGGATCTTTTCAAATGAATCAGCTCTTCGTATCAGGTGGCCAAAGTATTGGAGTTTCAGCTTCAAACGTCAGTTCTTCCAATGAACACCTAGGATTGATCTCCTTTAGGATGGACTGGTTGGATCTCCTTGCAGTCCAAGGGACTCTCGAGAGTCTTCTCCAGCACCACAGTTCAAAAGCATCAGTTCTTCACCACTCAGCCTTCTTTATGGTCCAAATCTCACATCCTTATATGACTACTAGAAAAACCATAGCTTTAACTAGATTGATGTTTGTCAGCAAAATGATGTCTCTGCTTTCTAATATGCTGTCTAGCTTTGTCATAGCTTTTCTTCCAAGGAGCAAGTGTCTTTTTAATTTCATGGCTGCAGTCACCATCTGCAGAGATTTTGGAGCCCAAGTAAATAAAGTTTGTCACTGTTTCCCCNCGACTAAGGTCTGTCTAGTCAAGGCTGTGGTTTTTCCAGTAGTCATGTATGGATGTGAGAGTTGGACTGTGAAGAAGGCTGAGCGCCAAAGAATTTATGCTTTTGAACTGTGATGTTGGAGAAGACTCTTGGGAGTCCCTTGGACTGCAAGGAGATCCAACCAGTCCATTTTGAAGGAGATTGGCTCTGGGATTTCTTTGGAAGGAATGATGCTGAACCTGAAGCTCCAGTACTTTGACCACCTCATGCGAAGAGTTGACTTATTGGAAAAGACTCTGATGCTGGGAGGGATTGGGGGCAGGAAGAGAAGGGGATGACTGAGGATGAGATGGCTGGATGGCATCACGGACTCGATGGACGTGGGTCTGAGTGAACTCCAGGAGTTGATGTTGGACAGGGAGGCCTGGTGTGCTGCGATTCATGGGGTTGCAAAGAGTCGGACACGACTGAGCGACCGAATTGAACTGAACTACCAATAAAGCAGTAATCTTGAACAGGAAAATACAGATCCAAACAAAGGAAATCTCAGTGCCTGTGTTGTAAGAAG
The DNA here is from genome assembly GCA_006410615.1 of Neotragus moschatus. Taxonomy (NCBI): domain Eukaryota; kingdom Metazoa; phylum Chordata; class Mammalia; order Artiodactyla; family Bovidae; genus Neotragus; species Neotragus moschatus. The sequence goes on from SJYA01001250.1 coordinate 28,234, forward strand.
ATCACAAATTAAAGTAACCTGTGTGTGCTCTATGAAGTTGAATCTGAGTGATTGGGAAATAGAATTATACACTCCCTTTTTTGATTCTGTATCCTTAGCATGGCAAATATGGATGCAACTTTGCCTTCTTTAGTAAAATGTGCAATCTTCTGACACTAAAGATGTCTCTTCTACAGGGCATGGGAATATACAAAGAAAAGAATGTGTGTGTGTGTGCGTGCGCTGGGAAACCTGATAAGAGAAGACTTAATGCAAGAACAAGGTCAGTTTCGTGGACATGCAACCTGTATAGTCACTCAGGGCCTCATGGTTAGTTTACTGCTTTTCTTTCACTTTCTGAAATTCTTATTAATTTTTAAATAAAAGAACCTTGTATTTTCCTTTTACACTGAGCCCCACAAATTATCTAGCGAGTCTTGTGCAGAGCATCTGAAGAGATATCAGTTTATAACTGTGAATACTAAATAAACTTATTTGCTTTCATCTACCCGAGAGTTTGATAAAATGTTTTGAGCAGTGTCTGGTGATTTTTCGTACAATGGAAGAAAGAGAGAATATACTGAGGAGGAATAAGGAATTGCTATATAGTTATAGATAGTTTTGTTTGTTTGTTTGTTTTCATACCAAGATTCAGATACAATTTTGCAGACAACTAGACTTACCTATAGGAGAAGGCAGTGGCACCCCACTCCAGTACTCTTGCCTGGAAAATCCCATGGATGGAGGATCCTGGTGGGCTGCCGTCCATGGGGTCGCAAAGACTCGGACACTACTGAGCGACTTCACTTTCACTTTTCACTTTCATGCGTTAGAGAAGGAAATGGCAGCCCACTCCAGTGTTCTTGCCTGAAGAATCCCAGGGATGGCGGAGCCTCGTGGGCTGCCGTCTATGGGGTCGCACAGAGTCAGACACGACTGAAGTGACTTAGCAGCAGTGGCAGCAGACTTACCTATATTCAACTTTAAGGACCTCCCTTCTCTTTTGTCTTTCTACTTCTGCCATTATTTAATGCAATAAACATTTGCACTGTTCATTCTCAAAAGTAGATATTTTTCTGATCTATACTGAAGGCAATGGCACCCCACTCCAGTACTCTTGCCTGGAAAATCCCATGGATGGAGGAGCCTGGAGGGCTGCAGTCCATGGGGTTGCTAAGACTCGGGCACGACTGAGTGACTTCACTTTCACTTTTTACTTTCATGCATTGGAGAAGGAAATGGCAACCCACTCCAGTATTCTCGCATAGAGAATCCCAGGGACACAGGAGCCTAGTAGGCTGCTGTCTATGGGGTCACATAGAGTTGGACACGACTGAAGTGGCTTAGCAGCAGCGGCAGACTTACCTATATTCAACTTTAGGGGCCTCCTTTCTCCTTTGTCTTTCTACTTCTGCCATTATTTCATGCAATAAACATTTGCACTGGTCATTCCCAAAAGTAGATATTTTTCTGGTCTATAATGAAGGCAATGGCACCTCACTCCAGTACTCTTGCCTGGAAAATCCGATGGACGGAGGAGCCTGGAAGGCTGCAGTCCATGGGGTCACAAAGAGTCAGACACGACTGAGCGACTTCACTTTCAATTTTCACTTTCATGCCCTGGAGAAGGAAATAGCAACCCACTCCAGTGTTCTTGCCTGGAGAATCCCAGGGATGGAGGAGCCTGGTGGGCTTCTGTCTATGGGGTTGCATAGAGTCAGACAACTGAGGCGACTTAGCAGCAGCATACACCTATGTGTTCCTTCACTAAATACCAACCAGATCAAATGGCCTAATGTAGACAATGCCAGCTGTTTATCAAGTTGTTACCATTTGCGTTTTTACTCCGTTAACAAGCTATTTTCCTCAGGATCACAATTTAAGAAATATTCTACAGTCACGCTCTAGACATGTGGTGTTCAATATGTCACTTTCATGTTCTCAGCACTTTAATCTTCTGAGGCCTCATACTTCAGGGCAATTGAGAGGTTAAAATGAGCTTCCAGAACTGTCCTTAACAACTGTGGCTGTAGGCATGGGTGCTGTCCCTTCAGTAGTATCTGGCTCTTTGCCACCCATTGGACTACAGCCCACTAGCTTCCTCTATCCACGGAATCCTCCAGGCAAGGAGGTTTCAACAGCTGTGAAGTTTTTATATAACATGTAACTCTGTTAATTAACTACCATTGTATGTCAAAGCGAGTCACATTAAGGCTACTGAGAAGGATTGAGGAGGGAGCAACCCTTACATTATGGTGTGACTGGAGCAGTAGCACAGGTGTCAAGCTGTGATTTAAATCCTTTCCTATCACAACTGCCACAGCGTACCTCGATTTCTTGCCTGTAAAATGGAGGAAAATCCATAAACGAAACAACACCTCTATGAAAAATGTTAATTCTCTTATATTTAATAGGTCGCCTAAAGATTTTATGTCTTTGCACAGCCATCATCCGGGCTTCCCTGGTGACTCTGCCAGCAGGGCAGGAGACCCGGGTTCAATCCCTGGGTCAGAAAGATCCCCTGGAGAAGGGAATGGCAACCTACTGCAATATTCTTGCCTTGAGAATTCCATGGACAAGGAGCATACAGGCTACAGTCCATGGGTCTGAAGAATCCGACACAACTGAGTGACTAACACACTCACACACAACCTTCATCACTACTATACCTGAATATTGTCAGTCCTTTCATTTTTCCTATGTTTCATTTTACTTTTTTTTCATGAATTAAGTAATTTTCATATCACTTTTTCTATCTTTTCTAATGTGAGGTACTCAACTTTTAGATAATTTGGAGCAGCAAAAATAAAGTGAATTAATTAGATAAGAGGCTATCAATTTTGTGGACAATAAAATTCTGTGGACAATTTAAATATCTAACATTGAAAAGAATAAACACTTTTCAAAATCTGGAATGTTAAAATTTAGCATTCAATTATTACAGCAAGGAAAATTATGTTAAATATGTAGAAGCATTTTCATTTAATGTATGTACATATTTAAACAGAAAGCCTCAAAGAATGCATACTTTAGATGTTTTGAAAAAATAATTTTCTGTTCAGAAATGTTCAGTGTCCCAAAATATCCAGGTAGTTATCTCCAACATATATTTTTTCTTAATCTAAATTGCCTCAGAAATTGGTTTTAAAATTGTATAATAGAGGTACAGTTATAGGACTGAAATAAAAGCCTAACAAGATAGCTCAATCATACTAAATAACAATTCATTAAAAAAGGCATGCTCTTGTCTCACTTTAAATTAAAATCACAGTTTCATTTCATAATTTCATTTTTGTAGCTAATATTTCCTTAGAGACAAATATCTACTATCCCCTAGGCTAATCCTCTTTGTCTCCCAACAAATTATCCGATCTCATATGTCACTTAGTAAATACAAATATCATTTTAAATATGTTTTCAAACACTACTTAGCAGTGTTTAGTTTATCAGAAAATATTTGGAGTGACATCAGGGATTCAATTGCCTTCCTCTTGGGCTATATTTAACATAATTAAAATAAAAGCAATGAAATAAAAATGAAGAAAACAACAACATATTAGCCCAGAAATTTAATTAACTAACTTATCTAGATCAAGTTTTCTAACGCCTATGTTTCTCATTTGTGAAAAGCAAGTTTTACTGATTAACAGTCTACTACAATCCATTGGGTCACAAGAATCGGACATGACAGTGACTGAACTATCATCACAACCATAGCCTGTATTAAGATACTATTGTTTTGACTGTATTGACCTGAAACAAACAACTTCCAGCTGTTTCTCCATTAAAGATGGATTTATTTGTGATTAGTATATAATTGCAACTTGGGAAGCCATGTGCAAGACCCCACATAGCAAGGGGAGGAGAACACTTTCTTAGAGGAGAAAAGGAAGTTGGAAGGGCTACAGTAAAGTGTTCAAAGCTTTTCATTGGCTGAGTTCCTGTCAGGAGAGAAGAGAATTCTTCTATCATTGCAGGGCATGAGAACTCACCCTCCTGCTTTCCCAACTCTATTTAACTGAGATTTCTATTTATCCATTTTTCACTGGTGGCTGTTACCTGCAAAATATTTAGTGACAAAGTTTTACCTAAGGGAAAAATGACTGAAGTCCAAGATCAGATCGCAACTGCTTTCACAAACTGCAAGCTGTTCATTTCTGTGATTACAAAATACACACACATACAATATGCACCTGTTTTACTGTTTCAAGAAAACCAAGTGAAAAGGCGTTGTACCTAAATGTCATGTTCCTCTATTTTTCTTTTCATTCCTTTAGGTCATTTACAGATGTTCCCTATTTGACAGAGTTGCCAAGACCTCTTAATCACAGTTCAGGAGCAATGGTGGTCAGTTGCTAAGGAATCCCTTTGTACATGAGCAGCTTACTCCTTCAGTTGACAGGAGACTTAATGAATTAGGAAGGATGGAAGACATAGTAAAAAAGATTTATTACTTCAAATGATCACTGCTTTATGAGATAACCAATCAGATGTCAAACTCAACACTAGAGGCCTTACTTTTGTGTTAATTCTTCCTTGACAATGTAGAATTTGTCTCCTTTAATGGCCCTCTTCATTTTGAAGGTTCTTTTCCCTTAGATTTCACAATTAGCTGTCTTAATTCTACTTATTCTTTCTGAAAAAATGGGCTTCCTTACTCTCACTCCTGGGTCAGCCCAGCATCCTTAGAGTATACCTGTATCCATGTATGTGAATATATATACACATATGCATACATATATACACATATAGGTATATATATACATACAACATATGCATGTGTGTGTACCTATATATGCACTTTGAGGAAATATGATAGATATTTGGAATTAAACAACACATTTCTAAATATTTCATGGTCACAAATGAAATCACACAAAAAAATTTTAGTATTCTTTATTGTATGACAGTGGAAACACAATAATTTTTAATTTATTGAGTCAACATTTAAAGCTCTGCTTAGTGTGGAAATTAGTTTTAAATATTTATATAAGAAATGAAGAAAATATTTATATCGGTTAAGCAGAAGAAAATAGATAAAGACTAGGAATCAATGAAATAAAAACACATGAACAATAAAGAAAATTACAAAGACAAAAGCTAGTTCTCTGAACCCTAAGTAAAGTGGAAATCTCATAATGAAGAGAGAAATTTCATTATAAAGTGAAAGTGTGTATATCACTACAATATGGCAACCCACTCCAGTGTTCTTGCCTGGAGAATCCCAGGGATGGGAGAGCCTGATGGGCTGCCATCTATGGGGTCGCACAAAGTCGGACACGACTGAACTAGCAGCAGTAGCAGCACTACAATACTTTAAGACATTAAAAGAAAATGAAGAAATATCATGAGCAACTTTATATCAATAAATTCTATCTTAACTATAGTAAACAAAATCTCTTGAGAAATAGATTACCAAAACTGACTGAAGGTAAAAGAGGTGTGTTTCATCCTACATCTACTCAATACAATAAATTCATATTTAAGAAACCTTCCCACAAAGTTTATTTCATTTAAAGAAAATATTATCTTCTCAAAAAGAAATTTATTAAGAAAGTTAAAAGGCACACCATAGACTAGAATTAATTATTTGCATTACATGTATCAGACACAGGATTTATGTCCAGAATATCTGAAGAATTCATAAAACAATACTAAGAAAACATCTCCCCAAACTTCAATAACTATTTCACAAAAGAATAATGACAAATGGCTAATAAGCAGAAGTAAAGATGCTTAATTATTATTGGAAAAATGCTAATTAAAATGACAATGAAATATTCCATTACCACAAGAATTGCTAAAAGAATAGAAACTGGTATATCAAATGCTTAGATTGCTGAGTACCTAGAACTCCAGTACTTCTCTGTTAAAAATGTAAATTGGTGCAAATACTTTGACAAACATTTCGGTAGTTTATTTTAAAGTTTAATAGAAGGAAAGAAATCATAAAAATTAGGGCAAAAATAAATGCAAAAGAAACGAAAGAGACCATAGCAAAAATTAACAAAGCCAAAAGCTGGTTCTTTGAAAGGATAAATAAAATTGACAAACCACTAGCCAGACTTATCAAGAAACAAAGAGAGAAAAATCAAATCAATAAAATTAGAAATGAAAACAGAGAGATCACAACAGACAACACAGAAATACAAAGGATCATAAGAGACTACTATCAGCAATTATATGCCAATAAATTGGACAACGTGGAAGAAATGGACAAATTCTTAGACAAGTACAACTTTCCAAAACTGAACCAGGAAGAAAAAAAAAAAAAATTGTTAACTTTTCTTTGACTTTTTCTCACCAGATTTTAGCTCATTTTTCTTTACTGATGTATACCCCTTGCATAGCATTGTACACAAAACATAGAATGTACTCAATAAAAGTGTTAAATAAAAAAATTAAAAAAAAATAATAAAGTTTAAGCATTCATATAACATATAACTCAATAGTTCCACTCTTTGGCATTTATGCAGGATAAAGTAAGCATATGCCCACAAAAAGACTTGTAAGTAATTGTTTATTATGTCTTTACTGAAATAGCAAAAAAAAAAAAGAATAATTAAAATGCTCATCAAGATGAACTGAAGGTTTTGATATCATATTTGAGTTGGATGATTTCCTATCTTTCTTTGTGCTTGCCTTTACCAATGAGCTTCATTCATAATTTTCTTGATTCTAGTTGCAGCCTTTTCTTTTCTGCCTAAAAATATTCCTTTAGGATTTCTTTTAACTTTTTTTTTTTTTACTTTTTTTAATTATTTTTATTTTTTAGTTTGTTTTACTTTACAATTCTGTATTCGTTTTGCCATACATTGACATGAATCAGCTGGTATTGAATTCTGTTGGTTTTTGCTTGTCTGCAAAACTTTTGATTTGTTCATCAAATCTGAATGAGAGCCTTGCTAGGTAGATTATTTTAGTTGTAGGGTTTTCTCTTTCATCACTTAAAATATATCATTCCACTCCCTTCTGGCCTGCAGAGTTTCTGCTGAAAATTCAGCTGCTAGTCTATAAGGGGTATCATTGTATGTTATTCGTTGCCTTTCCCTTGTTGATTTTGATATTTTTTCCTTTGTCTGTAATTTTTTTCACTTTGGGTAATATGTGTCTCAGCATGTTATTTCTTGAGTTTATCCTGTATGGGACTTTCTGCACTTCCTGGACTTAAATTTCCCTTCTCATGTTAGGGAAGTTTTCAGTTATAATCTTTTCAAATATTTTCTCAGACCCTTTCTCTCTCCTCTCCTTCCAGGATGATTATAATGTGAATGTTGATGTGTTTAATGTTTTCCCAGAAGTCTCTGAGACCCTCCTCATTTCTTTTTATTCCTTTTTTCTTTATCCTGTTCCATGGCAGTGATTTCCACCATTCTGTCTTCCAGATCACTTATCTGTTCTTCTGCCTTAGTTATTCTGCTATTGATTCCTTCTAATGTCTTTTTCCTTTCAGTTGTATTGTTCATCTCTGTTTATTTGTTAACTCCTGCAGTGATTTATGAAATGGATTGCTCAGTTTTTGGAGTCCACTCCTTTTTTCACATGAGTGCCTATAGCAAATTCACCTATATATGAAACTTCAAGTTTCAAACTTTCAAAGAGATGAACACGCATTCCATCCGTATCAGTGAAGTTGAAGCTTGCCCTCTGTCTCTTATTGCTGATGATCCTTTAGCTCTACCATCTCTTGCTTCCTCTTCCTCCTTTATTCAGTAACTCTTGCTGAAAACTCTGGTTGCTGCCAGACCCTGTATAGCAGCTATTGTACTGTACTTCTGTACTTTTCAGGCACTGTCCTGTAACGATAAATTTTTTAAATTTATTTTTGTTTGTTTTTTATGTGTTATTTGTATAAAAAGTATTATAAAGCTGTTATAGTATAGAATTATATCAGTTCAGGTCAGTCACTCAATGGTGTCTGACTCCTTGTGATCCAATGGACAGCAGCATGCTAGACTTCCTTGTTTATCAATAACTCCCAGAGCTTGCATAAACTCATGCCCATTGAGTCAGTGATGCCATCCAACCATCTAATCCTCTGTTGTCCCTTCTCCTCCTGCCTTCAATCTTTCCCACTATCAGGGTCATTTCAAATAAGTCAGTTCTTCGCATCAGGTGGTCGAAGTATTGGAGCTTCAGCTTCATCATCAGTCCTTCTGAAGGGTATTCAGGACTGATTTCCTTTAGGATGGACTGGTTGGATTTCCTTGCAGTTCAAGGGACTCTCAAGAGTCTTCTCCAACACCACAGCTCAAAAGCATCAATTCTTTGTCCCTCAGCCTTCTTTATGGTCCAACTCTCACATCTATACATGACTACCAGAAAAATCATAGCTTTGACTAGATGGATCTTTGTCTACAAAGTAATCTCTCTGCTTAATATGCTGTCTAGGTTTGTCGTAGCTTTTCTTCCAAGCAACAAGTGTCTTTTATTTTCATGGTTGAAATCACCATCTGCAGTGATTTTTAAGGCCAAGAAAATAAAATTTGTCACTGTTTCCATTGTTTCCCATATATTTGCCATTAAGTGATGGGACTGAATGCCATCATCTTAGTTTTTTGAATGCTGTTTTAATCCAGGATATATGTGTGTGTTGTGTGTGTGTGTGTGTGTGTGTGTGTGTGTAAATATATATATATATATATAAAGTTTTATAAATACAAATCCTATATATATGTTATATAAATATAAATTCTATATATAGAACTATATAGATGATTGTATTAATTGGGCCTCTGAATATTCATTGGAAGGACCGATGCTGAAGCTGAACCTCCAATACTTTGGCCACCTGATGGGAAGAACTGACTCATTTGAAAACATCCTGATGCTGGGAAAGATTGAAGGCAGGAGGAGAAGGGTATGACAGAGGATGAGATGGTTTGATGGCATCACCAACTCAATGGATATGAGTTTGAGTAAATTCTCAGAGTTGATGATGGACAGGAAGGCCTGGTATGCTGCAGTCCATAGGGGTCACAAAGAGTCAAAAATGGCTGAGCTACTGAACTGAACTGAGCTATACTAACTTCATTGGATTTTCAGACACATTGAACTTAATGAACGTGGTTTTGGAATGGAATTCATCCATATCTAAGGGACTTACTGTACTTAGTTTTGACAATCTTCGGAGTTAACTGTTTTTTAGTGGACTCAGTATATGTGTATCTGGATTTTGTCTCTGGTCAACTCTTTAGGTGCTGCTAAGAGATAATGTACAAATATAATTTATCTCCTCCATAGAAAGAGAAATAGATCTTCACTGTAATTATCATCAAGGTAACAACATGGATCATGCTAAAACTATAAAAGTAAACATTTTAAATCAAAACAAAAGTCTAAGTATCAACAGGAATTTTCTTTTTTAAAAAGTTTTACTTGTATTTATTTATTTGGCTGTGCCCAGGTTTAGTTACAGTATGAGAACACTTAGTTGTGGCATGTGGTATCTAGTTCCCTGACCAGGGATTGAACAGAGCTCTGTGTTGGAAGCTCAGAGTCTTAACTACTGGACCAGCAGGGAAGTCCTAAGAGGAATTTTCTTATTTATAAGACTGGAAACAAGGATATTAAGATTGGAGTTTTAGACTCCAATGAGGTAAGCATCTTTGACATCTGTAATACTAGAAGAGTCTCCTACTTTATTGATACATAAAACCTCTTTCTACATTAATGTGAGACTCTTGAAACAAAGTGGAAGTCAGACGTCACAGTAAATATGCTAGGAAAAAACTTTGGCAGCATCATTCAGAAGCTGTTCTCTGGACAGAAATGCCCCACATATCAAACTATATTTAACTAAGATTACCTTAGAAATTGAGATTCAACTAGGAAGTAGGCATAAGGAAAATTAATGAAAGAACCATATTATTTTATCATGTCACTGTTTGTAGATAGCATATTGAAGTCATTGATGTTAATGTGAGGATTATAGGTATTTATTTATAAAAAATATATAAATTGCCCATTTCCATTCAGTTTATCACTGCTGCTGCTGCTAAGTTACTTCAGTTGTGTCTGACTCTGTGCAATCCCGTAGACAGCAGCCAACCAGTCTTCCCCATCCCTGGGATTCTCCAGGCAACAACACTGGAGTGGGTTGCCATTTCCTTCTGCAATGCCTGAAAGTGAAAAGTGAAAGTGAAGTCGCTCAGTCATGTCCAACACTTAGCGACCCCTGGACTGCAGCCTACCAGGCTCCTCTGTCCATGGGATTTTCCAGGCAAGAGTACTGAAGTGAGGTGCCGTTGCCTTCTCCACACTTTATCACTAAATGCTATTAAAGAGATAATTCCACTTGTGCAACCTTAAAAAGCAAATTATAAAATTTATTCACTTGTACATTTATTTTTTTATCAAATCCCACAGTTACAGGCAAGGGTATAAACATTGTGTTTAATCCATTTCCATGTGAGATAGTTTTTAAATTCATAAGGTTTATTTAATCATGTCCCTCATTCACCTTCCTATGCTGCATACACCCTCCATCAGTCTCATCCGTATTTATGTAGGAACAACAAACTCAGCTATCTACCACGTACGTAAATAACAAAGGTACTGGGTAGATAGCAGTTGGAAAACAGTAGGTTGAAAGTTGCTGAAAATTAAAGTGTTTCACAATTTAAATATTCATTGAAGAATCCTTTTAGATTTTGTATAATTGGCACACCCTGTTTTAACATTTATGTCAGTGTCCTTGCCCTAGATTTCACTCACTAATGCTAGAAAATAGTGTTTTTTTGATGAGCAGGCTATTATTTCTGGTTCAGTTTTATCAGCAAAGATACCATTTCATGTTTTAAAGTAAAGAAGTTACAGTCAATAATTTTAAAACAGTCATTATATCTTTCTTAACAGGTGATTAAAAAATAAAATGCTTCTACTGATTAACAGTATTTTTTTACTTAGTAAACCAAAACTTTGAGCCTTTGATTCCACCATTAAACACTTTTTAAATGTTTTTAAAAAGCTATGTTTTATAATTAAATTATTTAAATGCAGATATTATCATCCAGTTTTACCTTAAATATGAATCAAAGGTCTTTCAGTGGTTTTGTATGTAATACAACTCAGATTAGATTTGCGTATAATACACATACTTGATTTAAGGTCTATACTAAATGAAGTTCCTGCCTATGCTATCTCCTTTTGACCATGAGTAGCTGTGAGCTACCACCAGTTTTGTTTTCTATTTCTATTAACTATACTATCTCTCAAAATGGACAAAAGTAAAGGGGGGAAATTGAAATCTAGAAAAGTTACATTTCTAAAGTGAGTCAACAAGTACTTATATTAACATTATCACTCCTCAGCAAACATTTTATTATATTTATACAATTCTTTCTCTATATCATTATTTTGAGTTTGTAGACTTGTATGTTTTATAAGGCAGATATCCATTACATAGATATCATCACAGGTAAAAGGTCTAAAATTTAAAAATTCACATCTTGGAAAAGAAATGAAACAATGACATACAAAAGAGATAAAATTACAATAATATAGAATTACAGCATAAACATGCAAGAGAAAGATTGAAATGTAATTAGAAATTATAAATATGAAGAACAGACAACAGAAATCTAGAGTAAACATTACCTAATATCCTTAACAATATAATCTACACATTTTAATAGATATACCTGAAGATATACTTCAGTCAACACAAATTTAGTCTTAGTAAAAACTATTTGGAAATGGAGAAGTAAAGTGATAGAATACTAAAATACAGAACCAGTCAAATTAAAAGTACACACGGAGATCCAACCAGTCCATTCTGAAGGAGATCGGCCCTGGGATTTCTTTGGAAGGAATGGTGCTGAAGCTGAAGCTCCAGTTCTTTGGCCACCTCATGTGAAGGGTTGACTCATTGGAAAAGACTCTGATGCTGGGAGGGATTGGGGGCAGGAGGAGAAGGGAAGACCGAGGATGAGATGGCTGGATGGCATCACTGACTCTATGGACGCAAGTCTGAGTGAACTCCGGGAGTTGGTGATGGACAGGGAGGCCTGGCGTGCTGAGATTCATGGGGTCGCAAAGAGTCGGACACGACTGAGTGACTGAACTAAACTGAACTGATGTGTTCAAACATGTCGGACTCTTTGGGACAACAGGGACTTTAGCCCACCAGATTCCTCTGTCTATGGAATTTTTCAGGCAAGAATACTGGAGTGGGTTGCCATTTCCTACTCCAAGGGGTCTTCCCAACCCAGGAATCAAGCCCACATCTCTTGCATTGGCAGGCAGATTCTTTACCACTGCAACACCTGGGAAGTCCAAGATGAAAAATTGCAGCTTTCTCACTCAACATGTGAGTACAGGCATGCTAATCCCTTTAGTTGAGTCCAACTCTTTACAGCCCTTTGGACTGTAGCTTACCAGGCTGCTCTGTCCATGGGATTCTCCAGGAAGAATACTGAAGTGTATTGCCATGCCCTCCTCCAGGGGATCTTCCCAACCGAGGGATCAAACCCATGTCTCATGTCTCCTGCTTTGGCAGGCAGGTTCTTTACCACTAGTGCCACCTAGGAAGCCCAATCAATGAGGGAATTAAAACCTTAAAAAAATAATAATAAAGTTAGTTGTGGTAGCAAAATGATGTATTTAATATAATGCATTTTTTTAAATATAAAATACATAATGTAAAAGGAGTTTTTTGATAATAGCTTGGGTAAATCTTTCCATAAAATTCTAAGATGAAAAGGGATTTCAGGTAGTTAGGGAGAAAGACATCAGCATTACTTTATTCTTCATTGTAACAGATTTTTGATATAAAGTGTTCCTTACTCTCTGGGGATGATTGTCCATTTGTGACCCTTCTACATTATTCTTTCTATCACAGGGAAGAAATTTAGAAATAAATGTCCCAAAATCATTTTCCATGTTTGCTTCTGGATTAGAGTCTATCAGTGAGAGGAACTTGCTCAAAAGACAAAAGCCCTTATTTTCATTAATAATTATTGAAAGCAGGCAGAAAGATCTTGCGATCACCTGAACCATCTCTGGGCAGCTTGAAGTAGTTTGTTGGAGCTTTCCTGGTATTCTTAAAATTCACAGCATTTTGCAAGTAAGTCCTTATAACTTGTTACTTCTGTTCTGCAAGGAGCGGGGTCCTGGAGTGTGACTCCACTAAGAGTGGAGAGAGTCTTTGATGTTGTTAGCAACTCGGATGACCTGCTGTTGCTTCACTCTCTTTTACCTGCTCACCCTTCCTGTACCGGGTAAACCTCTAAATCCCTTTGTTAAGAGCTCTCTACTTCAAACATTTACTGTAACTTTTACTTTCCTGCCTGAACCCTAACTGGTTCAATTATTCCTTCATCTTTATACTTGAGATATCGAGAATAATGTAATTTAATGTCGTGAAAGTAACCACTAGTAAAACTAGGCTACAATTCTTCTAAATTATGGAGGAAGGGGAGTCGGAGGAGTTGGAAAATCATCAGACAAATACGTATGTCAGTATTTGTATTTAAATGTCACATGAACATTGAAACAAAAAAGATGGGTAAAGATATGAAGCTAATACATAATAAAAAGAAATCACAGTCTACCGTTCAGTCAGTAAGTTGTGTCTGACTTTTTCTGATCCCATGAACAGCAGCACACCAAGTTTAAAATCTTATTATTTGATGCAGCTAAGTATAGTTCACAATTTATTAGATAGGACTAATCAGTTTATTATATAATATTAAAAACTAAAAATCTTCACTGATGCCATGTACCAGTCTGAATATTAGTCAGTGTCATTAAAGAAGAGCACAAGTTAGCAAAAACACAGTTTTATATATTTATTTGTTGGTATATATTATTAAAACATATTGTTTTATAAATGTCAGGAGACAAATGTAACACTATTTGGAGGAAGCAGGGAGATTTTTATACCTTGAAATAATGTTTCAAAATATATGTATATATTTTTACAATATAAGAGTTTGTTAAAGTTGTTGACTACAAATAAATTTGTTGTTGTTGTTTTTGTCTCAGAGTCATGTCTGACTCTTTTGGGACCACATGGAATGTAACTCACCAGGTTCCTCTGTCCATGGTATTTCCCAGGCAAGCATACTGTCATGGGTTGCCATTTTCTTCTCCAGAGGATTTCCCTGACCTAGGGATCAAACCTGTGTCTCCTGCATTGGAAAGTGAATTCTTTACCACTGAGACACTGGGGAGCCCCCACAAATAAATGAATGTTATATATTATGCATATAGTGTGCACTATGTAAATATAAAATAGAAGAAATCATTTTATTCATGGTAGCATAATGGCCACAATAACATCAATATAACATGGTGGAATTATAAGATATGTGTAGTTCTTATGTAAAGAAAAATTTAACTGCACTATATTAGTAAAACCTTGATTAATAGACATGCCTGATTTCTGGTTATGAAATGCTATTAACTCTACTCTACATTTTATTTTTGAAAATGTAGTAACAGTAAAGTAATAAGGAACAGAAGAATTATTTTGAAGTTGAATGTTAAATTTATTTGGAATTAAAGTAACCATATAAATTCCAGAAGATGAAGAACATAAGAATAATTACATTAATGTTGATTGCTGATATAAATTCACACAAAATTCTGTGAAAACAATTTGACAAAATCATCACTTTTTAAATATAATTTAACCAGTTGGGTTATAAGGATATAATTTTAATTTTTTTTATGAATTCACACATACACACACACTTCAACTTTATTAGAATCTGGAACAGTGGTTACAGAAAACAAGGTCTACCTAGACAATGAGATTGTATTTAACTGTTAAAAGAACCTAGATGCATTAGCATTGACATAGGAAGTACCAGTATATTAAAAAGAAAAAAGCTTCAGAGAGTAGGTCTAGAGTGATTTGTTTCATTTTAAAATAAATAATTTTATGTGTTTATAAAATTTTATGTGTTTTATATATTTATAATATGTGTATGTTAAGCACAAGATGGTGAAGTAGAAAGACTTGCACTCATCTTCTGCAAGAACTCCAAAATTGCAACTCACTGCTGAACAACCATCAACAGGAGAATGTTCAGTCAGTTAGTCAGTTTAGTCGCTCAGTTGTGTCCAATTATTTGCAACCCCATGAACCGCAGCATGCCAGGCCTCCCTGTCCATCACAACTCCCAGAGTCCACCCAAACCCATGTCCATCGAGTTGATGATACCATCCAACCATCTTATCCTCTGTCGTCCCCTTCTTCTCCTCCCCTCAAACTTTTCTAGCATCAGGGTCTTTGCCAATGAGTCAGCTCTTCACATCAGGTGGCCAAAGTATTGGAGTTCTCCAACACCACAGTTCAAAAGCATAAATTCTTCAGTGCTCAGCTTTCTTTATAGTACAACTCTCACATCCATACATGACTACTGTAAAAACCATAGCCTTGATTAGATGGACCTTTGTTGGCAAAGTAATGTCTCTGCTTTTTAATATGCTGTCTAGGTTGGTCATAACTTTCCTTCCAAGGAGTAAGCATTTTTAACTTCATGGCTGCAATCACCATCTGGAGTGATTTTGGAGCCCCCCAAAATAAAGTTAGCCACTGTTTCCCCTGTTTCCCCATCCATTTGCCATGAAGTGATGGGACCAGATGCCATGATCTTAGTTTTCTGAATGTTGAGCTTTAAGCCAACTTTTCACTCTCCTCTTTCTCTTTCATCAAGAGGCTCTTTAGTTCTTCTTTACTTTCTGCCAGGAGAATGTTGGATCCCACCAGAAAAAGATCCCCACATCCAAGGGCAAAGGATAAGCCCCAACAAAAGGGTAGAAAGGGTGAAATTTCATTTATAATAAAACCACATACCTGTCAGAGATGCTCAGAAGGTTCAAACAAAACCTTGTGTACACCAGGACNTTCTTCACTTTCTGCCAGGAGAATGTTGGATCCCACCAGAAAAAGATCCCCACATCCAAGGGCAAAGGATAAGCCCCAACAAAAGGGTAGAAAGGGTGAAATTTCATTTATAATAAAACCACATACCTGTCAGAGATGCTCAGAAGGTTCAAACAAAACCTTGTGTACACCAGGACCAAGAGACCCCACAGAGACTAAGCCAGACCTGCCTTTTTGTGTCTGAATGTCTCCTGCAAGGCCATGGAAAACCTCAAAAAGAACGATTTCTGTTCATTTCCGAGGCAAACCATTCAATATTACAGAAATCCAAGTCTATGTCCCAAACACTAAATTGCTTATTTAGCTGATATACAGAGTACATTATGTGAAATGCCAGGCTGAATGAAGCACAAGCTGGGAATCAAGATTGCCAGGAGAAATATCAATAACCTCAGATATGCAGATGACACCACTCTTACGGCAGAAAGAAAAGAGGAACTAAAGAGCCTCTTGATGAAAGTGAAAGAGGAGAGTGAAAAACCGGGCTTAAAACTCAATAGTCAAATTCTAAGATCATGGCATCTGGTCCCATCACTTCATGGCAAATAGATGGGGAAAGAGTGGAAACAGTGACAGTCTTCATTTTATTGGGCTTCGAAATCACTGCAGATGGTGACTGCAGTCATGAAATTAAAAGACACTTATTGCTTGAAAGAAAAGCTGTGACCAACCTAGACAGCACATTATAAAGCAGAGACATTACTTTGCTGACAAAGGTCCATCTAGTCAAAGCTATGGTTTTTCCAGTAGTCATATATGGATGTGAGTGTTGAACTGTAAAGAAAGCTGAGCACTGAAGAATTGATGCTTTTGAGCTGTGATGTTGGAGAAGACTCTTGAGAGTCCCTTGGACTGCAAGGAGATCAAACCAGTCAGTTCTAAAGGAAATCAGTCCTGAATATTCATTGGAAGGACTGATGCTGAAGCTGAAACGCCAATACTTTGGCCAGCTGATGGGAAGAACCGAGTCATTGGAAAATACCCTGATGCTGAGAAAGATTGAAGGCAGGAGGCAAAGGAGATGACAGAGGCTGAGATGATTTGATGGCATCACCGACTCAATGTACATGAGTATGAGCATGTTCCAGGATTTGGTGATGGACAGGGAAGCCTGGCATGCTGCAGTCCATGGAGTTTCAAGGAGTCGTACATGACTGAGTCACTGAACTGAACTGAACTGATATTAAGAATTTGAAGTAGATACATTATACTATTAACAGTGGATGTTTGTATGCCTTTGGTGTCATTTGTGAACCTTGTTTTTGACCAGGGCCGATTCAGCCCTCCTTAGGCAACTTGGTGGTCCCCTACTCACAGAGGTCACCGAACCGATGCTGAATTTAGTGTGAACTCCCAATTGGTCTACCACACCCACAGCCCAGAACTTCTGGGCTCAAGTGCTCCTCTAGCCACAGCCTCCCAAGAAGCTAGGACTATAAGCACACTCCACCATGCCCAGCAACCTTACTTTCAGCTGTAGACGCCTCTGTATTATCTGAGTTTTTCAACTATGTTTTACTTTTGTAATCAGAAAAAATCAAGCCATTTTAAAAAAAAAAAAGGTATATCTTCCATTTTAGCTCTTTCAGTTGATTATAGAAATAATTTTATATATCCCAGATTTATTGAAGCTCAAGGTAGAGGAAATAGGGAAATACATTTACACGGGTACTTCTATATCCTATTGCTTTGTTTACCTTGAGATGGTATTTATATTGAGATGGAGAACTGTGGTTACAGTGAAAATGAATCCTGTGAGCCAGTCATTTTGTGGATAGATTTATTTTTACGCTTTTCTTCATGTTTGTCTGAAGGGGAAAAAAAAGTAACATGAGAATGGGAACAATAAAATACCTCATTCTGTACCTTCTTTTATTGACAGGTATAAAAAATATCTTATGTCTACATATCACCTATTTTAGAAAGTGAAGTATGTTTATGGGCACCAATTCATCATCAGAACATTTCTATGCCTACATGAGGAGATCCACAAGCTGACCATCTGAATAAATTCAATCAAATGATGTCTAATAACAGCTAATTTTTAAAAATCCATTGTCAATTAAATCTAGTTAATTTATTTTCTCATTTTATTAATTGGTTGTCTGGTTTGATACTAAAATCAAGTTTTAATATTGTGCAAAGTTTTGCTAAATAGGATAAAACTGACACAATCTTTATTTTTCAGAAATATCTTTGGCATATTCAAAAATAATTAGACTTACATTGAAGCTCTAGTACAGGAAATTGTCCATAATTCCTCACTGTACAAAACCTGATTGTCTAACTTTGTAATTGAGATTCATGACATCCTGGAAGATTTATATTTGGTAAAACATCTTAGTCTTAATCTCCCAATCATTCTTTTAAGTACTAATAGCTATTGATAACCTACTATAATCTTTGGACATGCAAAGATGAACACAGTTTTTTAAGGACTATGATATATTGGATACATGAAGAGTATAATAAGAGGAAAGTGAATATAAATTGGTAATTGTAAGAAAATTACCTACCTATTTAATCAAGAATAACCTGAACAAAAAGGGTGGAACAGGCATTGTAGGAAATAGGGTGGTGTATTTTTCAAAAGAGCGAAATAATTAAATAGCCTGACAAAATCAGTATATTTCGGTTAAAACTGAAGTTGAGAAAGATAAAGTGGTAATGTGATGCTGGTGCTTAGGAGGTATTCTTACATACCATGTCTGACCAGTATTCTTTAGGGAAGCAACTGAAACAGGGGTGGCTGAAATGTGAGTGAAGCAAATGAAACAGTGTTAGTATCATTGGAGATTGTGGTCAGTCTGGAAACCATTAACCATTACCTTTGGCAATATATATTTTTCAGAATTAACCCTGCATGAGGCAAGGTGTTTAAGGTTGAAATCACAGGCTCTGGACCCTAATCTCTTGACTTTGTGTGTCCAATGTATGTGATCATTAGGCAAGTCATTGTTTTATTTTCTCTGTGTCTTAGGATCCTCATCTATAAAAATATTAGTAACGATAGTGCTTCACAAGGTTATTGTAAGGATTTAATCAATCAGTGTATGTAGAACAGTGAAATTTCTCAATAAATGTTAACAGTCTTATCTGCTTTCTCTCATTTTCTAGCTTTAAAAATGGTTTAGACACACACCTTTCTTGCTCTACTTTGTTGTCAGGAAGTGCTATACATTGTCATACTGCTTTCTTAATATTCTTTTTCTTCACTCTCTTAGAAGCCCTTTGTAATCCTAGGTTAGTATTTTGTTATTTAGTCTTACACCCCATGTATAAAACTCATCTTGCCAGATCCTTTTCTTTTTCTTTCTTTCTTATGACTGCTGTAAATGTTTGGAGGAAAGTGTGATCTAAACAAGACTGGTTTAGCTGAAACAACATTGCAGTGACTCTTTGTTAGGCATCAAAAGAGTCTTGAAGACTTGTGAGGAAGGAAGGAGAGGGTTCTGACTCTAGGGACCAAGACAGTGTCAAATCTAAGCTCACACACTCACATCTAAAGAATGAGGTTATTAATGTCCTTGTTTCAGTTTAATTTCAGACTGACTCAAGAATCATTATAAACAAAGAACTTGGACAATCAGAGTTAACTTTGGAATGTCTGGGAGAAAGTAAGATTTTAAATCTTTAACTCACATATTCAGACAGGCTTCCCAGGTTGTCCTTAGTGGTAAAGAATCCACCTGCTAAAGCAGGAGACAGAACTGGGCTTAATCCCTGGATTGGGAAGATCCCTGGGAGTAGAAAATGGCACCCTACTCCAGTATTTTTGCCTGAAAAATTTCATGGGCAAAGGAGCCTGGCAGGCTACAGTCCATGGGGCCATAAAGAGTCAGACACAACTGAGCACACAGCACACTACACACATTCAGATGAAAACTATCAATGTCTAGTGAGATTTGTGTATCTCCATCTTTAATAATGGAGGTGCAGAGATGAACCTGACATTAATTTTGTCTTTAGATCTATAGCTCATGGGAGAAACAAACAGGAAAATGGACAAGATGGATTAGTGCTATAAGTGCTGATATGAGGAAAATTCCAAATTTGTGGGCTCTCAGAAGACAGCCAACTGACATGACAGCAGTTTCTGCTGGTAACATCTGTTGCTGAGGTAGACCTGCTTATTCTCTGCTCTTTCTTTCCTTCTGCTTTATTTTGGTGGGCAAAGACACTGCAAGGGTGTTTGTCACCCCAGTGAGAAGCAGAACTATGCAGGTGTCTTTTATTTCTTCTTAAATGAGGAGCTGAAGAGGAAGCCTTCCACGAATTCCCCTGCAAAAACTTTGGACGGCTTAGATGAATAACAATATATAAGTTGAAAACTTTGACACTTGCCTGTGTGTTTTCAGATTCACAGTCCTGGATTCTCATTATGTACACTGAGATATTCAAATTTCCAGCTAGGGCTGAAATGGGATATTGTAGAGAAAGAATAAGAAACAAAAACACTGTTTATGAAGATTGTTAAACTAGCTTATAATATGGTAAAGCTATGTGAGTATAGGGAGCCATTGCAGGAAAAATATGGTCAATATGATGATATTTGGTCATAGTATCAAAATTATGGTCAATAACATTAACAAAACTTTTCTTGTGGAGATTAATTATTCTCCTTTTACACCCCAATTAGGATTCTGCTTCTTTTTCCTTATTGGCTTCTTCAAAGGGAAGAACACTAGGAAAGAATTGCATGACAAGCAGTTTCAGTTCAGTTCAGTCGCTCAGTCATGTCCGACTCTTTGCAACCCCATGAATCGCAGCACGTCAGGCCTCCCTGTCCGTCACTTTAGCTTTACTTAAAAACCTACATGGATAAAATTATTCAATAATGATAGCTACTTTTGATATTTGCCACACTTTGTGTAACAATCTGTATATATACTATCCCCTTTAATAAAAAACAACAGCCTCATCCATCTGTTTTGGAAACAATGGCTATAAATATAGAAGGACATTATATATATACACATATATATANCCTCCCTGTCCGTCACTTTAGCTTTACTTAAAAACCTACATGGATAAAATTATTCAATAATGATAGCTACTTTTGATATTTGCCACACTTTGTGTAACAATCTGTATATATACTATCCCCTTTAATAAAAAACAACAGCCTCATCCATCTGTTTTGGAAACAATGGCTATAAATATAGAAGGACATTATATATATACACATATATATATATATATACATATACATATATATATATATATATATATATATATAGCTGAACAGCCTGGATAGATGTTAAAATATCATAAGCTAAATTTTACATCATTTGTTATAGGAATAAGGAACCTTTTCTTTCAAGAATTCTTTCCCTTTATATAAATATATATATAATATATATTTAAATTATCTTATATGTGTTAATAACTTTGTATTTTGAAATGTTCATTGAGAGCTGAAATTCTGTAGAAATTGCTTTTTAAATGTAACCTCCTTCCTGGAGCTGAAGAGCACTCTGTTGACTGGTTAATTTTGCACACAAATAATCACATGGACCACAGCCTAACTCAGTGAAACTAAGCCAAGTCATGTGGGGCCACCCAAGATGGACGGTTCATGGAGGAGAGGTCTGATAAAATGTGGTCCACTGGAGAAGCGTATGGCAAACCACTTGAGTATTCTTGCCTTGAGAACCCCATGAACAGTATGAAAAGGCAAATGATAAGATACTGAAATAGACACTCCCCAGGTCAGTGGGTGCCCAATATGCTACTGGAGATCAGTAGAAAAATAACTCCATAAAGAATGAAGGGATGGAACCAAAGCAAAAACAATACCCAGTTGTGGATGTGAATGGTGATAGAAGCAAGGTCCGATGCTGTAAAGAGCAATATTGCATAGAAACTCAGAATGTCAGGTCCATGAAACAAGGCAAATTGGAAGTGGTCAAACAGGAGATGGCAAGAGTGAACGTCAAAATTCTAGGAANTATATATATATATATATGCTGGAGAGTTCTGATAAAACATGGTCCACTGGAGAAGATAATTGCAAACCACTTCAGTATTCTTGCCTTGAGAACCCTGTAAACAGTATGAAAAGACAAAAAGATATGACACTGAAAGATGAACTCTCTAGGTCAGTAGGTACCCAATATGATACTGGAGAAGAGTGGAGAAATAACTCCAGAAACAATGAAAGACGGATCCAAAGTGAAAGCAACTCCCAGTTGTGGATGTGACTGATGATGGTGTCCAATGCTGTGAAGAGCAAAACTGCATAGGAACCTGGAATGTTAGATCCATGAATAAAGGCAAATTAGAAGTAGTCAAACAGGAGATGGCAAGTGTGAATATCAACATCATAGGAATCAGTGAACTAAAATGGACTGGAATGGGTGAATTTAACTCAGATGACCATTATATCTACTACTGAGGGAAAGAATCCCTTAGAAGAAGTGGAATAGCCCTCATAGTCAACAAAAGAGTCTGAAATGCAGTACTTAGGTGCCATCTCAAGAACGATAGAATGAACTCTGTTCATTTCTGAGGAAAACCATTCAATATCAGAGTAATCCAAGTCTAATGCCCCAACCAGTAATGCTGAAGAAGCTGAAGTTGTAGGTTTCTGTGAAGACCTACAAGCCCTTCTAGAACTAACACCCCAAAAAGATGTCCTTTTCATTATAGGGAAATGGAATGCAAAAGTAGGAAGTTAAGAGACACCTGGAGTAACAGGCATATTTGGACTTGGAGTACAAAACGAAGCAAGGCAAAGACTCACAGAGTGTTGCCAATAGAACATACTGGTCATAGCAAACACACTTCCAACACCACAAGAGAAGACTCTACAAATGGACATCACCAGATAATCCATACCAACTCAGATAGATGATATTCTTTGCAGCAAAAGATACAGTCAGCAAAAACAAAACCAGGAGCTGACTGTGGCTCAGAACATGAGTTCCTTATTGCCAAATTCAGACTTAAATTGAAGAAGGTAAGGAAAATCACTAGACCATTCAAGTATTACCTAAATCAAATCCCTTACAATTATACAGTGGAAGTGACAAATAGATTCAAGGGATTAGATCTGATAAACAGAGTACCTGATAAACTATGGACAGAGCTTTGTGATATTGTACAGGAGACAAGGATCAAGACCATCCCCAAGAAAAAGAAATGAAAAAAGGCAAAATGATTAACTTAGGAGGCCTTACAAATAGTTGAGTAAAGAAGAGAAGCAAAAGGCAAAGGAGAAAAGGAAAAACATGCCCATTTGAACGCAGAGTTCCAAAGAATAGCAAAGAGAGGTTAGAAAGCCTTCCTCAGTGCTCTATGCAAATAAGTAGAGGAAAACAATAGTATGGGAAAGACGAGAGATCTCTTCGAGAAAATTAGAGATACCAAGGGAACATTTCATGTAAAATGGGCACAATAAAAGAAAGAAATGCTATGGACCTAAGGCAGAAGATGTTAAGCAGGAGTGGTAAGAATACACAGGAGAACTATACAAAAAAGATCTTCATAACCCAGATAGCCACGATGGTCTGATCACTCATCTGGAGCCAGACATCCTGGAGTGCAAAGTCAAGTGGGCCTCAGGAAGTGTCACTATGAACAAAGCTAGTGGAGGTGATGGAATTTCAGCTGAGCTATTTCAAGTCCTGAAAGATGGTGCTGTTAAAGTACTGTCTTCATTATGCCAGCAAATCTGGAGAACTCAGCAATGCCCACAGGACTGGGATAAGTCAGTTTTCATTCCAAACCCAAAGAAGGGCAATATGAAAGAATGTTCAAACTACTGCACATTTGCAGTCATCTCACATGCTAGCAAGGTAATATTCAAAATTCCCCAAGCCAGGCTTCAACAGTGTGTGACCCGTGAAGTTCCAGATGTCCAAGCTGAATTTATAAAAGTCAAGGGAACCAGAAATCAAATTACTAATATTCACTGGATTATAGAAAAAGCAAGAGAATTCCAGAAAATCATCTCCTTCTGCTTTGTTGATTATGCCAAAGCCTTGACTGTGTAGGTCACAAAAAAATGTGGAAAATTCTTCAAGAGATCTGATTATCATACCACCTTACCTGTCTCCTGAGAAATCTGTATGCAGGTTAAGAAGAAACAGAACTGTACATGGAACAACAAACTAGTTCCAAATTGTGAATGGAGTATGTCAAGGCTGTGCATTGTCGCCCTGCTTATTTTACTTATATGTGAAATGCTGAGTGGGATGAAGCACAAGCTAGAATCAGTTTTGCCTGGAAAAATATCAATAACCTCAGATAAGCATGTGACACCACCTTATGGCAGAAAGTGAAGAGGAACTGAAGAGCTTCTTGATGAAAGTGAAAGGAAAGCGTGAAAAAGCTGACTTAAAACTCAACAGTCAAAAAACTAAGATCATGGCATCCAATCCCATCACTTCATGGCAAATAGATGGGTAGACAGTGGAAACAGTGACAGACTATATTTTATTGCGCTCCAAAATCACTGCATATAGTGACTACAATTAGCCTGAAATTAAAAGGTGCTTGCTTCTTGGAAGAAAAGCTATGACAAACAGAGACAGCATATTAAAAATCAGAGTCTTTACTTTGCCAACAAAGGTCTGTCTCATCAAAGCTATGGTTTTTCCTCTAGTCATGTATGGATGGTAGAGTTGGACTATAAGAAAAGCTGCATGCTGAAGAATTGATGCTTTTGAACTGTGGTATTGGAGAAAACTTAAGAGTCCTTTCGACTACAAGGTGATCCAACCAGTCAATTCTAAAGGAAATCAGTCCTGAAAATTCATTGGAAGGACTGATGCTGAAGCTGATATTCCAATATTTGGCCACCTGATGCAAAGAACTGACTCATTAGAAAAGACCTTGATGTTGGGAAAGGTTGAGGGCAGGAGAAGAAGGGGATGAGAGGGTGAGAAAGCTGGATGGCATCACCAACTGGATGGCCATGGGTTTGAGCAAGCTCCAAGTGTTGGTGATGGACAGGTAAGCCTGGCATGATGCAATCCATTTGGTAGCAAACAGACATGACCAAGCGACTGAAATAATCTGAACTGAACTGATATTTTACCCCCAAATTAGATATGTCCATTAAAGTCTTTTATGATTACATATATCTGCTGCTAAGTCGCCGCAGTCGTGTCCACTCTGTGCGACCCCATAGACAGTAGCTCACCAGGATCCCCCGTCTCTGGGATTCTCCACATAAGAACACTGGAGTGGGCTGCCATTTCCTTCTCCAATGCAATAAAGTGAAAAGTGAAAGTGAAGTCGCTCAGTTGTGTCCGACTCAGTGACCCCATGTACTGCAGCCTACCAGGCTCCTCCATTCATGGGATTTTCCAGGCAAGAGTACAGGAGTGGGGTGCCATTGCCTTCTCCGATATATCTACAAGTTTGTAAACATGTGGATAAACTTTAGGTTTAAAACAATTATATATGTACATATTTTAATTTTTTAAATTATAATTTGAACACTTTCTTTAAAGAAAGTGAAAGTGAAGTCACTCAGTCGTGTCCAATTCTTTGTGGCCCCATGGACTGTAGCCCACCAGGCTTATCCATCCATAAAATTCTCCAGGCAAGAATATTGGAGCGGGGTGCCATTCCCTTCTCCAGGGGATCTTCCTGATCCAAGGATCGAATCCAAGTCCCCCACACTGCAGGCAGATGCTTTAACCTCTGAGCCACCAGGGAAGCCCTCTTTAAAGAAGGAAATTACTATAAATGGTATAAAAATGTTATATATTTATGTATCTCAGTTATAAATATATAGAGATGAAATATACATACATTATATATATGTGTGTTTGTGTGAAAGTGTTGTTGCTCAATCATGTCCAACTCTTTGAAATCCCATGAACTGGAGCCCTCCAGGTTCCTCTGACCATGGGATTCTCCATGCAAGAATACCAGTGTGGGTAGCCATTCCCTTCTCCAAGGAATCTTCCCAACCCACGAATCCAACCCCATCTCCTGCATTGCAGGCAGATTCTCTACCATCTGAGCCACCAGGAAACCTATTTATAGAGAGGTGAGAGGGTAACAGGCAGGAAGGCCAGGGGTCTCCAAATGGAGGAAATAGCCTGCAAGTGTCAGACATTTTTCTCTCTCTTAAGCAGCAGGAGGAAACAAACTAGAGATATTTTTCCTTATCTATACAAATTTAAAGGAGGTTTCTCTTAAAATTCTGTGTTGCCATAGTGACACTTAGTTTCACCTGAAGTTAACTAATGCCTTTTTCTTATGGAAATGTTGGTGTTGGACAGGGAGGCCTGGCGTGCTGCGATTCATGGGGTCGCAAAGAGTCGGACATGACTGAGCGACTGAATTGAACTGAACTGAACTGATGCTAATGTACTATACATTTACCCCAAACTCTGTCTTCAAGTTGGTTCCACCTTTTGGCTCAGGACCTACTTGATAAACCAGTATGTTATACTCAGATATTGTTCCTCTAATCTATGTAAATGAAACTATTTGTATAGTGATCTGCCCTTCTTCAAGATTCAAATTAATCATTTTATGGCCCAAGATGAATCATTTGGTGCCAAGATTATCCCAAAATACATCTTATGGTTGAGGGGCCTGGTGCCATTCTGAGTTTTAAGACATTCCTTTCTTTCATTAACAGACTGCTAGTGACTATATAACATCAAGCTGAAGACTAACAAGGGGGTACTATTTCTGCCCCTTTCTGATGCCTATGTCAGAAGCTTTCTCTACCTCCTTTATACTTTAATAAAACTTTGTTACACAAAAGCTCTGAGTGATCAAGGCTCGTCTCTGACCCCGGATTGAATTCTTCTCTTCTGGGGGCCAAGAATCCTGGCGTCATGACTCAACAACAACCTGTCAGAGGGAATACCAGACCACCTGACTTGTCCCTTGAGAAACCTATATGCAGATCAGGAAGCAACAGTTAGAACTGGACATGGAATAATAGACTGGTTCCAAATAGGAAAAGGAGTATGTCAAGGCTGTATATTGTCACCCTACTTATTCAACTTGTATGCAGAGTACATCATGAGAAACGCTGGGCTGGAAGAAGCTAGGCTAGAATCAAGATTGCCGGGAGAAATATCAATAACCTCAGATATGCAGATGACACCACCCTTATGGCAGAAAGTGAAGAAGAACTAAAAAGCCTCTTGATGAAAGTTAAACAGGAGAGTGAAAATGTTGGCTTAAAGTACAACATTCATAAAACAAAGATCATGGCACCTGGTCCCATCACTTCATGGGAAATAGATGGGGTAACAGTGGAAACAGTGTCAGACTTTATATTTTGGGGCTCCAAAATCACTGCAGATGGTGACTGCAGCCATGAAATTAAAAGACGCTTACTCCTTGAAAGAAAAGTTATGACCAACTTAGATAGCATATTCAAAAGCAGAGACATTACTTTGCCAACTAAAGTAGGTCTAGTCAAGGCTATGGTTTTTCCATTGGTCACGTATGGATGTGAGAGTTGGACTGTGAAGAAGGCTGAGCGCTGAAGAATTGATGCTTTTGAACTGTGGTGTTGGAGAAAACTCTTGAGAGTCCCTTGGACTGCAAGGAGATCCAACCAGTCCATTCTAAAGATCAGTCATGGGTGCTCATTGGAAGGACTGATGCTGAAGATGAAGCTCCAATACTTTGGCCACCTCATGTGAAGAGATGACTCATTGGAAGACTATGATGCTGGGAGGGATTGGGGGCAGGAGGAAAAGGGGACGACAGAGGATGAGATGGCTGGATGGCATCACTGACTCGATGGACATGAGTTTGAGTGAACTCTGGGAGTTGGTGATGGGCAGGGAGGCCTGGCGTGCTGCAATTGATGGGGTTGGAAAGAGACACGACTGAGTCACGGAACTGAAATATATATATATAAATCTAAATTTACCCCAAAGTTAGATTTGGCCATAAAAGTCTCTTCACATACTATACCAAGTTTTGCTTAATATTATACACACAGTTCTGATCCTTAGTTCTCATGAATAAATATAAATAACTTTCAGAATGGATAAAAAAACATTTAAAGGACATATCAAAATTTGCTAGAAAATATGATTAATAAATTGTTCATCTATTTTGGAAGAATATAATATGAATTTGAAGTTGAAAATTTATCTATTCACAATCACAAATGTATTGCAGCTTCAATAAACTAGAAAGCAAAATACTTGCTATTTTGGGGTTATTTAAATCATGATTAGACATTGCAGAAAGGAGCCTTAATACTTGTACTTACATCTAAAAAATTCTTTAAATGGGTTTTATTCCTTTTATGTGTGTGAATCTGTAATAAACATCTGAATTTCTATCAGTTAAATATATCTGGGAAAGTAAAAAGGTCTACATTTTTTTTTAATCCCAAGATTATAAGACGATGTTTTTAATAAAAAGGAGAAGTAGAAACTACCACCAGTAGTATTTATGAGTTTCTCAGAGTGTGTCAGGCTGTGTTTAAATACTCTGAATTTAAACCTTTTTAAAAACTTGGACTATAACACAATTATATACATTTTATGGATGAACAATGGTGGGCTTAGTAACTTGTCCATGGTCTTAGTGTGAATGGTAGAGGCAGAATTCAAAATTACATTGCTTTGGGATCCAGAGTTCACACTTTTATCCACAATACAATCAGTTCAATTCAGTCTCTCAGTCGTGTCTGACTCTTTGTGATCCAATGGACTGCAGCATGCCAAGCCTCCCTGTCCATCACCAACTCACAGAGTTTACTCAAACTCACGTCCATTGAATTGGTGATGTCATCCAACCATCTCATTCTCTGTTGTCCCCTTCTCCTCCCACCTTCAGCCTTTCACAGCATCAGGGTCTTTTCCAATGAGTCAGTTCTTCATATCAGGTGGCCAAAGTATTGGAGTTTCAGCTTCAGCATCAGTCCTTCCAATGAATATTCAGGACTGCTTTCCTTTAGGATTGAATGTGTTGATCTTCTTGCAGTTCAAAGGACTCTCAAGAGTCTTTTCCAACACCACAGTTCAAAACCATCAATTTTTCAGTGCTCAGCCTTATTTGTCAGCCAACTCTCACATCCACACATGACTACAGGAAAAATCATAGCTTTGACTAGACGGACTTTTGTTGGCAAAGTAATGTCTCTGCTTTTTAATATGCTGTCTAAGTTGGTCATAACTTTTCTTCCAAGGAATAAGTATCTTTTAATTTCATGGCTGTAGTCACCATCTGCAATGATTTTGGAGCCCCCCAAAATAAGGTCTGTCACTGTTTCCACTGTTTCCCCATCTATTTGCTATGAAGTGATGGGACCAAATGCCATGATCTTAATTTTCTGAATGTTGAGTTCTAAGCCAGATTTTTCACTCTCCTTTATCACTTTCATCAAGAGGCTTTTTAGTTCTTCTTCACTTTCTGCCATAAGGGTGGTATCATCTGCATATCTGAGGTGATTGATATTTCTCCCAGCAATCTTGATTCCAGCTTGTGCTTCATCTAGTCCAGCGTTTCTCATGATGTATTCTGCATACAAGTTAAATAAGCAGGGTGACAATATACAACCTTGATGTACTCCTTTCCCTAGTTGAAACCAGTCTGTCGCTCCATGTCCAGTTCTAACTGTTGCTTCCTGACCTGCATACAGGTTTCTCAGGAGGCAGTTCAGGTGATCTGGTATGCCCATCTCTTTCAGAATTTTCCACAGTTTATTGTGATTCACACAGTCTATTCTGATCGACACAGTCAAAGGCTTTGGTGTAGTAAATGCAGCAGAAACAGATGTTTTTTTCTGGAACTCTCTTGCTTTTTCAATGATCCAACAGATATTGCCAATTTTTATCTCTGGTTCCTCTGCCTTTTCTAAAACCAGCTTGAACATTTGGGAAATTCACAATTCATAGTGTACTGCTGAAGACTGGCTTGGAAAATTTTGAGCATTACTTTACTAGTGTGTAAGATGAATGCAAGTGTGTGGTAGTTTAAGCATTCTTTGATATTGCCTTTCTTTGGGATTGGAATGAAAACTGACCTTTTCCAGTCCTGTGGCCACTGCTGCATTTTCCAAATTTGGGGCATGTTGTTGTCTAGTCAAGACTATGGTTTTTCCAGTAGTCATGTTTGGGTGTGAAGGTTGGACTATAAACAAACTTGAGTGCCAAAGAATTGATGCTTTTGAACTCTGGTGTTGGAGAAGACTCTTGAGAGTCCCTTGGACTGCAGAGAGATCCAACCAGTCCATCCTAAAGGAAATCAGTCCTGGTTGTTCATTGGAAGGACTGATGTTGAAGCTGAAACTCTAATACTTTGGCCACCTGATATGAAGAGCTGACTCATTTCAAAAGATCCTGATTCTGGGAAAGATTGAAGGCAGGAGGAGAAGGGGATGACAGAGAATGAGATGGTTGGATAGTATCACCAGCTCAATGAACATAGGTTTGGGTAGATTCCAGCAGTTGGTGATAGACAGGGAGGCCTGGCATGCTGCGGTTCATGGGATCGCAAAGAGTCAGACATGACTGAGCAACTGAACTGAACTGACTGAGTGTAGGACTTTCACAGCATCATCTTTTAGAATTTGAAATAGTTCAACTGGAATTTCATCATCCTTCACTAGCTTTGTTTGTAGTGATGCTTCCTCTTAACTTCTAAGGCCTACTATACCACAGTTATAGAATAATAGAGTTGGACAGACCTCAATTTAAATTAAAAATACACAAACTCCTATTCTGTGAAAATCACTTAATTTCTATTTTAGTTTTCAATTTTAAAATTTAAAAAATATCAACATAGTGAAATTAGTATATGGATTTTTTTCCCCCACATGGGCTTCTTTCACTTGAATGTAACTGAAGACTATAGTCATTTCTAAGACCAATGCAGTGATAAATTCTTTCTCAAAATTTATCATTCTCATAAATACCAAGGAAAGGGGATATAGCTAGAAGGCTTGAGACTACACAGTGATATACTTATCTTCTAATTACTATTTCAGTATTTTTACAGATATTATCCACATCTATCAGTAAGAAAAAACTTTGCTACTCAATAAATTAAATGAGTTTCACAAAGTCACTCTGATTACAAAACTAAACTCTAATCCTTGCTCTGCCTGCATAAGCTTCTTGTGCTCATTTGCAACTGACTCTTTATGACCTCATGAACAGTAGCCCACCAGACTTCTCTATCCATGGAATTTTCCAGACAAGAATGGACAGTTCCATTTTTTCATCTTTGAAATGACTGAGTGAAATCATACACTGCAGAGGATTTCTGTGAAGGGAAAATGAAGCGATGTGTTTGAAATACTTGAAAGATGAAAAACATACAAACTTTCTAATCAACCTAAATTTGTTTAAAACGACAGTGAATAGATTCTATTTTTTAACTATATATTGCCAAACATAACATTAGCAAATGTTACACAAGAAAATATCACATAACAAACATATTAGTTCTGCTTCCTCTGGAGGTTCACAAGAACCACAAAGTAAAGAAATCACTAGAACCACCAAAACCATTAGCACTACTAGTCAGCTATCATTAATTGGTTAACTTTTTGCTAGCTAGAGGAGAGTTATGTACTCTACATAAACTATTATGTTTTAATATTGATATTGATTAATCTTACTTGAAATTATATTTGCCCCTTGTTATTCATTCACGTTTGAATGCTTTAGAGGATAAGTTTTGCCTAAATAATTATTATCTGTAATAATATTCCTGGTTAAAATGATGTAACTTTTGTGTGTTTATCATTTTAGCAAACCCTACATGCATGGTTTGGAAATTTCACAAAGGTTTTTAGAAAGCAATCTGAATGTGTTTCAATGAAAAATTCTCTTACTTTAAGTTAAAACATAAAGTTCTTTGTGTTGACAACAGTGAAGAGTGATTTGCTTGTCATGTGAAATGGTTGAGCTATAAAGTACTGACATGTGAAACTTACAACAGAAATGCAGAATGACCTTACCCTCAAATGATAAAAATGGAAACTTTGTAATAAATTTCTCAAAAACTGTACCTTAACAATGTACTTCAGTGTTTCAACTCTATAGAGTTCTTCATAATATACTAGATTAAATCAAGTTAACTATTAGGGACTCTTGAAATAACTCAGTGTCACCTTATTCCAGCTAGAGGAAGGTTAAACAAAGCTGGAATAGACTATACTAGATGAAATAACAGAGAAAAAAAGTTATGTTCCCCTGCTTTTTTCATCTTTGAAGCTAATCTTCTTCCCTATTTGTACCCCTGTTTCTTTCTTTGCAACTTCTGGTCTTCACTTCTGTAGTGCTCAGTGGATCAGACTTGCATTAGTAAATACATTAGCAATTCAATAACTAATAACTGATTTATGTTTAGGCTCATATATTATAATACATTATGCAAAATAGTATTATTTTGCTTTTTCTTAGGCGTAATCTTTTACACCCAAATGTCTTCCATGTTCAAAATTATCCAATGTCTTCTTAAAGAAAAATCCATTAATATATTTATTCAATAAATACTGATTAAGCACCTCTATATAATAGGTAATGGTTTAGCCACTTAACAGTGAGCAAAATAAACAATCCCTGGCATCATGGTTTGTATTCTGAGTGAGATGTATAGAAAAAAATGGGAGATACAAAATGAAGTAAACAGACAAAAACAGAGTGATTTAAAATGTTATCTAGTGCTATAAAGGAAAACAAAGTGAAGATGCAGAATACTAAATGTGTTCTACTTTACATAGGGCAGTCAAGGAGGAACTCTTAGAGAATCAGGTCTTTAAACTGAGATCTGAATGATAAGACTGAGCCATGAATCTACCAAGTGAAAACGGTGGGAAAAGAGTACCATACTGACAAAGATTCAGAAGCATGAAGAAATTTGCCATGTTTTGAAAACCCAAAGAAAAACTCTGTTGCTGGAACATGATAAGCAAGGGAAAGTGATATTAAATGAGGCTGTACACACAAACAGGAGCAGAAAATGCAAGCCTCACTAGAACATCTGATTTTCAGATTCTATTCTAACCACAATTTAAGCTCAACTCCTTGATGTAGTATTCAAAAACCTTAAGATAGGGCCCCAAATGCGTTCTATGTGTTTTCACTCCCCTGCTTTCAGGTACCCTGGTCTGCTTTATTCTTCAATGCGATTTATCCTTTTTCTTCTCTAAAATATTGCTGAGGTGGTTTCCTCTACTTCTTGTAAATTTGTTACTGAAATTCTGCCTCACAGTGGCTAGATTATTCAAAGCCTGGGGCAAAGTTCTCCTCCTCTGGGAAGCATGTCTAAACTCTAACAGGAGAACCCATGTGGGTCTGTTCAGGAGAACCCATGTGGGTCTGTTCCCTCACTCTCTCCTCCTTCCTCTCTCCCTCTACCCTCTCTTCTCTCCTCTTTTACTCTATTTCTTTTTCCCCCTTTCCTCTTACTTTTATTTTTAAAGGCTTTTCAAATTATATAGATAAGACATAGAGATAAAAGAAAACTAGCTTTTGGACAAGATGGTGGAGTAGGTGGACATGGAGTATAACTCTCTCCACGGATACCTCAGGAATACATCTTCGGACCCAGAAATGAACGCAAAACACTAGCAGAGAGCAGACAGGAGAANAATCCCATGGACAGAGGAGCCTGGCAGGCTGCAGTCTATGGGGTCGCAAAGAGTCGGACATGACTGAGCAACTTCATTCATACAATGGGTAATGGGAGTTGAGATTAGATATCATAGGGTGATTAGAATAATTAGTTAAATAATGTAAGCAGGTAAGAAAGAAATCTAGGAATTCAGAAGTGTGCAATAAGTCCCAGCCAAGCACCTTTATGCCTCTGAGATCTCTATGCACTTGTATCAGTAACACAGATCTGAAGGGATTAGCCAAGGTGAGAAAATAGCAGCAAATTGAAATAGAAACCAAAAGGAATGATTTTACTTCTTTTCTTAAATTAGTTGAGGGTTCATAAGGGTTCATTTTCAATACTTCATAACTGCAAATATGTCATATGTATACTATTTATTGTTTTTCATGATTCATTTTTTTAAATACACTTGCATTCTAATATAATGAAACTCATAATTACCAAAATAACACCTTCTCTGAAGACTTTCTTGAACCTAGTAAAGCATCATGCTCCTCTGATCGTGCCCAATGACATTACATCATTTACTTCTACATGGAACATTTTAGCATCTGATATTTTCTCATTTGCTAATTTGTTAACAAGCATATTATTGTTTCCCCTTACTAGAGTGGAAGGTGCATGGAGCAAGGGAAACGCTCATTCACTACTACACTTCCATTGCTAGTGCCCCACTTGTTATGGATGATCATATTTTTTTGATAGACTAATATTGTTAAAATGAATATGCTTAGAAGGAGATACATAAAAGGGGATAGAAAGAGGTTAACAATGTGTATAAGTAGNCCCCTTACTAGAGTGGAAGGTGCATGGAGCAAGGGAAGCGCTCATTCACTACTACACTTCCATTGCTAGTGCCCCA
The DNA here is from genome assembly GCA_006410615.1 of Neotragus moschatus. Lineage (NCBI taxonomy): Eukaryota > Metazoa > Chordata > Mammalia > Artiodactyla > Bovidae > Neotragus > Neotragus moschatus. The sequence continues at coordinate 62,544 of SJYA01001250.1, forward strand.
CTTGTTATGGATGATCATATTTTTTTGATAGACTAATATTGTTAAAATGAATATGCTTAGAAGGAGATACATAAAAGGGGATAGAAAGAGGTAAACAATGTGTATAAGTAGGTATAGACTTCTAGGTGATTTTTGTTTTCATTACCTCATTATATCAAGCTTCATTTTTGAAATGAGATGGCATTTCTTCTTCAAGGTAGTTACTTTCATCTACAGTTACACAAGACAACTGAAAATCCTCATGAGAAAAAAATGTTAAATAAAATGCTGGCAGACACAGACATGTTTCCTACTTGGGGGCACTGTGACATGCTTAGACTTTCCTGACCTAAGGTTTGAATTTCCAAAAGGTTAATCATACCAAGTATCAATTGCATGTATTGCATACCTTGTTCTTAGAATATAGTTCCAATTCAGGTTAATAGTAAAAAGTTGAACCAGGGGGGGAAAAAATACCTGATTTATGTCCAAAAAGATAGCATCTGTTACTCCTACAATTTGAATCCAGGATATTCTGCTGCATATACATACTACAAATTTTAAGATGATGCAGCCAGAGAGAATAATCTCTTTTCACTTTGAAGAAATTAAAGGGTAGAAGATTGATGTTTGTCTCAAAGTCTCTGGCCAAGAAGAACTTGATTAGTAATATCAATAGCATTTCCAGGTGTGAAAGAGATCTGATTCTAGAAAAGTAACCTTATCTCCAGTTCAGATCTGATGGAATCAGACATCATTGAATTTAGGAGAAGAAGCCCTCATTAGAGCTGTGAGGTCAGGAGTGCCAAAATCTATGTTAGCAATGACACTGGGAATGGAAACAATTCTCTAGCTTAGCTAACAACAAAGAGAGAGAATCTTGACTTGGTGGTTTGTCGGTGAGAGAACAGAAAGTGGCAGGGCCAGCATAGACCAGTACGGTGAGCACTGCTATTGGTGAGTCAGAGTAGTATTATCAGGGAGTCTCCAGTAAAAGTGGAGGCAGCAGGTGGTAAATGAAAATAACCTAGAAATCTCTTTACTTCTCAGAATCACTGTTTTCTCATTTGTGAAATGAAAGTAATAATAAGTCCTTCATGAGTTTTTTTTGTAATTAAAAATGATATGTAAAACAACTACATAAGTGTAGAACAATAGAAGACACTCAGTGAAATAGTTGTTGTAGTGATTATTATTGTTACTGTTAAAGATATAAACATAACATGCATATAGGAAGTAGATATGGTGAATGTGCATGTAAATATTATTGTTGTTTAGTTGCTAAGTCCTGTTTGACTCTTTTGGAATCCCATGGACTGTGGCCCATCAGGCTACTCTGTCCATTGGATTTCCTGGGCAAAAATACTGGAGTGGGTTGCTCCAGTGGGTTGCTTCACTTTCAGAATGAAGAAAGTATTTCCTTCTATAGGGGATCTTTCTGACCCAGGGACTGTACCCATGTCTCTTGGATTGGCAGGCAGATTCTTTACAACTGAGCCACCAGGGAAACTCAAACGTTATGTAGATATAGATGTAGTAATATGTACTGTTGTTCAGTCACTAAGTTGTATCTGACTCATTGTAACCCTGTGGACTGCAGCATGCCAGACTTCCATGCCCTTCTCTGTCTCCTTCTCCTTCTCCTAGAGTTTGCTCAAAGTCAAGTCCATTGAGTCAGTGATGTTGTTATCCAACAATCTCGTCCTCTGTCATCTCCTCCTCCTGCCCTCAGTCTTTCCCAGATTCAGGGCCTTTTCCAGTGAATCAGTTCTTGGCATCAGGTGGTCATCTGAGTCACCAGGGAATTCCCATTCATATGTGTATCCAATAACAAAAACCAATGTCTTAAAACAGTAAGTACTTATTACATTTCAGAATTGGAGGATTAAAAGGGTCAGTTGGTGATTCTTCAGCTCTTGGTTGGGCATATGCCTTGATGCTCAGCTGCTAAGCCTTCTGTGGTTGCATTTATTGAGCTTTCTTATGTGTCTGGGGCTTGGGCTGGGCAAGCCCAATAACCGGGCAGCACAGCTCTGATTCACATAGTGTCTCCTCTTGCAGCAGATCAGTGTGTCCATGTGATGGCAAAGGCAGGAGTTCAAGGGAGAGGAAAGAAGTCCTCAGGATTTCTTGAGGTGGGGACTCAGACTGGCATACCATCTCCTCTACTGCATTCGGTTGAGGAAAGCAGGTCACAGGCCATCTCAAAGAAAGACTCAGCAAAGAGCAAAGACACCTAAAATATTCCCTGGCAAAAGTGTATTTATTGGGAGACCATCANGAAAGAAGTCCTCAGGATTTCTTGAGGTGGGGACTCAGACTGGCATACCATCTCCTCTACTGCATTCGGTTGAGGAAAGCAGGTCACAGGCCATCTCAAAGAAAGACTCAGCAAAGAGCAAAGACACCTAAAATATTCCCTGGCAAAAGTGTATTTATTGGGAGACCATCAGTTGCAGCCATCAGTGCAATCAATCATCCTTGATAAATTATTATCAATGAGTAGACATTCTCCGTAAGCCGATTCTTAAATGTTTATATATATATTTTTTTTAATTTTATAAATGTAATGCAGTGAACTTGTTCCTCTTTTAAAATCTGAAAGTGAACAAAATATTTAAAATGAAAATAAAAGCCTAAGTATCCCATTATAATTTTAGGTTTTTTTTTTTTTTTCNTCTCCGTAAGCCGATTCTTAAATGTTTATATATATATTTTTTTTAATTTTATAAATGTAATGCAGTGAACTTGTTCCTCTTTTAAAATCTGAAAGTGAACAAAATATTTAAAATGAAAATAAAAGCCTAAGTATCCCATTATAATTTTAGGTTTTTTTTTTTTTTTCGAAAGTTCAAGTATGGAAGTTCTTAAGTAACTTGTGGACACCACGAATTAAAAATATGAGAAATAAAACATTAGAAAAAGGAAAAGAAATCAATAGAAAGTTCTGTCATTTGATTAATAAGACATATTTTCACAAGTTGTAAGAAAATAATTCAGGACATAGATTTTGCTACTATCTGCTGTTATGCTAAATGATTGATCCCAGTAAAGTACTGTCATACACCTGAGATGTGTTTGTGCTATATTTATGAATACACAGTTTTGAAGGTATTAATTGAGACCAAAAACAGCAGTTTTCTGAAATAGAAATGAAAAGTGAATTTAAAACTTTAACATCACTACTCTATGTAACACTAAATCAGGTATGCCTGATTAGTGTTTTTTTAAAAAGCAACTTCTTAATTTAGGAATATAAACTATTTGAAAGTAAAAAGGGGAAAAAAATAAAGTAGAAACTTGTTCTGGATTGGTCTTTTACAAAATGATCTTCAAAAAAAAAAAAAAACTTTGCATTGTTGAGGTTTATTTGTAAATCTCCTCACTTTATGGTATTCAATACAATTCTGCATTAAGATTCTAAGTCACTGTCATCCTCAACTTCTGTTTTCTAGAATTTTACATTTTGTGGTTGTTCAGTCCCTCAGTCATATCCAACTCCTTATGACCCCATGGAATGCAGCATGTGAGGGTTCCCTGTCTTTCACCATCTCCCAGAGTTTGTTCAAATGTCCATTGAGTCAGCAATGCCATCCAATCATCTCATCCTCTGCTGTAGACTTCTCCTTCTGCCTTCAATCTTTCCCAGCATCAGGGTCTTTTCTAATGAGTCGGTTCTTCACATCTGGTGGCCAAAGTACTGGAGCTTCAGCTTCAGCATCAGTCCTTCCAAGAAATATTCAGAGTTGATTTCCTCTAGGATTGATTGGTTTAATCTCTTTGCAGTCCAAGGGACTCTCAAGAGTGATCTCCAACATCACAGTTCAAAAGCACCAATTCTTCAGCACTCAGTCATCTTTATGGTCCAACTCTCACATCCATACATGAATACTGGAAAAATCATAGCTTTGACTACATAGACCTTTGTCAGGAAAGTAATGCATGTTTTTTAATATACTGTTTAGGTTTGTTAAAGTTTTTCTTCCAAGGAGAAAGCATCTTTTAATTTCATGGTGGCAGTCACCATGCACAGTGATTTTGGAGCCCGAGAAAATAAAGTCTGTCACTGTTTCTGTTGTTTCCCCATCTATTTGGCATGAAGTTAAGGGACCAGATGCCATGATCTTAGTTTTTGAATGCTGAGTTTTAAGCCAGCTTTGTCACTCTTCTCTTTCACCTTCATCAAGAGGCTCTTTATTCCTCTTTGCTTTCTGCCGTAAGGGTGGTATCATCTGAATATCTGAGGTTATCCGAATTTCTCCCAGAAATCTTGAGTCCAACTTGCGATTCACCCAGGCCAGCATTTCACATGATGTACTCTGCATATAAGTTAAATAAGTAAGGTGATAATATGCAGCCTTGACATTATACAGTACTCCTTTCTGAATATGGAATCAGTCTGTTATTTCATGCCCAGTTCTAACTGTTGCTTCTTGACCTGCATACAGGTTTCTCAGGGGGCAGGTATGGTGCCCTGGTATTCCCATCTTTTTAAGAATTTTCCAGTTTGATGTGATCTACACGGNCAGCATTTCACATGATGTACTCTGCATATAAGTTAAATAAGTAAGGTGATAATATGCAGCCTTGACATTACACAGTACTCCTTTCTGAATATGGAGTCGGTCTGTTATTTCATGCCCAGTTCTAACTGTTGCTTCTTGACCTGCATACAGGTTTCTCAGGAGGCAGGTATGGTGCCCTGGTATTCCCATCTTTTTAAGAATTTTCCAGTTTGATGTGATCTACACAGTCAAAGGCTTTAGCATAGTCAATGAAGCAAAAGTAGATGTTTTTCTGGAATTCTCTTATTTTTTATATGATCTATTGGCAATTTGGTCTCAGATTCCTTTGCCTTTTCCAAATCCAGCTTGTACACCTGGAAGTTCTCAGTTCACATACTGTTAAAGCCTGGCTTGAAAGATTTTGAGCATTACCTTGCTAACATGTGAAATGAGTGCAATCATGTGTTAGTTTGAACTTTCTTTGGCATTGCCCATTGCTTTTGTTTGGGACTGGAATGCAAACTGACCTCTTGCAGTCCTGTGACCACTGCCAATTTTTCCATATTTGCTGGCATATTGAGTGCAGCACTTTAACAGCATCATCTATTAGGATGTGAGATAGCTCAGCTGGAATTCCGTCCCCCCTACTAACTTTGTTCACAGTAATGCTTCCTAAGGCCCACTTGACTTTGCACTCCAGGATGTTTGGCTCTAGGTAAACGATCACAGCCTCATGGTTATCTGGGTCATTAAGAACTTTATTTGTAGTTCTTTGTTTTGTTTTTTTTCCACCTCTTCTTAATACCTTCTGCTTCTGTTAGGTCCATACCATTTCTGTCCTTTATTATGCCTGTCTCTGCATGAAATGTTCCATTAATATTTCTCATTTTCTTGAAGAGATCTCTAGTCTTTCCCATTCTATTGCTGTCCTCTATTTCTTTGCATTCTTCACTTTTGTTCAATTTTGAATTCTATGTGAATTGCTCAGGCATGTCCAAATCTTTGAGACCCCATGGACTATAGCCTACCAGGCTCCTCTGTCCATGGGATTCTCCAGGCAAGAATATTGTAGTGGGTTGCCATTTCCTCCACTGAGGTATCTTCTCAACTGAGGACTTGAACCCAGATCTCCTGAATTGCAGGTGGATTCTTCACCAGCTGAACCACCAGAGAAGACCATTGTTCACTTAGATTATTCAAATAAAATTTAGGCCTGGAGAGAAGGAAAATTTATTTAGGAATGCACTAGCTAAAAAAGCTACATACATTTGAATTAATTTCTTAATTTTTGTCCCTCAATTTCCTCACCAGAAGATAAAAATAATCATAACTTCATAGAATTGCTTTAAATAGCTATATAATGCTAGTTACCCAGAAGAATGTTGGAGAGTAATGAAAGCTTCAGAAAAACAGTAGCAAAAATGTTCATCACATTGCTATTGGTGATTATTCTCTCTTGTTCTGCCACTCCGATCCATGTCCATTTTCTCTACCCTTCTCTGTGCCTGAGAAGGATGATTCCAGCTCACTTCATCACTTGGGCCCCCTTGCCAGCTATCTACGATTTGTTTATTCAATGGGAGCCACTAGCAAAAATCAGAGAGTAAGAGGAGTGAGGAGAAGAGAAGCTTCTCCAGGTCAGCTTCCTAGTGCATAAATCTGCCAGTTGACTATGACTTCTAACAGATGGCCCCATTCTCCAAGATTTCAGGTGTTACTGAAGTAGAATAATATTCCAACACATTGGCCTTAAAAGTAGTAAGTTTCTCATTCCTGTTACTTTTGAATGACGCAATCTACCTTATTCTTTCCTGGAAACCTACCCAAATCCTTCACTGAATTCTCTTCATTTGAACCATATGAATTTTCTATTCTATGTGAATCCTAACTGCTTGACACCTATATTGAATTTGTTAGAAGTTTTTATTAAGCAGCTTATTATAGTACTGTTATTGTTGTTCAGTCACATAGTTATGTCTGATTCTTTACAAGCCCATGGACTGCAGCACACCAGGCTCCTCTGATCTCCACTATCTCCTAGAATTTGCTCAAATTCATGTCCATTGAGTTGATGATACCATATATCTATCTCATCCTCTGGCAACCCTTTCTCTTTTTGCCTTCAGTCTTTCCCAGTACCAGGATCCTCATACCAGTTGGGTCTTCACACCATTTGGGCAAATTATTGGAGGTTCAGCTTCAGCATTGATCCTTCTAGTGAATATTCAGGGTTGATTTCTTTAGGATTGACTGGTTTGATCTCCTTGCTGTCCAAGGGACTCTCAAGAATCTTCTACAGCAACACAACTTGAAAGCATCAATTCTTTGGTACTCAGCCTTCTTTATGGTCCAACTCTCACATCAATACACGACTACTGTAAAATCCACAGCTTTGACTATTTGGACCTCTGTTGGCAAACTGTGTCGCTGCTTTTTAATATGCTTTCTATGCTTGTCATAGCTTTTCTTCCAAGAAGAAAGTGTCTTTAATTTTGTGGCTGCAGTCACCATCTGCAGTGATTTTGGAGCCCTAGAAAATGAAATCTGTCACTGCCTCCACTTTCCCCCCTTTTATTTGCCAGGTGGCACTAGTGGTAAAAAACCCACCTGCCAATGTAGGAAACAAAAGATGCAGGTTTGATCTCTGGGTTGGGAAGATCCCCTGGAGAAAGAAATGGCAACGTGTTTCTGTATTCTTGCTTGGGGAATGCCATGGACAGAGGAACCTGGTGGATTTCAGTGCATAGCATNCCTAGAAAATGAAATCTGTCACTGCCTCCACTTTCCCCCCTTTTATTTGCCAGGTGGCACTAGTGGTAAAGAACCCACCTGCCAATGCAGGAAACAAAAGATGCAGGTTTGATCTCTGGGTTGGGAAGACCCCCTGGAGAAAGAAATGGCAACGTGTTTCTGTATTCTTTCCTGGGGAATGCCATGGACAGAGGAACCTGGTGGATTTCAGTGCATAGCATCACAAAGAGTTGGACATGACTTGCACACACACACACACACACACACACACACACACACACACTTGCTGTGAAGATGGAACCAGATACCATGATCTTAGTTTTTTCATGTTGAGTTTCAAGCCAACTTTTTCACTCTCTTCTTTTATCCTAATCAAGAGGCTCTTTAGTTCTTCATTTTCTGCCATTAGTGTGGTATCATCTGCCTATGTGAGGCTGTTGATATTTCTCCTGGCAGTCTTAATTCCAGCTTGTGATTCATCCAGCCTGGGATTTTGCATTATGTAATGTGCATATAAATTAAATAAGCAAGATGATGATATACAGCCTTGTTGTATTCCTTTTCCAATTTTGAACCTGTCAGCTGTTCCATGTCCATTTCTAACTAGAGTATATGCTAAGATAATTTGCACTCTGTCCTTTTTATCAGCATTAGAGACGAATTTTGGTTTAATAAGCAAGATTTAAAGATTTAAAGGAGTATAAGAAAGCATTAGTCGACGTTAGGAAATTATTATTAGAAATGAATTGAGTGAAAATACTAAAAATGAACATTTTGCATTAAGAACAAGCATGATGGTGGTATGGAAGCAGGTGTATGGGTATTAATTTGAAAGTAGAATGTCTCTGATGGAGATGAAAATAGTCATAATCTTTGCCTATAAGTGTCTAAAGTCTCAGGTAGATAGTTTAAATATATTTTCCAGTTTATTGTTTACCCACAACCTGCCTCCAACATAGGTACTCTATCTATTGGTACACCACGCTGCTGCTTACAATTCACTTTGGAATAGTTAAGTATTAGGAAGCTCGTGAATATATAATCTTGAAAATATTATGAAAGGAAAGGGAAAATAAGTGTCTTGGAACAGTGGTAAAAGGTGAAAAGAAGTTACAGAAAGTATATTTTAGCCCTTTTAGTTTACCTTAATATCAAATTAAACTTTACCAGCCCTACCAGAAGGATAAAAATGAACATGTGGCCCTTAAAGCCACAAACATTTCTCAAAGCAAAATCAAACAGTACTTCTTTTGCTTCTCATTGCAATTTATTTTCTTCTTTTATTTATTATAACTTTCCTATAATTCTATGAATATTAGTTCTCTTTTCCAGCTCAAGTTGATTCCTAACTTCAGCTACATTTTATCCCTCTTTGTATTTCTAAAATATTTCCTGATCCGTTGTTGTTCAGTCGCTCAGTCCAGTTCAGTTCAGTCGCTCAACCGTGTCTGACTCTTTGCGACCCCATGAATCGCAGCATGCCAGGCCTCCCTGTCCATCACCAACTCCCGGAGTTTACTCAGACTCACCACTCAGTCGTATCCAATTCTTTGTGACTCCATGCACTGCAACACACCAGGCTTCTCTGTCCTTTATCATCTCGCGGACCTTGCTCAAACTTATGTTCATTGAGTCCGTGATGCCATCCAACTATCTCATCTTCTGTCACCTTCTCCTTCTGCTTTCAAAGTTTCCCAGCATAAGGGTCTTTTGAATTGAGTCAACTCTTTGCTGATCCATACTAGGTTTTTAATTTCATGAATTAAAAATAAATAATTAATAATTGGAAGCACAATTCTGCTGGTTAAAATTGATCCATTAGTCACCACTAGCAGAACACTCTTTTAAATCAGCTATGCATTATCTGAATATACTCCGATAGACTGAATTTACTAAATTCATTTGACTTTGAAATACTCTGGATATGTCAATAGGGCACTAGAACACAAAGGCAACCTGGTATATTAACATATCAGGGAGTCTTTCCTACAACTTCCTACAGTTCTCCTGATTTCTTAAAGCAGATTATTACATAATGATGAGAAAAAAAATGTTTTCATCTTTTTCTTACATTTCACATAAATATTAGTTTATATAATCTCTGGGATAAATTATTTTATATGTGTGTTTGTATATGTGTGTGTGTGTACTTTCCACTGATGTTTGGAAAATAATATATTTTGGAAAACACTCTTTCTAAAATAACCACCTTTAATACCTGAACAATATCATGTTTAAATCAGGACTCTACATTCTATAAAAGTCCACTATTTAAAATTGTTCACATCAGAGAAAATAATAAAGTGATATGAGTTGTTTGCGTAGAATCTATTCAGATGTCAAGTATTTATCGCATCTTAATCCACAAAAAGGATATAATGTAGACATTTTCATTAACCCTTTTACTTCACATAAAATTAATCAGTTACCAAATAGAATTTAATTCTATTTTTTAAATTGCTTTTGCATCTCTTTTTATCATTCCTCAATTTCTGTAACCATTTAAGTTTCTATAGATTATCCTTAGTCCTCACCATTTCCCATTAATGTGGTTATGGTTACTTCAATATCCCCTATCCTATCGCCTGCCTCTAACTTCTGCCCTCTCACATTTGGCATCCACAAGCCAGTCTGAGTTATTGTCCTTAAATACAAATTTGATTGTTCCAAAATTTATCGCCAAAACATTTTCATCCTTGCTTAGAGAAAATTAAGTTCTATTTTCTATTAAGGCTATTAACACCTGACCAGGGCTGACGTTTCAAACCTGATCTTTGTTGATGCTCTTTCTCCTATTTTCACCATACACTCGCAGACTATCTCAGGATCCAGGTAGCTCAGTGGTGAAGAATCCACCTGCAGGAGATACAGGAGACGCAGGTTTCATCCCTGGGTTAGGAAGATCCTTGGAGTAGAAAATGGCAACCCATTCCAGTATTCTTGCCTGGAAAATTCCATGGACAGAGGAGCCTGGTGGACTGCCATCCATGGGGTCACAAAGAATCAGACACAACTGAGCAAACAGACAGATAGACCCCAGAGTCCATCATCCTGCCATATGACTACCAAATCCCTGCCTCTGGCAAGTTGTTTCTTCTGCCTAGATAAGATAAGGGTTAGTTGCTCAGTTGTGCCCAACTCTTTGTGACCCCCTGGACTGTAGCCTGCCAGGCTCCTCTGTCCGTGGGATTCTCCAGGCAAGAACACTGAAGTGGTTTGCCATTTCCTCCTCCTGGGGATATTCCTGACCCAGGGACTGAATGTGGACCTCCTTAAATGTAGACAGATTCCTTACCATCTGAGCCACCAGGGAAGCCCAATATCCTATAAATACCAGTTAATATCCCTCCCTTCATGAAATACTGGCATTCCGTAACAAAGTATAACTTTTCAAGCTCTCATATGTACGTTTTAAATACATATACTTCCTACACTATTATCATGTGACTTCACTTTTTCTGGCTAAGAGGCTCCTAGAACAAAGGTTTTCTTTACATCTCTATTTCCAGAATGTTACATATAGCCGGTCAGATAACAAAAGTACAGAACAGTGAATGATTTGCTAAGAAAGTATTCATTCAAAGACAACATGATCACAAAAATTACATTAAATTGTCTAAGTCCTAAAACTCCTTCCAATATTCATTGCTATTAATCAATATTTTCCCTTGGAAAAGTTTTCCCTTTGAATAGTGATATCTCTTCTACTATTTTATACTCCTTTTCTTGATGCTTTTCCTTTGCCACTGATTAAATGAAGCTATTTTCCTATTTTACTTTTTCTCTTTTCCTTGTCACACTTT
>SJYA01001250.1:78493-127166 GCA_006410615.1 Neotragus moschatus
GACTGAGCAACTGAACTGAATTGAACTGAACTGATACGAAATTAACCTGACACTCATCTTCTCAAAATGATGCTTATCTATCTAGAACATAAGATGTCTCACCAATTTATTTATCAGTATTCTAATTAATTGCATTATTATAAGTTGTCAAATCAGAAATACTAAATAAAAATGCATAACAATTCAGCCATCTTTTTTCAAAACCGCTGGTACATTTTATATAATTTCCATTTTTTATATAATTTCCATTTTTTTATATCTCATTTATACTAAACAAAAAATATCAACTTTGACAGATTTTAATTTAATACTACTCCAAAACTACTCTAGAACCCATTAATATTTAAATCATTATAACTATCGACTGACAGTTTTATTATGGAATGGATATTTGAAATCATTTGAAAATACCCTCCTTGTCCTACCCAGTAATGTTGATATATTCACTGGTGCTCATAAATATAAGATTTTCTTAATATTTAAAAACTCTGTATGTCATGGTAAAGTATATTTCTTTTAAAAACTCTCTTTAGAAGTATAAAAATACGCATACCAAAAATTCTAGTAAAATATACTTCTACTTACATGAAATCATCTCTAGTGTCTAATTATATTCAAAATACAACTAATCACCAAAATGTTTTGTTTCAATATAATTCCATAAATCTGCTCCCATGATGCCCTTTCAGGTAATTAGATCCCACCATCGAGTAAGCTTTAGCAAGGAATTTATATTCTGTGAAACTCAAAGGTTCCCTTTCCTTTTATCAAGGATGATGTACTAACCAGCCTAGCTAGCTCTCTATACTTAGATTCAAAAATTTCTGAATATGGTATCATTTGAATAGTCTTGAAATATACAGCATCAGACTCAACTCAGAGAGTGAGAACAGACCATTCCTCATCAGGACTTTACTTAACCCTGAGTTCAAGTACTGAATATACATGTATCAAGTCAGCTGTCTTCNAAGGTTCCCTTTCCTTTTATCAAGGATGATGTACTAACCAGCCTAGCTAGCTCTCTATACTTAGATTCAAAAATTTCTGAATATGGTATCATTTGAATAGTCTTGAAATATACAGCATCAGACTCAACTCAGAGAGTGAGAACAGACCATTCCGCATCAGGACTTTACTTAACCCTGAGTTCAAGTACTGAATATACATGTATCAAGTCAGCTGTCTTCCTGGTCCTACCAGAATCTTGATCTGGTTTTGCTAATTGGTTTATTTCTTTCGATGATTTCTGCACTTCTAGTAACTGACTCCACCAGTCAGAATGCTTTCTCCATACTTGGGAATGCACTGGCAATTTGCTTTCTGTAAGAATTCTGGGATATGGAATTCAACCTCAGTTCTAGTCCACGGTCTATATTATCATGTCTCCCTGGAATCAGCACTGAGGATGTCAGTCTGTAGACTAGATTTTCTCTAGGTTTTATTGATACCTACTCCTTCACTGAGACCTTTTCAGATCGCATTTTCTCCACTGCACTTCACTAACAAAATCTTAAATGAGTCTTTCTTCCACTATGTTTGACAGGACTTAAGTTGTCCTTCTTCCTCTAGACTCATCTTTTCTAACCTGAATTCCACATAACTGTCAAAATGCAAAATAACTGTCAAAATGATCTTTTTAACTAACAAATCTGACCTTGTCAAATCTTTAAAATTCTTTGACGTCTCTTATTTTTTCAAACAAATACTAATTTTGCTGATATGACAAATATCCTTCTCAAAGAGCTTTACCCAACCTCTTTTTTCCTCATGACCTGCTACTATCTTCCCACACTTTACTATTTAGAAATTCCAAACTCCCTGCATGGAACACTTGACTGTATCTTGTGGTATGATTTTATCTTGTGGTATGCCCACAGGTCAGGCTCCTGTGGGCTCCTACTGACTCTCAAGAGCTGTTAAACATTCAGAAATGTTGCCAATAACTATTAAATAATTTGGCATCTTGAAATTAACCATAGTGGAAGTATACACTATGGGAATAGCAAATGTCACACATCAGAATTTTTTTACCTCTCAGAGAACCAGATCCAGCATTAAAAGCAGCTCATGTATGTCCGGTGTTAAAAATCCTAAAGGTTGCATGTATTTTCATGCTTTCCACTTGGAAGGAGCAAAGAGTGAGATAAAATGGATGGCAGAGACAAGGCTGTAATCCTGTCTCCATTCACACTAATTATTTCTTAGTGTGTACAGAAATGCCTAGTCGAGGTACTGAGATGGAAAAACTTTATATCATAGATAAAAATAACCACTGTAATAGCAACAATGCCAATAAAAATCCTTTATGTTTAGTTATTTGCATATATATATTAATGTAAATTATTTTGTTGCTATATGAAACTTTAATTTGTTTAACTACAATGTAGCCTTTGTTAAATATTTCTAAATAAGATAATTGATTTTTGATTTGTACTTCACACTATGATACTTACACAATATAGTATTCAAAATGATATTCATACTTTACATTTCATGTATTAAACCCATAGTGAGTAAGATTAAAACATGATTGATAATTCTTTCAGTTTTAAAGACACACATCTTGTGTTTCACATAGGAACTTCCAGATCCTTATTACATATGATATAAATCCCACCCAAAATATACTTATATATTGACTGTCCACTGATCTCTCAATAGTTTTAAATTTCTGATTGTTTTACTGAGACAGTTGATCTGAAATTATTTTTTAATCCTCCTGTTAGGTGGAAAGGTTTGAATCAAGAGATTTTCTTCACTAGAGTAAATTACTGATGAAAATATGTTTGCAAAACACAACATATCTTTGATGTAGAAAGTTTCAGTATTCTAGTATAGGGTAGGTACATTATAAAGACACCTGAATTTCAGACCTAAAGAAAAATTTAAATAATGAATTTTGACTGCTCAATTGGAGAAACATTCCAAGTTTCAGTAGTGTATGTTTCAACTTTACACTGTATTTAGCAAAACAATATTATCCATCACTAATTTTTAATATGGTAAACAGTTCCAGGAAAAAAAGCTTATGACCTCTAAGCTTTCACCTTTTGCCTTTATCAAGACTGTAGGTTATATGAAATACTTGTACTGGCCTACTAACTTAATGATGAATGATAAATAAAAGGGAGAAATGAAGTGATAACTAGGGTAAAAATTCAAGTCTTTTAATTTTGTGTGTGTGCGTGTGCTGAAGATAAAATATCTAGAGCTTATCCTTGAGAACCCCTGTACTGACCTAAAGTCCATGTCGATTCCTTACATTGCATAGATTATTAATCTTTCCAAGGAACACAAATCTAATTTTTATTGTACTCTCAAAGATTATGATACGTATCCAGGTGATTTCTGTCATCTGGTAACATAACATGCCATGAATGAGAATAGAAATACATCACAATTTTGCTGTACATGTGTTTGCAGACATGAATGAACATCCATGCATTGACCCGAGTGAACTATTTTGTCCTCCCAAACAGATTTNGATTATGATACATATCCAGGTGATTTCTGTCATCTGGTAACATAACATGCCATGAATGAGAATAGAAATACATCACAATTTTGCTGTACATGTGTTTGCAGACATGAATGAACATCCATGCATTGACCCGAGTGAACTATTTTGTCCTCCCAAACAGATTTTGAAAAAAAGGGACTTGATGGCTATGAGGACACAGTGCCTCTTTGACCACCAATATTTTACAGATGCCACTCCTTCCTAATTTATCCTTCCTGCCTGATTTCCTTGTGACCCTTAACAAATTCATCCATTTAATTAACTTGGAATTCAGTAATCAAATAAATGTTAAATACTATATACTAGGCATTCATTTAGGTATAGGAATTTAGACAAAAATCCCTGCCTTCAAGGAGTTTATGTTTTATTGGAAGAAATACATTGAAACTAATTATTAAGTATGTGATAGAAAGGATCATTACTTAAGATTTGTTAGGCAACAGCTTCTCTGGAATGCCTTCCATCCCAGGTTATGTTCTGTTTCACTTAAAGGCACTCCAAGAGGATCCCATCTGGGAGTGGAAAATTCTTCCAGAGATTGGAATACCAGACCACCTTATCTGCATCCTGAGAAATCTGTTTGCAGGTCAAGAAGCAACAGAAAACAGACTGGTTCCAAGTCAGCAAAGGAATATATCAAGGCTGTATATTATTACCCTGCTTATTTAACTTATATGCAGAGTTTCCATTCAGTTCAGTCTCTAAGTCATGTCCAACTTTTTGTGACCCTATGGACTACAGCACTTCAGGCCTCCCTGTCCATCACCAACTCCCGGAGTTTACCCAAACTCATGTCCATTGATTCGGTGATGCCATCTAACCGTCTCATCCTCTGTCATCTCCTTGTCCTCCTGCCTTCAATCTTTCCCAGCAACTGACTTTCAAATGAGTCAGTTCTTTGCATCAGGTAGCCAAAGTATTAGAGTTTCAGCTTCAGAGTACATCATGCAAAATGCCAGACTGGATGAAGCACAGCTGGAATCAGTAATATCAATAATCTCAATAATCTCAGTAATATCAGTGATCTCAAATACGGAGATGACACCACCTTTATAGCAGAAAGTGAAGAACTAAAGAGCCTCTTGATGAAAGTGAAAGAGGAGAAGGAAAAAGTTGGCTTAAAACTCAACATTCAGAAAACTATGAAAGAATCATGCCTTTATGAAATCCCTGCATCTTGAGTATGTGTAGAATCTCTGACATGTTCCTCAGCCTGAGAATATGGTAAAGACAATGGAATGTTACTCCCATGATTACATACTCAAGGTGCAGGGATTTCATAAAGGCATGATTCTTTGGGAGCTGCTTTAAAATGTACTTGCCATACCATGATTTCTCTCTTTTAACCCTCAAAATGCTATAAGGCATGTGCTATCATTATAAAGTTAAAGGGCACCAGCTAATTAAAAAAAAAATTTAAGCCAAGTTTTAAGCCAGGCAGCATTACTCCAGAATCCATATTTTTATCTTAACTTATATTGACTTCACTAAATACAAGTCCACTGAATTTGGAGATCCAACCAGCCCATTCTGAAGGAGATCAGCCCTGGGATTTCTTTGGAAGGAACGATGCTAAAGCTGAAACTCCGGTACTTTGGCCACCTCATGCGAAGAGCTGACTCATTGGAAAAGACTCTGATGCTGAGAGGGATTGAGGGCAGGAGGAGAAGGGGACGACACAGGATGAGATGGCTGGATGGCATCACTCGATGGATATGAGTCTGAGTGAATTCGGGAGTTGGTGATGGACAGGGAGGCCTGGCATGCTGCGATTCATGGGGTCACAGAGTCAGACATGACTGAGCGACTGAACTGAACTGAGTTTATAATTGAAGTAGTGAATAAACAATTGAATAAATTAATGTTGATTTGATTAATATTGAAAATGATTTTCCCTTTACAAATGGTATGAAATGTACTTTTGTACATAATAGAAATATACTCAGCAGAGCATGATGCTTAAACTGAGAATTTGAGAAAAGATAGACTTATGTGTCTCAGGTGTTTATTGGGTGGAATGGAAGAACAAATTTTCTGAGCTATGTAACATTTACTTTATTTCATTTTTTTCATCCTTAATTTCGATTTTTTGTAGCATTTATATACTTCAATTTCATTACTTGAAATTCCTTATGGTACTAGTCTATTTTAAAATCATTAGTAATTATTGGTAATAGTATACAGTGTTATATTATATTGGTATAATTATTTGTTTATTCATTCATTCATATTTTCCCTAACCAGTCTATAGGTTTTATGAGGACAGATCTTATCTATTTTTGATCACTACTATATTTTGAGAATCTATAAAATAGCAGGCACACAATAAGAACTCAATAAATGACTTTGAATGATTTGAGAGAAACATCTAAAACACTAGAAAAAAAATTCCATTATACTATCACTTTTTTCTTCTTCTCTAATGTGGTTTTTGCTACTGTTTGTGTTTTAAATACAAACTATCTGGAAAATAAAACAGAATTAGTTCTTAAGCTTCATTTGGCTTTAATACACAATCAAAAATGTCTTTAAAATTTTTTTTTGTTGTTTAAGCATTGTATTTAATTAAATTTCAAGTAGCTTGTGTTGGAAAGAGTGTCTCACTTTGCCAAAATACCATCCACATAGATTTAAAGGAAAGTTGTGTTTTCCCATATGGGCTTAACTCAGAAAGCCTAACTTATAAAGCGTTCCTCTGATCTCTGAAGACACCCTCATTTCTATGATATATATCATATAATCAAACTACCTAAATGGTTTTGGAAACAAGATTCCAACAGCATTTTTTTCTCCCTTTTACTTCAGCTAAAAAATATCCATATCATTTATCATGAGGTAGATCTTTCTTGTATCTTGTAGCAATAAACTTGCTGCTAACATATGGTGTTATTTAGCTTTGTAACAGAAAAGATTAATCAGCCAACAAAATGTCATTATAAAGGAAATATTTTAAACTGTGATTTTCTATTTCCTCTCACTTATGGGCATCCAGCCAGATTCATCTACAGCTGGATTAAAGAATGACATGTGGAAATAAAAAAACAAACCCTTAAATTATCAGTGGTATTTTGTATATTCAGGATGCCACACTAAAGTTCTATTGCTTGTGAAATGCAAATGTTTCCCTTTAATGAGAAATTACATTATTTCCATAATTGCGTGTGTGTCTGTGTGTGTGTGTGTGAAATTTTGGAGGATTCGTTAAAAACATCATCATTACCAACGTTATCAACAACAGCCATGTTCATTCACTTTGTGGTGGTGATGATGATTTAGTCGCCAAGAAATGTCTGACTCTTGCAACTCCATAGACTATTGCCCTCCAGGCTCTTCTTTCCATGGGATTTCCCAGGCAAGAATACTTGAGTATATTGCCATTTCATTCACTTGCTGTTACTTAAATCAAGACTTAGATTAAGTGATTACCCTAGATATCTTTGGAAAAAGAAGGTTTTAACCGAGGAGTGGGAAGACTGTAATAACGTAGGAATAACCTTAATAAATGCTGTAGCTTCTTCTGAAAGAACATTTTAGTATTGAATTGCATGATATTATGCTGATTCTATTATTAGGGAAAAATACTCACAAAAATAGCACCTTATTAACAATATGTATTATGGCTTTTTCAAAATTGTATAAATGTGAAGGTATTAGTCACTCAGTCATGTCCAACACTTTGAGACTCCATGGACTATCCTCTGCCAATCTCTTCTGTCTTTGGAATTCTACAGGCAAGAATACTGAAGTGGCTTGCCATTCCCTTCTCCAGGGGATCTTCTCAACCCAGGGATCGAACTCTGGTCCTGCATTGCAGATAGATTCTTTACCATCTGAGCCACCACGGAAGCTGAAAGTCATGTGAGTACTGTAATAACTAAAAGAAAAATCTTTTTAAGAGCTTTAAAAAAATCACAGTAGTTTTTCAATATTTTTTTAAATTGTAAATTGAGCCTAAAATTATTACTATAAGGATTGGTATCCACTAGTGCTTTGATATGAAGCTTTTATACTTTAAAATGCTGACAATCATTGCATTATCTCTCTTATTCTTCATAAGATCCCCATTAACACCTCAAATTGAAGAAACTAACATTAACTCTATGCTTAATTTTAAATAACCACTTTTTTAATGAATGTAGAATCATCCTTGGTGTAGGCTCTACTTACCTACACGTCATGGAGGTGAATACTGATCTGTTATATTTTAAAGCCTTTTCTTCTCAAACTGATCTGGACGATAGTTTCTGGACAAATTTTACATTTTTGTTACCCATAAATATATGTAGATTTTTAGCACTTTCCAGAATCAATGAATGCTGCTCACATTTTACCTGGGTTCCATTGTGCCACAATGTATTTTTTCACCCTGGTTGTAAATTTATGCATTCACATATTCACCATGTAAATCTAACAAAGAACACACTCCCATAACTTTCTCAAAACCTGCTGGATATATGACACATTAATTTTTGATTCATTTGTATAAATTAACATGCTAAGTATCCACACTGAAATTTAGACTAGCTAACAGTATGAACTCTACTTCATTTATATTTGCAGAACATGAATTACTGTTTTTTCAGAATAGGACAATTCTTCCTTAATGAGTTCTATCTAAAAATAATGAATACTATGTTAAACATGGAATCACACAGGTTGTTTACACTGGTAACTATTCATAAAACTTGTATTTCCTTCGTTCCCAGGGATAGTAGCTAAGTTGCTTATTAGCAGACACAAAGAAATTAATCTGTTAGAAGAAAATTAAGCACAATATCCTTTGACATTTCCATGCATGATAAACACTGGTTTATTCTGCCAAATTTATGTTGAACATAAAATAATACCTAGCCCAATTAAATAAGTATGCATTGACTGCCATTAACATCTTATTCCACTAAATGTTAAGGTTCTAAATATATCTAAAATAGAGCTTCTGGCCTCAAAGGATGTCTTTTAGGGAGATTAAGACAAGCAATTTTTCAAGTGAGTCTTAAGGGCCTAGTATTATAGATTCTATAAAAACGATACAAAGTGCTGTGGGAATTTAAAGGAGAAAGAACTAACATTAGGTTGGTGTGATTAAAAGGAGCTTTAAAGAATTTCTACAGTTGGGATCTATCTTTACTTATGTATTTTTATGATGTGAAAAGAGATAGAAAGGGTTTTATGCTAAGGGTATATAGCTTGTGCAATGATAGAAAAATAAAAGCATTCATTGTCTTTGGGGAATAAATATCCCCATTTGACTATAGAACAAATTCACTCTCTTTCACCAGTACTTAATGAGTACTTGTTATGAGTTCAGCCCTCTTTTAGGAACTGGGTATTTAGCAATGAACAAAACATGCAAAAAATCGTCAACTTTGAAATTGACTTCTTTGTGATAAAACGTAATAGACATATAAAAGAACAACTAAGTGAATGAATGATATGAAATAAAGCTATCAGATCTATAGACGAGCTCAAGAATAAGGAGTCTTGATAGCAGCTCATATTGTTGTTTTTAATTAAAGTCAGCAATTTTTAATTGTCTGTTTTAATTATAGTTCAAGAGCTTGTGGCTGACAGTATAGATACTCTGATACATGACAATTAGCATGTGACTGAGTATGATGCATTAAAATTGAAATAATAGAAAGAGAGTAAGGAGACTACTTCAAGCATTCCAGGTACAAAGTCACAGAGGAGTAAACTAGGATAATGGCTGTAGGCATGAAAAGAAAGAAAATGTGTAAAATACATTAAAATGAAGGATTCATAGGACTTGGCAACTGTTAAAATACATGAGAATGTCTCAAGGATCTAGTCTTCTAATATCAAGAAAAGTCTTATGCAATTATCTGCAAAGGCAAAAAATTAGTTGAAGATGGTTTGAAGGAGAAGGCTGACCATTCTAATGCTCAGCATTTGAAAAGTGGTAAGAAAATACTAATGATAATGTAAAGCAGGCACGTGGAAATTTGGACTTGTATCTATGACTGAGGGTCCAAAACTAGACATATAAAAGATTTAGAATGATTTTCATTGAGTGTCACTTGGGAGTGATCATAGAGGACGAGAACTGAACTCCTTGGAAATATATTTGAGGAGTTTGAGATGGGCTAAGACTTCCCTGTAGCTCAAATGGTAAAGAATCTGCCTGTAATGCAGGAGACCAGAGTTCAATCCCTGGGTTGGGAAAATCCTCTGGAGAAGGGAATGGCAATCCACTCCAGTATTATTGCCTGAAAAATTCCATGGACAGAGAAGGCTGGTGGGATGCAGTCCAGGGGGTTGCAAAAAGTCGGACACGACTGAGCAACTAACACACACACACACAAGGTTAATGTTAGATAGAATGTGAATGAGATTATATTTTGAAAGTATTTTTATTCTGGAGAATGGATAGGGGAGAACAAAACAGTTAAGCAGACAGAGAGGAAACAGTGTACTGTAGAGAGAGCATAAGTTTAATGGCATAAAGAAATAAAGGAAGTAGGATTAACAATGAACCTTTTTGTAAAGATGCAAGAAAATGAGGGTGAGCAATATGCCATCTATTTGTAAAATTAAGAGATCACTTTAAAAGTGACTTTCTTAGAAAACCAGACACTGAAAAAATGCATCCTAGATGATCCCATTTATATGAATTTCAAGAAGAGGGATCTAATATGGTAAGGATTGCAGTTTTATTATTGAGGGAAATACTGATTGGGAGGTGATATAAGGAAACTTCTGAGCACGCCAGAAATAGTCTACATCACGATCCAGGCTATTACACTGCTGAATATGTATGTAAAAATCAATCAAGTTATACACTTAAGGTTTTTGTACTTCATCATAGATAAGTTAACTATCAAAAAATAATAAAAAGAGAAAAAGAGGAAGGAGGAAATGGAGGAAGAGTAGACATGTGATCCATTCTGGCTTTACAGAACACTGAATCCAACTTCATATAAAATCAAGCATAGTTCTAGACCCAGAAGTAACCTGAGTCACTAAACTCCCTTTATTGTTAATTACCAGTTAGGGTTACATATTCTGTTATTTCTGATGTAATGAGTCCTAACTTGTATGGCTCAGATGGTAAAGACTCTGCTTGCAATGTAAGAGACCTGAGTTCAATCCTTGGGTCAGGAAGATCCCCTGGAGAAGGGATCACAAAACATCTGATGGAGATGGGAATGGCTACCTACTCCAGCATTTTTGCCAGGAGAATTTCATGGACAGAGAAGCCTAGTGGGCATCGCAGAGTTGGACATTATTGAGCTATTAACAATTCACTTTTGGGCTTCCCTGATGACTGAGATGGTAAAGAATCTGCCTGCAATGCAGGAGGCACAGGTTCGGTCCCTGGGTTGGGAAGATCCCCTGCAGGAGGGAATGTCTACCCACTCCAGTATTCTTGCTTGGAGAATCCCATGAACAGAGGAACTTGGCAAACTATAGTCCGTAGGGTCACATAGAGTCAGACACAATTGAGCAACCAAGCACACAAGTGGTATATATTTAGATAAATGTTTAAGTGTCATTTTGCAATTTTAGTTATAATTGCGAATTAAATAATGTTGGAAAAGTCATAATAAAAGCAAAGTAAAGTATAATTTTGGAAGATATGATAGTTTATCAATTATATATTCATTGAAATATTCAATATTCTTTGAATATTCGAGTGGTAAATTCAGAAATCCTATGTATTTTATGAATTCAACTTATTAAGCAGACTAGTACATGAGTTTAAGGAAAACTAGAATAAAGCATTAATTATGCAATGTAATAATCTAATAGATATTTAATATATATGAAAGATGGGTTCATGTTAATTAATAGTTGCTGGGAGCCAGCGGGAGGAACTCTGCCCATGGCAAAGGTCATGAGGAAGGAAGCTTGGTATACGCAAAAGTGGAATTGAGCCTCAGGAGACCCCCTGTTCCCGAGCATCTATCCCCCAAAACCAGAGTCTGCCTACTTGAATGGTTTATGCTCTCACCTACACCTCTGACTTTATGGGGGGCTGTCCCTCACCACCTCTCTCAGAGAAGGAGTTAACTTACAGCTCCAGTTAATAAAAATTCTGGGGCGTGACAAGAGTGTTTCAACTTACAAACTCCTCTGAAGGTTCTCCAGCCTGCTTGAGCAGGTTTGTCCAGCCACATGTGATTGTTCACAGCCTCCCAATCGTGAGAGGCACAAGATGCTTTAAACTTTATAAATACAGATTCTTTTGAGAGGTTAGAAAATTATTAGTATAGTATAGTGGGTTGACTAGGAATTATATTGGTGAAGGGTTTTCATTTGTTGGGCCAATGCTTGCTGCTAAGTCTCCATATCCTGTGCCCTTATACACATTAATGAATATAACTAGCATATAGGAGAAATAAGTATTAACCTTGGATATTAATCATGTTAAACCTTAGGCTAAGTAAATTATTTTCTTAATTGTCACCCACTGCACCTTCACCTTATAGGAATGCAACTTTATCTGGTACCTTCAGAGGGTGGCTCCTGGTTTAAGAGCAATCACCCCAGGAAAAAATAAGTTTTCTGGTTGACTGACCATTATCAGAAAGAAAAGGTCACAAAATGTTAGCAGGCCCCCTGGCCAGAACATGATGTAAAGCCACCTAAGACCTTTTGTATACATTTATATGAAGCACCTGATTTAGATAAAGATCAGGTCTGCTGACCCCACGTGACTTTGTATTCTATCTCTATGTATAACAAAAAGTATATAAGCAAATCTGGAAAATAAGAAAATGGATCAGTTCCTGGAAAGACTGATTCCCCCATGTCATTCTTTCTTGTTCTCCGTTTTTCTGGCTGAATTCCCATCTGGAGCGTGGATGCCCGTCAAGCCTACTAATTATGCCTGGGTTTCTAAGATCCAACTAGGGAGGCCTTAGTGTCTCCTCTCCTTTGGGAGAATGGGAGGATGCCTGTGGCCTGCGTAGGTGGTGCAAACCTCTTGTCTCTAGGTTTTATTGGTATTCCACGTAAACCAAGTTATTCAGCCTCTTTGCTCCACTAAATTTTCCTACTACACTAACCTTTTCTAATCTCTCTTTATATCTGTAATTAAATAAGTTCTTTCATAGGACGCCAACTCCATCCCTGCTTCAAATTCCCTGGATCCACCAGGGCTGGACTCCAGCAAATAGTAGACATTCACATAAGAATTTTTTAAAGTTTTATGAAAATTAAATATTAAATAAAAATGAAAAATTCAAAACAAAACATGTTAAATTTTACATATATGTATGCATGNGAATTAAATAATGTTGGAAAAGTCATAATAAAAGCAAAGTAAAGTATAATTTTGGAAGATATGATAGTTTATCAATTATATATTCATTGAAATATTCAATATTCTTTGAATATTCGAGTGGTAAATTCAGAAATCCTATGTATTTTATGAATTCAACTTATTAAGCAGACTAGTACATGAGTTTAAGGAAAACTAGAATAAAGCATTAATTATGCAATGTAATAATCTAATAGATATTTAATATATATGAAAGATGGGTTCATGTTAATTAATAGTTGCTGGGAGCCAGCGGGAGGAACTCTGCCCATGGCAAAGGTCATGAGGAAGGAAGCTTGGTATACGCAAAAGTGGAATTGAGCCTCAGGAGACCCCCTGTTCCCGAGCATCTATCCCCCAAAACCAGAGTCTGCCTACTTGAATGGTTTATGCTCTCACCTACACCTCTGACTTTATGGGGGGCTGTCCCTCACCACCTCTCTCAGAGAAGGAGTTAACTTACAGCTCCAGTTAATAAAAATTCTGGGGCGTGACAAGAGTGTTTCAACTTACAAACTCCTCTGAAGGTTCTCCAGCCTGCTTGAGCAGGTTTGNAATAGACATATAAAAGAACAACTAAGTGAATGAATGATATGAAATAAAGCTATCAGATCTATAGACGAGCTCAAGAATAAGGAGTCTTGATAGCAGCTCATATTGTTGTTTTTAATTAAAGTCAGCAATTTTTAATTGTCTGTTTTAATTATAGTTCAAGAGCTTGTGGCTGACAGTATAGATACTCTGATACATGACAATTAGCATGTGACTGAGTATGATGCATTAAAATTGAAATAATAGAAAGAGAGTAAGGAGACTACTTCAAGCATTCCAGGTACAAAGTCACAGAGGAGTAAACTAGGATAATGGCTGTAGGCATGAAAAGAAAGAAAATGTGTAAAATACATTAAAATGAAGGATTCATAGGACTTGGCAACTGTTAAAATACATGAGAATGTCTCAAGGATCTAGTCTTCTAATATCAGGAAAAGTCTTATGCAATTATCTGCAAAGGCAAAAAATTAGTTGAAGATGGTTTGAAGGAGAAGGCTGACCATTCTAATGCTCAGCATTTGAAAAGTGGTAAGAAAATACTAATGATAATGTAAAGCAGGCACGTGGAAATTTGGACTTGTATCTATGACTGAGGGTCCAAAACTAGACATATAAAAGATTTAGAATGATTTTCATTGAGTGTCACTTGGGAGTGATCATAGAGGACGAGAACTGAACTCCTTGGAAATATATTTGAGGAGTTTGAGATGGGCTAAGACTTCCCTGTAGCTCAAATGGTAAAGAATCTGCCTGTAATGCAGGAGACCAGAGTTCAATCCCTGGGTTGGGAAAATCCTCTGGAGAAGGGAATGGCAATCCACTCCAGTATTATTGCCTGAAAAATTCCATGGACAGAGAAGGCTGGTGGGATGCAGTCCAGGGGGTTGCAAAAAGTCGGACACGACTGAGCAACTAACACACAAGGTTAATGTTAGATAGAATGTGAATGAGATTATATTTTGGAAGTATTTTTATTCTGGAGAATGGATAGGGGAGAACAAAACAGTTAAGCAGACAGAGAGGAAACAGTGTACTGTAGAGAGAGCATAAGTTTAATGGCATAAAGAAATAAAGGAAGTAGGATTAACAATGAACCTTTTTGTAAAGATGCAAGAAAATGAGGGTGAGCAATATGCCATCTATTTGTAAAATTAAGAGATCACTTTAAAAGTGACTTTCTTAGAAAACCAGACACTGAAAAAATGCATCCTAGATGATCCCATTTATATGAATTTCAAGAAGAGGGATCTAATATGGTAAGGATTGCAGTTTTATTATTGAGGGAAATACTGACTGGGAAGTGATATAAGGAAACTTCTGAGCACGCCAGAAATAGTCTACATCACGATCCAGGCTATTACACTGCTGAATATGTATGTAAAAATCAATCAAGTTATACACTTAAGGTTTTTGTACTTCATCATAGATAAGTTAACTATCAAAAAATAATAAAAAGAGAAAAAGAGGAAGGAGGAAATGGAGGAAGAGTAGACATGTGATCCATTCTGGCTTTACAGAACACTGAATCCAACTTCATATAAAATCAAGCATAGTTCTAGACCCAGAAGTAACCTGAGTCACTAAACTCCCTTTATTGTTAATTACCAGTTAGGGTTACATATTCTGTTATTTCTGATGTAATGAGTCCTAACTTGTATGGCTCAGATGGTAAAGACTCTGCTTGCAATGTAAGAGACCTGAGTTCAATCCTTGGGTCAGGAAGATCCCCTGGAGAAGGGATCACAAAACATCTGATGGAGATGGGAATGGCTACCTACTCCAGCATTTTTGCCAGGAGAATTTCATGGACAGAGAAGCCTGGTGGGCATCGCAGAGTTGGACATTATTGAGCTATTAACAATTCACTTTTGGGCTTCCCTGATGACTGAGATGGTAAAGAATCTGCCTGCAATGCAGGAGGCACAGGTTCGGTCCCTGGGTTGGGAAGATCCCCTGCAGGAGGGAATGTCTACCCACTCCAGTATTCTTGCTTGGAGAATCCCATGAACAGAGGAACTTGGCAAACTATAGTCCGTAGGGTCACATAGAGTCAGACACAATTGAGCAACCAAGCACACAAGTGGTATATATTTAGATAAATGTTTAAGTGTCATTTTGCAATTTTAGTTATAATTGCGAATTAAATAATGTTGGAAAAGTCATAATAAAAGCAAAGTAAAGTATAATTTTGGAAGATATGATAGTTTATCAATTATATATTCATTGAAATATTCAATATTCTTTGAATATTCAAGTGGTAAATTCAGAAATCCTATGTATTTTATGAATTCAACTTATTAAGCAGACTAGTACATGAGTTTAAGGAAAACTAGAATAAAGCATTAATTATGCAATGTAATAATCTAATAGATATTTAATATATATGAAAGATGGGTTCATGTTAATTAATAGTTGCTGGGAGCCAGCGGGAGGAACTCTGCCCATGGCAAAGGTCATGAGGAAGGAAGCTTGGTATACGCAAAAGTGGAATTGAGCCTCAGGAGACCCCCTGTTCCCGAGCATCTATCCCCCAAAACCAGAGTCTGCCTACTTGAATGGTTTATGCTCTCACCTACACCTCTGACTTTATGGGGGGCTGTCCCTCACCACCTCTCTCAGAGAAGGAGTTAACTTACAGCTCCAGTTAATAAAAATTCTGGGGCGTGACAAGAGTGTTTCAACTTACAAACTCCTCTGAAGGTTCTCCAGCCTGCTTGAGCAGGTTTTTCCAGCTACATGTGATTGTTCACAGCCTCCCAATCGTGAGAGGCACAAGATGCTTTAAACTTTATAAATACAGATTCTTTTGAGAGGTTAGAAAATTATTAGTATAGTATAGTGGGTTGACTAGGAATTATATTGGTGAAGGGTTTTCATTTGTTGGGCCAATGCTTGCTGCTAAGTCTCCATATCCTGTGCCCTTATACACATTAATGAATATAACTAGCATATAGGAGAAATAAGTATTAACCTTGGATATTAATCATGTTAAACCTTAGGCTAAGTAAATTATTTTCTTAATTGTCACCCACTGCACCTTCACCTTATAGGAATGCAACTTTATCTGGTACCTTCAGAGGGTGGCTCCTGGTTTAAGAGCAATCACCCCAGGAAAAAATAAGTTTTCTGGTTGACTGACCATTATCAGAAAGAAAAGGTCACAAAATGTTAGCAGGCCCCCTGGCCAGAACATGATGTAAAGCCACCTAAGACCTTTTGTATACATTTATATGAAGCACCTGATTTAGATAAAGATCAGGTCTGCTGACCCCACGTGACTTTGTATTCTATCTCTATGTATAACAAAAAGTATATAAGCAAATCTGGAAAATAAGAAAATGGATCAGTTCCTGGAAAGACTGATTCCCCCATGTCATTCTTTCTTGTTCTCCGTTTTTCTGGCTGAATTCCCATCTGGAGCGTGGATGCCCGTCAAGCCTACTAATTATGCCTGGGTTTCTAAGATCCAACTAGGGAGGCCTTAGTGTCTCCTCTCCTTTGGGAGAATGGGAGGATGCCTGTGGCCTGTGTAAGTGGTGCAAACCTCTTGTCTCTAGGTTTTATTGGTATTCCACGTAAACCAAGTTATTCAGCCTCTTTGCTCCACTAAATTTTCCTACTACACTAACCTTTTCTAATCTCTCTTTATATCTGTAATTAAATAAGTTCTTTCATAGGACGCCAACTCCATCCCTGCTTCAAATTCCCTGGATCCACCAGGGCTGGACTCCAGCAAATAGTAGACATTCACATAAGAATTTTTTAAAGTTTTATGAAAATTAAATATTAAATAAAAATGAAAAATTCAAAACAAAACATGTTAAATTTTACATATATGTATGCATGTGTATGTGGATTAAATTATCAATATTATCTATAAATTTTATATATTTGAAAGAAATATACCCATATGGATTCTGTGGAAATTGATAGGGTTGATTCTAAACACCCTCATGAAATTAAAATGTATAATAATACTCAAGATATCACAGCAACATGGATATATTGAGAGAAATTTCTTCAAAATATAACAATATATAAATTTATAATGTCAATATTTAAATAAATATAGTATTAGTGTGGATAAAAAATTAATGCAGCAGAATTAATCATCTAGAAAAATACTAATTTACATGTAGTGCATTATTATATATATGTATTTCAAATCAAACAGCTAGACTTGGTCAACAAAATTCTGAAAGAGATGGGAATACCAGACCACCTGACCTGCCTCTTGAGAAATCTGTATGCTGGTCAAGAAGCAACAGTTAGAACTGGACATGGAACAACCGACTCGTTCCAAATAGGAAAAAGAGTACGACAAGGCTGTATAATGTCACCTTGCTTATTTAACTTATATGCAGAGTACATCATGAGGAACCCTGGACTGGAAGAAACACAAGCTGGAATCAAGATTGCTGGGAGAAATATCAATCACCTCAGATATGCAGATGACACCACCCTTATGGCAGAAAGTGAAGAGCCTCTTGATGAAAGTGAAAGAGGAGAGTGAAAAAGTTGGCTTAAAGCTCAACATTCAGAAAACGAAGATCATGGCATCTGGTCCCNTTTGTTGCCTTAATATTTGCCATTATAGATTTCTTTGCTGTAAGTCTTATATTTTTTAATTAAATTATTGTGTATTAAAAAAATAAAAATAAAAATAAAATAAAATAAAATAAAAAATTAAAAAAAATTAAAAAAAAAAATAAAAAACACAAAAGACTCTGAATTGCCAAAACAATTCTGAGAAAGAAAAGAGCTTGAGGAATCAGATTCCCTGACTTTAGACTATATAACAAACTCACAGTCATCAAAACAGAATAGTACAGGCACAAAAACAGAAATATAGATCATAGAGAGTCCAGAAATAAGCCTACACAATTATGGTCAATTGATCTATGACAGAGAGGAAAAAATATACAGTGGAGAAAAGACTGTCTCTTCAATAAGTTATGCTAGGAAAACTGAACAGCTACATCTTAAAAGATATGAAATTAGAACATTCTTTAATACCATATAGAAAAAGAAACAAAATGAATTAATGACCTAAATGGAAGACTGGATACTGTAAAACTCCTAGAGAAACAGAGCATTCATTGACATAAATTGTAGAAATATATTTTTGACATTCATCTTCTAGATTAATGGAGAGAAAAAGCAAAAATGAACAAATGACCCCTAATTAAACCTAAAGGATTTTGCACAACAAAGGAAACCATAAGTAAAACAGGCAGCATATAGGAAAGGAGAATATTTGCAAATGATGCAACTGACAAGGGATTATTTTCCAAAATATAAAAACAACTCATACAGCTCAGTATCAAAAACACAAACAACCCAGTCCAAAAAATGGGGAAACTGAAATAGACATGTATCCAAGGAAGACATAGAGATGGCCAAAAGACACATGAAAAGATGCTCAACATCACTAATTATAAGAGAAAAACAAATCAAAGAAGTACTGCCTCACATTGGTTAGAATGGACATCATCAAAAAATCTACAAATAATAAGTGTTGGAAAAGGTGTGGAGAAAAGGGAACCCTCTTACACTGTTGGTAAGAATGTAAATTCATGCAGCTAGTATGGAGAATATTATGGAGTTTTTAGAAAAACTAAAAATAGAGCTACCATATCCTCCAGCAACGCCATTCCTGCGCATATATTTGGAAAAGATGAAAACTCTATTTCTAAAAGAAATGTGCACCCCAATCTTCACCACAGCACTGTCTATAATAGCCAAGACATGGAAGCAATCTAAATGTCCATCAACAGATGAATGGATAAAGAAGATGTAGTATAATATATTAGAATATTCAGTTCAGTTCAGTTTAGTTCAGTCACTCAGTCTTGTCTGACTCTTCGTGACCCTATGAACCGCAGCACGCCAGGCCTCCCTGTCCATCACCAACTCCCAGAGTCCACCCAAACTCATGGCATCGAGTCGGTGATGCCATCCAGCCATCTCATCCTCTGTCTTCCCCTTCTCCTCCTGCCCCCAGTCCCTCCCAGCATCAGGGTCTTTTCCAATGAGTCAAGACATCTCATGAGGTGGCCAAAGTATTGGAGTTTCAGCTTCAGCATTAGTCCTTCCAATGAACACACAGGACGGATCTCCTTTAGGATGGACTGACTAGTTGGGTCTCCTTGCAGTCCAAGGGACCAGCAAGAGTCTTCTCCAGGACCACAGTTTAAAAGCATCAATTCTTTGGTGTTTAGCTTTCTTCACAGTCCAACTCTCACAAGCATACATGACCACTGGAAAAACCATACCCTTGACTAGAAGGAACTTTGTCAGGAAAGTAATATCTCTGCTTTTTAATATGCCATCTAGGTTGGTCATAACATTCCTTCCAAGGCGTAAGTTTCTTTTAATTTCATGGCTGAAATCACCATCTGCAGTGATTTTGGACCTTCCCAAAAAATTTTCTGACACTGTTTCCACTGTTTCCCCATCTATTTGCCATGAAGTGACGGGATCAGATGCCATGATCTTAGTTTTCTGAATGTTGAGCTTTAAGCCAACGTTTTCACTCTCCTCTTTCACTTTCATCAACAGGCTTTTTAGTTCCTCTTCACTTTCTGCCATAAGGGTGTTGTCATCTACATATATGAAGTTATTGATATTTCTCCCAGCAATCTTGATTCCAGCTTGTGTTCCTTCCAGCCCAAAGTTTCTCAGGATGTACTCTGCATAGAAGTTAAATAAGTAGGGTGACAATATACAGCCTTGACATACTCTTTTTCCTATTTGGAACCAATCTGTTGTTCCATGTCCAGTTCTAACTGTTGCTTCCTGACCTGCATATAGGTTTTTCAAGAGGCAGGTCAGATGGTCTGGTATTCACATCTCTCAGAATTTTCCACAGTTTATAAGGCTTTGGCATAGTCAATAAAGCAGAAAGAGATGTTTTTCTGGAACTCTCTTGCTTTTTCTATGATCCAGAGGATGTTGGCAATTTGATCTCTGGTTCCTCTGCATTTTCTAAAACCAGCTTGAATTTCTGGAAGTTCATGGTTCACATATTGCTAAACCCTTGCTTGGAGAATTTTGAGCATTGCTTTACTAGCATGTGAGATGAGTGCAATTGTGTGGTAGTTTGATTACTCAGTCATTAAAGAAAGTTTTAAAAATGCCATTTGCATCCATGTGGATGAACCTATATATTATCATATTAAGTGTGAATTAAGTCAGCCAGATATCATATTGAATCTAAAAAGATGAAACAAGTAGAATATTTGCAAAACAAATAGATTCACACAACTATATATAAAATAGGTAACTAATTAAGAACCTACTGTATAACACAGGAACTTAATACTATGCAATGACCTACATGAGAAGATAATCTAAAGAAGACTGGATATATGTATATATATAACTGATTCACTGCTCTGCAGAAGAAACTAACACAACATTGTAAATGACTTATGCTCCAGTAAAAATTAATTTAGAAGAAGAAATAGACTCCAAGACATATAAAACAAATTTTTTCTTACCAAAGGGAAAAGGGAGGGAGTGATAAATGAAGAGTTTGAAATTAACAGATACACACTACTGTAAATAAAATAGATGCACAGCAGGACTTACTGTATGGTACAGGGAACTATATTCAATAACTTGTAAACACCTATAATGAAAACAATCTGTAAAAGGGTATATATATATATATATATATACATACATACATACATATNATGTACTCTGCATAGAAGTTAAATAAGTAGGGTGACAATATACAGCCTTGACATACTCTTTTTCCTATTTGGAACCAATCTGTTGTTCCATGTCCAGTTCTAACTGTTGCTTCCTGACCTGCATATAGGTTTTTCAAGAGGCAGGTCAGATGGTCTGGTATTCACATCTCTCAGAATTTTCCACAGTTTATAAGGCTTTGGCATAGTCAATAAAGCAGAAAGAGATGTTTTTCTGGAACTCTCTTGCTTTTTCTATGATCCAGAGGATGTTGGCAATTTGATCTCTGGTTCCTCTGCATTTTCTAAAACCAGCTTGAATTTCTGGAAGTTCATGGTTCACATATTGCTAAACCCTTGCTTGGAGAATTTTGAGCATTGCTTTACTAGCATGTGAGATGAGTGCAATTGTGTGGTAGTTTGATTACTCAGTCATTAAAGAAAGTTTTAAAAATGCCATTTGCATCCATGTGGATGAACCTATATATTATCATATTAAGTGTGAATTAAGTCAGCCAGATATCATATTGAATCTAAAAAGATGAAACAAGTAGAATATTTGCAAAACAAATAGATTCACACAACTATATATAAAATAGGTAACTAATTAAGAACCTACTGTATAACACAGGAACTTAATACTATGCAATGACCTACATGAGAAGATAATCTAAAGAAGACTGGATATATGTATATATATAACTGATTCACTGCTCTGCAGAAGAAACTAACACAACATTGTAAATGACTTATGCTCCAGTAAAAATTAATTTAGAAGAAGAAATAGACTCCAAGACATATAAAACAAATTTTTTCTTACCAAAGGGAAAAGGGAGGGAGTGATAAATGAAGAGTTTGAAATTAACAGATACACACTACTGTAAATAAAATAGATGCACAGCAGGACTTACTGTATGGTACAGGGAACTATATTCAATAACTTGTAAACACCTATAATGAAAACAATCTGTAAAAGGGTATATATATATATATATACATACATACATATATATGGCTTTCCTGGTAGCTCAGCTGGTGAAGAATCTGTCTACAACACAGGAGACCCGGTTCTATTTTTGGGTTGGGAAGTTCCCCTGGAGAAGGAACAGGCTTCAGTATTCTTGGGCTTCCCTGGTGACTCAGACAGTAAAGAATCTTCCTGTGTTGTGGGAGACAGGAGGTCGATCTCTGGGTTGGGAAGATCCCCTGGAGGAGGGCACGGCAACTCACTCCAGTATTCTTGCCTGGAGAATCCCCATGGACAGAATCTGGTGGGCTACAGATCATGGGGTTGCAGAGTCCCCATGACTAAGTGACTAAGTGACTAAGCACAGTACAGAATATATATGTATGTATGTATGTATGTATATATATATATATATATATATATATATAATGAAATCTCTGTTGTACTCCTGAAACTAATACGGCATTGTAAAACAAGTATATTTCAATAAAAATGTGTTTGTTTTGGAGAAAAAACATACACACACACACACTTTTGAGGAAGAACCAAGTTGGAGGAAGTTGGGTAGACTATAAACTGCCATTTAAGAAAAATATGTGGGATTGATGGAAAGATAGATAAAAGAAAAAAGACAGTATATATGTATATACTACATAAATATGGTCAACTGATATTTTGAACCCATTGAGTTCACCTCTGTTGTTTGAATTTTGATATTTCTATATTGTTCATGTTATTCTAGAGATTCTTAGGCAATGGTTTGGGCAAAAAAAGATTTTAGATAGAATAAAGAAACTTTGGAAAAAAGCTTTCTTAGCAGAAGACACTAAATATATTACTGTATAGCAGTTTATAAATTTTAAAAATCTCTAGGTCGTGTGAGTAATGTATTATGACTAGGGCATAAGGTGCATCTGTAGTCATGGCAGATAAGAGCCATGAAAAGTAGTTAGTAGCCAAGTTACTAAAAGCCTTTTTGGCTTTTAACACCATGGAGAGCTACCACAGACTTTTCAGCAAATGGCCATGGGCACTGTAAGCCTGTGCTTGTGGAGGGTAAATTCTAAAAGTGAAAGAATTGAAAGAGCAGAAGGCAGGGATCCAAAAGATAGACATCTGATATGGCCCATAGGAGAGATTATATGATTGAAATGCAGGAACAGAAGTAGACATTGAGAGCAAGGAGAATGAATTTAAAAGACTTTTTTAAAATTGATGATTCACATTACTTGGTAATGCACTGACTTTGGGCCTGGGGCCAAGAAAATAAGAATGTGACCTTCAGGTTTCTAACCTGTATAAGATACCTTTAATTTGGCCAAATATTTCATTAATGTGGTTAGCAGACACCAAAATGGCAGTCATTGGATCATGTGAATAAAGACTGCATACGATAATTAGGTAAGTTTGGACTTAAAAAAGTATGATTTAGGGACAGACATTGAAAAATACCAAATAAGCAGTTTGAAATACAGATCTGACAATCAGAAAAGAGACGTGTACTGGCAACATACATTAGGTTGATCAAAAGTTTCTTCGAGCTTTTTCATAACATTGTATGGAAAAACTAGAATGAACTTTTTGGCCAATCCAATATTTTTAGCTTATCGAAACCAAATAATCATTCATTCATGAAACAATCATGCCCTAGATAAAAATTATCTACACGTACATACATAATCAACTATACATCTACCTATATATGTAGTTCAAAAGAAAGTTGACAGAATAAAAGAAAAAATAATATAAGATTAAGTGGAAAGATAGATTCTAGATAGGCCAACAAACAGGATCAGAAAGAACCATAAGCTTAAGTAGAGTAGGGCATGAATGAAAGCAAGAAATATTTCAGGAGTGGAAGGGTAAAGGAAATTCACGCCTAATGCAAACCCAATTTCCCACCCAATCTCAGCCTTCAATTAGAAAGTCCTTAAGAGTGAAATCACTGACACAATAGACATGGGTTTGGGTGGACTCTGGGAGTTGGTGATGGACAGGGAGGCCTGGCATGCTGTGGTTCATAGGGTTGCAAAGAGTCGGACACGACTGAGCAACTGAACTTAACTAACAGTGAAATGCTTACTTCCCATGTTTTACAGCATTTTAAAATGAGCATATAAAATATACTGTCGGGAGCCAGCGTGAGGAATCCCACCCATGACAAGGTCATGTGGCAGAGACCCAATGGGCAAGGCAATTTGGGTCTCAGGGCTTCCCCCTGCTATTTCCTGAGCATGTACCCCCAAAATAACCAGAAATCTGCCTGACTTATTATATTGTACTTTTTTACTCTTCTGACACTCTCTGGAAAAAGTTAATTGAGGGCTTTAGTCTTCTGCATTTGAAAGGAGTGTTTCAGCTCAACCTCCTCTGATAACGCTCTAACTTGCCTAACAGATTCCCCAGACCTTTTACAGCTTGTGAATTGCTTACAGACCCCAACTGCAAGAGGCACAAAGCTTAAAGCATCTTAAAGATACAGAGCCTTTTCTAAAGAGCTAAAAATCATATTGGTGACAGGATTTCACTGTTGACTCAATGATTGCTGCCAGACCTCCATATTCTTTATCTTTTAGGCAACTGGGAGGATATTAATCAATGTAACTGTGATGTCGAAAAAGGAAGATAGTAGTTTTGATGTTAGCAATTCTAGACTTAATTACTTTTCTTTTGTTTTAAATCACTGTACTCCTTTTACTTGTTACAAATTGCTGTATCTTTGCTATGTAAGAATGTAACTTTATTTAGCGTTTTCTGAGAATGGCACTAGACTTTGGGAAGAACAACACTTTTAACACAAATAAGTCTTCTGGTTGACAAACTCTTATCAGAAAAGGGCCATAAAATGTTAATTGGCCTTTTGGCCGGAAGATGATGTAAATCACCTTAGACTTGTGTATACAACTAGGTATGCAGAGAAAAAAGCCTTGTTTTGATAAGAGTCTGGGCTGCTAATGCTGGCATAACTTTGTATTACCCATTGATCTCTATGTACAATCAAAAAGGTATAAAAGGCCCTTCTAGACAATAGAAGCCAGGGCCAGTTGCTGGACTGGTTTCCCCTGTGTCTTTTCTTTAATTTCTGGCTGAATTCCCATCTGGGGCATGGAGGCTCACCATGTCTACTTACTTGTCCTGGCTTCTAAGATCCATGTGAGGGGGAGCCCAAGGTGGGGCACCCTCCAATATTCAAGAGGATGCCGGTGGCCCAACATAGATGGTGCAAACTTCTTGTCTCGAAGTTTTATTAGTTCTCCACGTAAACCAAGTTATTCAGCCTCTTTTCTCCATCTAAATTTTCCTACTATACTATTATTTCCTAATCTTATATTTCTAATTAAATAAATAGTTTTTTTTCCTCTCCTATCTGTCACTCCTTCGAATCACCCTGGATCCACTGGGGCTGGACCCCAGCAATAGACCCTGAGAGCTATTAAATAAAATCCATAACATATGTTCAACTAAGTTTGAAACTTGACTATTACTATTATTCTTGACAGATAAAATGGAATATTACAAAAAATTTCTTAAATCTAGTAACAAATTTGGATCTTTCAAATATACTTCAGTTTACTAATAATTTATACCTGGATAAGATTTATTTCAATTAAGTGTCTTGTGGAACATAGTACATAAAATAGAAATATAGTATTTGTATAGGACAATTTATTTACAACTTTTAAATATATATAGTTTTAATTGTAATTGAGTTGTGGAATATGAGTGAATTGTTTAAAGAAGGCTGTTCATGAAATGATCTTTTGAGACAATTATAGAATTGAATCCTTTAAATGGTAAGGAAAGTTAATTTTTTGCATTAATTTCTTGAATTAGATTATTCGATATACTTTTTTATGTAACTACTTTTCAAGAATGAGATTGAGAAACTCTGCCAAGTGTTCATTTCAGTATACTCTAAATCATTCAACAATAACTTCCAGAGTAGGCTGAGATTCTGTTAAAGAAAAAAATCATGAATTTGTACAGTAAAAGCATATTTAAGCTACCTATTTAGTAAAAACATAAACAACCTGGAAAAATATATAAAGTAATATTTAACATTAGGTGCCAAGAATTCACTAAGAACAGATCAAAGAGGTATTCTGAACTATTTCCACATTTTCCACAAAAAAAGTGATTAAGAGGAAGGATACTATAAAGTATATGCTTTTAAGCTGAACTTATGTTGTACCATTTATATTAACCATTTTGTAGTAATAGAACATTCATGAATTTATAAGTTTTAAAAACCTAGTGAATTACTAGACCCTTTTGCTAGTTTACACATATTAAGAAATCTCAAAACTTACCCAATCCAAATGCATAATATCCACAATAGCTCAATGACTCATTTGCATTCTCTATTTATTAATTATGATCCCACTCAAATATTGTTCACAATAGAAAATAATTCAGTTCAAGATGGATTCTATCTGTGAAAAGCATTTCTGTTTATAATAAAATTCATTTTAAGATAATTTATTGATGTGTTATGTCCATGTAATTTTCATGAGAATTTCCTGCAAGATTCTTGTTTAATTTTTTAAATATTCAAAATAGGCTATACTCTTTAGAGAACAAAAGTTATCATTCTGTGTGTTTGAGAGTGGTATATTTTAAGTCAGTTGAGATATACATTTCCAGCTCTTCTGTACATGTNATTTTAAGATAATTTATTGATGTGTTATGTCCATGTAATTTTCATGAGAATTTCCTGCAAGATTCTTGTTTAATTTTTTAAATATTCAAAATAGGCTATACTCTTTAGAGAACAAAAGTTATCATTCTGTGTGTTTGAGAGTGGTATATTTTAAGTCAGTTGAGATATACATTTCCAGCTCTTCTGTACATGTAGGCTGAAGACAATGAAATTCTGTTAGCAAATTATTTTTAAATTTTGAGTGATTTTTACATCTGTGTTTTATATATATAGACATTAAAATAACTATTTGTTTTAGTTAATTCAACCAGTGTGCTATTTTAAAATTGAATATATAATTAAATAATTAATATGATGTGGATTCAAAATGAAGATGCTTGCTTGAATATTTTTTAATACATGTTTATATCATAAAACATGATGCTAATTTAAATATATTTCCTATATTTATTTTTGCTAATTGCCTATTAAAAGTGGAAACCATGGCCATTCAATTAAAAAAATGACCATGTGCTAAGTATACGTTTACTAGTAATATAAACAATTAATATTATAAATCATTTAAAATCATATGGAACAATGTATCACAGTAGTATCTGGATTTAAAAATTGTACAGTTACTGACCACAGGTCTTACTGAAGTTACTTATCTTCTCTAGTTACTGAAAAAGCTGGCTTAAAATTAAGATCATTGCATCCAGTTGCATCACTTAAGGGCAAATAAAAGTGGAAACAAAGACAGATTTTATCTTCTTGGTCTCCAAAATCACTGTAGACAGTGACTGCAGTCAGAAAATTAAAAGACACTTGCTGTTTCTAAGGAAAGCTGTGACAAACCTAGACAGGTTGTTGCAAAGCAGAGACATCACTTTGCTGACAAAGGTCCATATAGTCAAACTATGGTCTTTCCAGTAGTTATGTAAGTCATGTACATTTGTGAGAGTTGGGCCACAAAGAGGGCTGAGTGACAAAGAATTGATGCTTTCAAACTGTGGTGCTGGAGAAGACTCTTGAAAGTCCCTTGGACAAAAAGAGATATCAAACCAGTTAATCCTAGACAAAATCATCTCTGAAAATTCCTTAGAAGCCCTGATCCTAAAGCTCAAATACTTTGGCCACCTGATGCAAAGACCCAACTCACTGGAAAACATCTTGATGATGGGAAAGACTGACAGCAGGCAGAGAAGGGGCTGAGAGAGGATGAAATGGTTGGATGGCATCACCAATTCAGTGAACATGAATTTGAGCAAACTCCAGGAAATAATGAAGGACAGGGAAGCCTGGCACTCTGCAGTCCATGGGTTTGCAGAGTCAGACATGACTTAGTGAATAACAGCAAAAGATAGAGTCCTAATAACTCTCTACTTATGAACCTATGGTTTTGTAAATTGTATATATTTTTCTTACAAAATCTCTCCTTTTATTTTTTGCTTTAGTTCCTCGCTCTTATATCAATTTTTCAAGATTCAGCTCAAATGTCTAGAAAACCTCCCAAAATACCCCTAGTGACTCATATAACATTTAAAATCATTTTAATAAGAAATATAATAAAACCCATTGAAGGACCTTTAAATATTATATAAAAACATAAAGTAGATAAAAATTGTCCATATTCTGCCTTTCATAGGGAAATAATCTTTTGAACTTTTATAAAGAAATGGCAAATTGAAACAGCGTCAAACACATTCTTTCACATAATTTATTTTGCATCATTCTTCAATGTCTTGATAACAATTTCGTTTGAGTTCTTCAATTTTGAAAATTTTTAAGTTGACAGCATAATCTTTTGAGAATTAATGATACTGCACTATTTACTGTAACTGTATATAATGATCTATTTTAGTTTAAGATGTAGGACCTAACAGATATAGAGAATATTCTCCCAACAGCAACAGAATATATATTCCTATCCAGGACCAATCATATGTTGTCACAAGACAAGTCTAAACAAATATAATAAACTTGAAATCAAATCAAGTTATCTTTTCCAGCCACAGTATAATAAAACTAGAAATCAATAATAGCAATAAAACTGAATATTTCACAAATACGTGTTTTTAAACAACTGATAAGTCGGAGAAGAAATCAAAGGGAAAATAGAAAATATCTTCAGATAATTGAAAATAAAAAGACAAAATATCAAAACTTATGAGGTACAGCAAAGCAGTACTAAGATGATACTTTTAGCAATATATGCCTACAATAAAAATGTTAAAAGTTCTCAAACAAACTACACCTCAAGTAACTAGGAAAAGAAAAACAAATTAAGCCTAAAGTTAGTAAAAGAAAAAATAATAAAGGTTAGAGTAGAAATCAGGAAAGTAAGGAATAAAACAAAACAGAGAGTTGTATTTTTAAAAAGATAAGATTGACAAATTGTTAGATAAACATTTTTTCCCTGTTTTAATAGATTATTTACCAATATGTCACTTGAAACATGATGGACATTCTAACATGTATAAGGTGCTATATCATTGTGGTTTTGATTTGCTTTTCCTGATGGTGAGTGATGTTGAACATCTATTAATATATCACATAGTGTTTGTAACTGGAGAATGCAATGGCACCCCATTCCAGTACTCTTGCCTGGAGAATCCCATACTAGAGTGTCAAACTCTGTTCCAGTAATAAATTCAAGCATGTATTTAGGGCTATTTTAAGAAACTGGATTACTTTAGCTCTTATTATTAGGTCAGATGAAAAAAGCAATTCAAAAACTGGTTTCCAACTCCTGCTATGATTTAACAACAAAAGCAGAAAATTAAAGAAAGTGTTCTTTAAAAAAAAAAAAAGATACTCAAGTACTTTTTGAAGGACTTATTCTAACTTTCTTCACTACATACATACTCCTACAAATTACTCAGTAATCAATATGAAAAGTAATCCTTCACCTACATTAGGAACTTAGTATTTGTTGGATGAATTAATCTACTACTTTAATTTGTGCTTTTTTCAAAGTGTTTAAGTTAAGAGCAATAATAAACATATCAAAGTTTTTGCTTTCTCCACATCACAGTGATTGTTACAAACACTGCTGCTGCTGCTGCTGCTAAGTCGCTTCAGTTGTGACCGACTGTGCGACCCCATAGACGGCAGCCCATCAGGCTCCCCTGTCCCTGGGATTCTCCAGGCAAGAACACTGGAGTGGGTTGACATTTCCTTCTCCAATGGGTGAAAGTGAAGCTGCTCAGTCGTGTCCGACTCTTTGTGACCACATGGACTGCAGCCTAACAGGCTCCTCCCTCCGTGGGATTCTCCAGGCAAGAGTACAAGAGTGGGGTACAAGAACTGCAAGAATACAAGAAGGCCATTGCCTTCTCCAGTTACAAACACTACATGATATATTAACAGATGTTCAACGTCACTCATCATCAGGGAAAAGCAAATCAAAACCACAATGAGATAGCACCTTATACCTGTTAGAATGTCCATCATGTTTTTAAAAAAGATACATTTGTAAGAACAAGGACAAACTGAACCCTTATATACTGTTGGTGGTGCAACAACAACAAAATAGAAATGATATTAGTATGATAGTAATATCATAATAGTATGATCCATCAATATCACTTCTACATACAATCCAAATAATTTAAACCAGGATCTTTAAGAGATATGTGTACTCCCTGTTATGGCACCATTATTCACAATAGCCAAGATATGGAAACAATCTAAATAAATGTTGTTGAATGAATGGATAAAGAAAATACATACAATAGAATACTATTCAACTTTACAAAGAAATAAAATTTTCCATATATCATATCATGGATGAACCTTGAGAACATTACAATAACTGCCATAAGTTAGTCACAGGAGAACAAATACTATATGATATCATTTATATGAGGTATATTAAACAGTAAAATACATATAAATAGAGGAAG
Source organism: Neotragus moschatus (assembly GCA_006410615.1). NCBI lineage: Eukaryota > Metazoa > Chordata > Mammalia > Artiodactyla > Bovidae > Neotragus > Neotragus moschatus. The sequence continues at coordinate 109,060 of SJYA01001250.1, forward strand.
AGAGTAAAGTAGCAGTTGCCATGGAGGGGTGAGGAGAATGAGGAACTGCTGTTCAAAGGAAGCAGAGTAACTTCTGCAAGACAAGTAAGATCTAGAGATCTGTTTTACAACAATGTGCCCATGCAGTATTTGACAGTAGTATATTGTACACTTAAAAATTTGTTAGGAATGTAGATTTCATGATGAGTTCTTAACACAATAAAAGCAAAAAAGCTGTATGCACCTCTCTCTCTCTTACATGTATATACTAATCTCACTTTAAATCAAGTTTATTACTAAAGAATTTTTGACAACCCTTAGCTTATCAGATAAAGGGGAAAATCTGGTACAAGCTATATATCTTTTAATTTGGAAGGTTATAGTATGTAACATGCAATTGTCTTATTCACTTTTATTTTCACTGAAAGGCAATGTATTTGCTGCAGGATATTTACTCCTGAGGCATATTCTTTGCCAAGTCACTTTTATTAAGTACACCTTTATATCTTTGTGGAAGTTTTGATGTCTCCAACATCTTAAAGGTGTGCATGATGTTTTAATCTGTCTCTCTAGTTTATGAGCCTAACTCTTCTGTCATTGGCAACTGTGGTGTCTCCAATGCAGCCAGCATTCTGAGGCCCTCATCTGACAGAATATTGCAATCAAAATTGTTGGAATCTATGATGAAAATTAATTGCTTCAAGGTATAGCACCATGACACCTCATGTGTATAACAATAAATAATCCCCTGACAAGGACAGCTTACATCTTTACTTTTAATAATTTTGTGCTCTATATTATGCATTTTGAATACTCTTCATCTTTATAAAGTTGAATCAGTTTTAAAAATTAAGAGAATTTTTCTCTATAATCAGTTGGGTTCTGTTATATTTTTCTATAGTTAAAGCAGTTCCAAAATCTTAGTGCCTTAAAACAACATGCCTGTTTCTTATTTTATGTGACTATTTCTGAACAAGATTCCACCATCCATACCATCTTTGTGCCCACTATAGGAGAAAGAAATAGTTGGAAATTGTGCCTTGATTTGTAAGTGTTTCCACCCAGAAGAGACCCAAATTATATCACTGTTTAAGTTTTATTGGACAAATGAGTCCCATGGACATATTTGACTTCAAACAAACAAAAATGGTGAAGTACAATCTTTCATCTAACTAAGATAATGGCATCTCGTCCCATCACTTCATGGCAAATAGATGGAGAAACAGTGGAAACAGTGATAGACTTTATTTTGGGGGGCTCCAAAACCACTGCAGATGGTTACTGCAGCCATGAAATTAAAAGACATTTGCTCCTTGGAAGAAAAGCTGTGATCAACCTAGACAGCATACGGAAAAGCAGAGACATTACTTTGCCGACAAAGATTTGTCTAGTCAAAGGTATGGTTTTTCATGTATGGATCTGAGAGTTGGACTATAAAGAAAGCTGAGCATTGAAGAATCGATATTTTTGAACTGTGGTGTTAGAGAAGACTCTTGAGGGTCCTTTGGACTGCAAGAAGATCCAACAAGTTCATCCTAAAGGAAATCAATCCTGAATATTCATTGGAAGGACTGATGCTGAGGCTGAAACTCCAATACTTTGGCCACCTGGTGCGAAGAACTGACTCATTGGAAAAGACCCTGATGATGGGAAAGATTGAAGGCAGGAGCAGAAGGGGATGACAGAAGATGAGTTGGTTGGATGGTATCACTGATGCAATGGACATGAATTTGAGCAGGCTCTGGGAGTTGGTGACGAACAGAGAAGCCCGGTGTGCTGGTCCATGGGGTCACAAAGAGTCGGACACAACTGAGCAACTGAACTGAACTGAATGAGATGGTATTATGAGAAGTACTCTCATCTTATTTCTAATGAAAGTGTAAACTGGAATAAACTTTTCAGAAAGAAAGTTTGCAGTTTTTATGAAACATCTAAAATGATTCATATTTCTTACCTACTGTTTCTTTTTAAAAATTATAGCTTGAATAAATAGCCTGAAATTGGGAGGGACATCTGAAATTGCAATATGATAATCTTCATAATTACCCTCTTCAATAAAAGCATTGGCCAAAGAAATAGTCAAAATCAACTTTTCAAACTTCAGATTATTAAAAATATCCAGTAATCTAAGAACCCTTTAATATATAAAAGCTGCTAAACCTGGGGAAGAACAGCCCAGCCATGTTTGTAGCCTTTTAATTTAGCCTTCTCCAATTCTCCACTTGCTATCTTCAAAGAAACAGCTCACAACTATGAAAATAATGAAGACCATCAACATTGCATTCATAAGAAGAAGTGCATGATTAGAACTCTTCAAAAAGTCCCATTCCCAGAGCATTGTCAATTGTTTGGTTTACCTTGAAGCTCTGATGAAAATCCCCGTACTCAGTGTGTTTCTATTATTTAATCTTTTTTTGAGCTTTCTCAATGCAAACAGCCCTAGCCTAGGGCATTTGTTGAAAACAATCAGCAGCAATTGTAAAACATCATAGTTACCTGAGTCTATGCTATGAGTTAAGTCTAATCAGATCCTGGTCAAAAACTTAAAAGAGCTGATAAACAAATTGCCAACATGGGGCTTTGGGAAGCTCTGCTATTTCTGAGTAGATAGAAGGTCCCACACATGTGTAGATCTTCATGCATACACAGAAAAAAATTGAGAGAACCAAAATGAAAAAATCAATGAAATAACAGTCATGTGTTCGAAAAGATCAACAAAACTGACAGACTCTTATCTAGAATGATGAAAAATGTGAAGAAAAATCATATTACTGAAACCAAGAATCAGAGAATTGACAGTACTACTGACCTTACAGAAATAAAAAGGAGTTTAAGGGAATTCGGTGAACAATGGTATGCCAACAAATTAAATAACTTTGATGAATAAATTCCCCAAAAGAGAAAAGTACTGAAGCTGGCTTTTTAAAAGAGGAAAGACAATCTGAATAAATCTAAAATAAATAATGACTTCAAATTATAACTATACATTTTCTAGAAACAGAAGTTCTCCTCCCAATGTCTTTATTGGTGAATTCTACATGTTTTTATATGATAATTAATCCAAATTCTTCACAAACTATGTTCAGAAATAAAAGAGAAGGACATATTTCTTAAGCCTCAAATCAGCCAGTATTACTCTGAAACTGAAACCAGACACATCACTCACAAAAAAAGAACACCAGAGATTAATATTCAATATGAAAAAAGATGAAAAAATTCTCAACAAAATGTTAATGTCAACTGAAAAAAATTACAACCTAAAAGTTGAGAATTATGCTTTATTCAGCAGATAAACTGAAGACATAAGCCCAGGAGGCAGCCTCTCTCAGATATCTCTGAAAGTGACTATTTCAAAGAATTAACGAAGGCAACTGGATATATAGTTTTTCAACAAAAACCAGGTAGTCAGAAGATCAAAAGATGAGTAGACAGAGGAGCCTGGTAGGCTGCAGTCCATGGGGTCGCTAAGAGTTGGATACAATTGAGCGACTTCACTTTCACTCTTCACTTTCATACATTGGAGAAGGAAATGTCAACCCACTCCAGTTCTTCCCTTGAGAATCCCAGGGATAGGGGAGCCTGATGAGCTGCCGTCTATGGGGTCGCACAGAGTCGGACACGACTGAAGTGACTTAGCAGCAGCAGCAGAAGCAGCAGTGTTTATTTAAGAAAACCAAACATCTCAAGTTAAATAATTTAGCTTTTTCTCTGTTTAGAAGATAAGAGTCTGGACTTCTTGAAATAATTCCTTTGATACGTACCTTAATTATATAGGGCCAATATCCTACTTTTCTCCATCCTGAATCCCTCAGGGTACACACACAGTCAGGGCAGCTGCAGTGGCTGATGGCTTGATGGCCACAATATCCTTTGTTTACTAATATGGCAGGTGACATTTTTTGTCCACACTAAGAAGTCAGATTCAGCAACATATAAAAAGGATTGTACACAATAACCAAGTAGGATTGTCCCCAAAATGCAAGGCAGATTAAACATCTGAAACTAATTATTTTAATGTACTGTTTGTAAAATAAAAGATAACATTTATATAATAATTTCCATTGATTACTGATAAAGCACTTGTTTTAACATGGGCCATAGTCAACAAACTAGAAGTGGAAGATAAGTTTCCTTAGCCTGTAAAGGTTATTTATGAAAAACGCAGAAATGACATCATGCATAATTGTAAAAGACTATTTTCTTCCTAAATTTTGGAAGATTATATATTCTCACTACTTCTGCTCAAAATTGTACTATAAGTTTTATTTAGGGGAATTAGATAAACTAAAGAAATAAAAGATATTCAGATTGGAAGGAAAGATATAAAGTTACCTCTATTTGCAGAGGACATTATTATAGATTGTATTATAGATCATAACACCAAAAGAACATACCAAAATAAAAAACTAGGTAAACTAGATTCATCAAAATTTAAAACTTTTGTGCTACAAACAAGACCATCAAAAAAGTTAAAAAAAAAAAAAAAAACCAGAATGGGAGAAAATCTTTAGAAACCATAAATCTGATGAAGGACTTATATTCAGAATACATGAATAGTCTTAGGACTCAAAAGTGAAAATAACACATTTAAAAAATAGACAAAAAATTGAATATATTTTCTCCAAAGGAGATATACAAATGTCCAGTAAGTATATTAAAAGATGCCTACATAATTAATTATTAGGAAAATCCAAGTCAGAACCAAAATGAAATACAAATTTTTACTCCTTGGATGATTAAACCAAAAAATACAGACATAGGAATTGATGGGGATGAAACTGAAACCTTCCAACTTTGCTGATATAAATGCAAAATGGTGCATCACTTTAGAATTTTCTAAAGTGAATGTTGGTATTTTCTCAAAATATTAAACATGGAGACACTATATGATTAAACATCCAAGAGAAATAAAAATATTTTCCCACAAAACCATGCACAAACATGTTTGTGCACATTGATAATTGCCAAAAATGGAAGCAAGCCAAATATCCATTACTGATGAATGGGTAAACAAAAGGTGGTATAATCAAGAAATGAAATATTATTTAGTAATAAAAAGAGAGGATGTACTTATACATGTGACACAACATTGATGAACCTTGAAAGCATGCTAAAGAAAAGAAGCAAGTCACAAAAGACAACATGCTATTCAATTCCATGAATCAGATATCCAGAAAAAGTAAATCTATAGAGACAGAAATTAGATAGATGGTTGCCTGAGGTGAGGGTGAGGAATGCATACTAAAGACTGCAAAATTTATTTATGGAGTAATGAAAATATCCTAAGATTAAACAGTGGTGATGGTACAACTCTGTGACTATACTAAAGTATGTTTTAAGCAGGGGATTTTTACGGTATGTGATAAATTTCAATTATGTTATTATTTGATAAATGTTATACATATATATATACACCTTGGAAACAACTGCCTAGAAGAATGAAAATATAGTTAAATGATTTTAAAACATTTAATCAATTATAGCTTCTCAAAATTGAATATGTAAGAATCTTCTGAGTAAAATGCATATTATTGAGCCCCTATCCCACAAATTCTGTTTCAGGTACCTCCAAAAGATCCTATTGTAGGTTGTCCCCGGACAACACTTTGAGAGATATTTCACTTGATGGAACATTAAGCAATCATTAAATTATGTTTCCAAAATAATTTTTTAATATTTTGACAAAATAAATGTTTGAAAGTGCTAGTCACTCAGTCGTGTCAGGCTATTTGTGACTGTAGCTTGCCAGGCTCTTCTGTCCATGGGATTCTCTAGGCAAGAATACTGAGTATGTTGCCATTTCTTTCTCAAGGGGATCTTCCTGACCCAGGGATTGTACCTAGGTTCCTGAATTGCAGACAGATTCTTTACCACCTGAATCACTAGGGAAGCAATAATTTTTGTGATGTTCACAAATTTAAAATTAATTTGCTTGCTGAGAGAACTGTGGTTGATTTTATGAATGATATATACTTTAAATTTAAATTTTAATATATTGGGTTGGCCAAAAAGTTCATGCTGTAACATCTTACAGAAAAATCCAAATTTTTGGCCAACTCTATATATTACTAGACTCATAATATAATTGGTCTCATATCTGGATGTTTATATGTCCAACCATACTGTTTTGCATTTAACAATATAGACTGGATTTTAAAATTGAATGTATTAATCAGTAAATCATCTTGAATGTAAGATATATATCACTAAATGCCTTTATATAAGTTAAATTAAATTTAGTAATACTGAAGGAATACTCTTTGTGCAGATATTCAAAAGTGATAATGTGGGAGATGGGAAGTGAAATAGTTACTAAAGTTTTCCTGATTAAGAACAGCTTGGTTTATATTACTCTCTACCAATTTTTATATTATATTTAAGGTTTGCAATACACACAAGATGCTTATGCATTTTCAAGCCAACTACATTTTTATTTTGAAGCATTTAATGATAAGTTGCTGTTGGCTGAGTTTAATAGGTTCTTGAGAAAATGTGGTTGTATCTCCAGATTCATAATATCACACTAAACCAGATTTAGCACTTTATTATAGAAAGAATGGAGTGAGGAGTCACATATCTGAGACTCTTTTAAAACAGGACAGAAAAAGCCCAGAAGTAAAATGGTGGTGGGAAAAGACAATTTATTTTCCTCTGCCTGCCTGCATTTAAAATAAGGGTATATTTAACCCTGAAAAGAATGGATAGACTGTATTTATAATAGTTAGAGATAAAATGTTGTATTATTCAATTCTTCTATTAATTTATTTCTATTGCTTCCACTGCCAAAAAATGTACTGATACATGTAGGTGAATTAAATGAAAAGAAAAATGATACCATATATGTAGTATATGATTAACGGAAAGCTATTTATTTCAAGTTTACTTTGAAGTATTTTCTAGTTTGAGTTTACCTACTGAACTCAGCCTCAAGGTAAAACATAGCATTAGATTTTAATATATTTATAATTTTTGGTACAGTGCATTGACTGTTGAAAGGAAAAGCCACTAAGTGTCACCTTGATAATGTCATTGGAATAGAAGTGCTAAATATATCCAACCAGCAAACAAGAGTGAGGTGGGCAAGATATAAGAAGCATAAATCATCATACCCTAAAAATTTGACTATGAATGGGTGAGGGTGAGAATGAATAAACTCAATTATTTTGCTTTCAAATATAAAGTGGTTTCATTTTTTTGTCAAGTTTGGTATTTTTCAAACAAATTATTAGTATACATGGAATGAACTGTGAACTGTGGTTTTGAAAAGCTCCTCTTTACTTTCTGTATTGAACTGTAAATTTTAATTTGATTTTGTTTTGATCTTTTCCAAGTCTCTATCACTTAGAAAAATGTCAAGAACATTAATGAAAATATTCTTTGCATTATATTAATAAACACAGCTATGGTAGAAATAATTGCTCCCATATTTAAGCCTAAATTGGTTTATAAATATAAGAAAATAAAACAGTCCACATGTACAAACCATGCATAGTATTATCAAAAATCAAAAATATATACATATATCCTTGAATCAGAAGCAGTGTTGAGTAATTATCTTGACAGTAAGCAGTCATTTGCTTGATTGACAGCTCCTTCACTACCAATGTGAGCTAGGTAAATTATTTAATTATTTTGAGCTTCTCTTTCTCAATTGTAAGATAGGGAGAACATCTTGTGATATAAGAAAATATGAATTTAGAGTATCTTTTTCTTAACTCAAAAGAAATAAATTCCTTGGAAATTAACTATTTGTTAGTCTATGATGATTGAAATACTATTTATTAATTTCTGTTTTAGTATTATAATCCTGGATACATTACTGTTAAATATCTCAAAATAAGTCATTTAAACTGCATCTAATAGATACTAATTATTCCAATTTGACCACTATCACTCAGTTTTACAAGATACAAATTAAAATTCTCAAAGATGATTATTTCCAAGTCACAAAATTAGCTATTAAATAAAATATACAAGCACAATTCAATCAGCAGTCTAGTACCTTTGTATAAATAAAATGAAGAATTGTCAGGATGTATGTAATAGTTCCTTTTTGCACCTAGTTGCCTTGCCAGCTGTGGGAATGGGCAATTTGAAATTATCATCCTCTGAGTAAAGCTCTTTCATTAAGTTGTTGATTTCCCCAAACTTTGCTTTATGCAATATTTGAGCTTATCCTCTAACTAACTTATATGCACACATTTCCCACATATTGAGACTACAGGTACTAAATCCTGTGACATCTATGGGAGTGGGTAAAGTAGGGTGTACATCACCACTCTTTTATTCAATTTGGTCATGGGAAAAATAGATAATGGAGTATGTTTTATCCAATTTTACTACAGTCATGAAGTAAAAGTATTATCTTCCTAAAAATTTCAAATTATTAACTACTGATATATTGCTGAAAGGGGGTTTTACTCTATATTATAAAGATTTATATAAAACAGACAGACTGACTATATGAAAAACTGGAGTAGTACTAAAATGACTGGATGAGTTAGAAGGAAATCACTTTTAGCTCAGGATGAAGATGTCCCTTCCAACAGTGAGCGTTGACCAATGATTAAAGCCTTCTGAAGTAGTGAGTTACTTGTTAACTGAAGAAGTTCAAGTAGTTGGTTATCATAGACTTTGTAGAGAAGGCTGAACTACTGAATGAGTGCTTTGATTTGATGTTGCTCAAGTGCATTCCAGTCCAGAGACAGAAATTCTGTGATCTTCATGGACTGTTAGTAGATCATAGACCACATATTTGAACTGTAGGCACTATCTCCTGCACTTACAGGATGTTAGTAGAGATTATGAAAGTTAAACATGAATAACAATTGTAAGGTGATTTTAGAGTATACAAAGGAATTGTGCATAATGTTTAAGCCTCACACCAAACCTGCATGAGAATTATTTCTATTATCATTCCTATTATAGATAAAAGAATGGGAGTTCAGGAAAGTTTAGTGACTTGGCTGTGGTCATGAACTGATTAGATATCAACCCTGGTTGCTCAGAGGGTAAAGCGTCTTCCTGCAATACGGGAGACCTGGGTTCAATCCCTAGTCAGGAAGATCCCCTGGAGACAGAAAAGGCAACCCATTCCGGTACTCTTGCCTGGAAAATCCCACGGATGGAGAAGCCTGGCAGGCTACAGTCCATAGGGTCACGTAGAGTCAGACACGACTGCGCGACTTCACTTTCACTTTCCTCATTCATAGTAGTAGTATAGTCACTCAGTCGTGTCCGACTCTTTGAGACCCCATGGACTGTAGTCTGCCAAGCTTCTCTGTCCATGGGATTCTCCAGGAGTGGGTTGCCATTCCCTTCTCTTAGGCATCTTCCCCACCCAGGGATTGAATCTGGGTCTCCCATGTTTCAGGGAGATTCTTTACCACTTGAGCCACCAAAGAGGCCCAACCTTCCATTATCTATCCATTGTCAACTGATAAGGGATGAAGATGAGTCCTGATACAAACCTGTCTTTCCAAGATTCTTGTCTGTTTTGCTATATGATTATAATTAAGAAGTAGTTTAAATTTTTCTTAGGTTTCCTTTGCATGAAAAAAAGAAAATTAGAGTAAAGATTCAAAAATCAGTGAGAATCTCATGAAAGTATTGTAATACCACACTTTGATTTAACTTCCTAAGGGAGTATGTGCTCTATGGCATCATCCAGTGTGGCATTATCATTCCAAGACAAGCCCCTGGGAAAGGTCCCAGCCTGTTAGGATGATATAGTATACTGTGGCATCATGCCTCAGTCAGAATCCATTTCTGAAAGGATCTGTCTCATTTTTGAGGACCTTCAGGGAAACCAAGAGAGTAAGAACTGATGATCTGCCTGTTTCGCCTTGGTCACACTTGTCTTCTGAATTAGGAATGCAAGATTGTTTTAAATGTGCTGCTTCAGGGCTTCCTGTGGATATAATTTTTTAAAGCTCCTTTTGAATCTCATTTTCTACTGAGCTGGTTAACACCAACCAATGCAAGTTCTGCACTCTCAACAATAGGATAAGGGGGGGCTTCTTTACACCCTTTAAGATTAAACATTTGGTACTGCAACTCCCCAAGGGCAGGGCTAAGTTCTCTTTAATACCCTCTACTTGGCTCTTTCTATTCTATTCCTCAACACTGAGAAGGAAAGATTTTTTTCAACCTTAATAGCGTCAACTTTCAGCCTGTTTTAATATGGCTGAAATATGAAATATGACTTTTAATAAAGCGGAGCTGGTTTGTTTTCATTTCTTTATTTTGATGTATTAGAGGGTCATAATGCAAAGATGTCCCATTCACCTTCTGAGAGTATTTCATGCTATCTGACCTTGAAGAAAGAAGAATTTTATTTTAATGACTCATGGCTTTGAATTTAATGAGCCAACAAGACAGCTTATGAAAGAATCAAAAGGACAGTAGGGTTATCAGTTGCTTGTTTAGACATTTTTCTTTTTTTAATTTCCTTCTGAACATAGGAATAAAGCGATTGTACCTGTGAGAACTCAGGATATCACTAGAATGGGGTCAGGATTTTGAAGTAAAGAGGAGGATCCCTGAATGCCTGAGAGTTCATGCTGGGGAAGTGTCCTAGGATTATGTTGGAAAAGTCAGTGTCTTAATCTAGTGAAGAAACAGGGCAAAAGAGACTGCTTAAATTTCCAGAAGTCTTGTAGAAGCTTAATCTTTGTAAGCTACCCCCAAACTTCAAAAGCGAGGGAGAAAATTTCTATTGCCTCACTCAACTGATTATCCCTTCTCTAACTCATGAAAATATGGCTTCAACAGTAACACCCTTCACCTGCAGATAGTTTGCATACACAGCTCTGCCACAATGCCCCACAATACATCTATGCACCAAAAGAGACAGCCTAGAGCCTTTTGAGGCTTACCTAGCATCCAAACACCTCTCCTTGGAATGCTGAACCAAATATGCTGGACACTCCTGATACAAAACAATGCTTAATAACACTTAAGCCATATACACATCAAAATTATACAATTAGAAATGAAAATAGCAATAAAATGGCTTGTCAGGTTTTTTGTTGTTTGTTTGGTTTTTATGTTATTGAAATATTTAATATGTTGAATTTAATTTTCTCAGTCTTTTGTAAACTCTGAAGAATGTGAGGATTCAGGAACAAGAGGAGTTAATGACATATATTTCATTAATTCACTTGAATCTAAGTTGCATTCTTACTCAATGCTAGACCCTGTTGTAGATTCTGGGGATGGATGAGTGAACAAGACATACAAGATACTTACACTTATAAGGCTGACATCCTAGCATTATGTTGGCAGAAAGTAATAAAAATAAAAGATAATCCAGAGAGTGCTGTGACAAAAATAGAACAGGATGTTATACCATATAGTAACTGGAGGTAAAAGAGGATGAGTTATTTTACTTGGGTTGGAAGAGGAGTCTTCTGTATCTAGAGTCAAAGCATTTCTCATAGGGAAACCAAGGATTGCAGATGCATGCACAAACATGTTTGCCATGTTTAAGAGGAAAAAAAATAGTTTTCTATGACTGAAGATAAAGGATAAAGAAGAAAATGGTAAGAAATTGGATCAACAAAGTTGAGAAAGGCTAGATCATATAGAGCCCTGTAGGTCAGTATAAGGAATTTGAATTTCATTATGTATGTAATTAGAAGCCATTGGTAGCTTTTAAGCAAGAGAGTAATATAATATAATTGATGATGTTGATTTTGTTTTTTTAAATTTTTTCTTGAAGAAAGAGAATGAACTTTATTAGAGAAAGACAAAAACAAGAGGAACCAGTTAGGAGGCCATTGCAGTAACCCCTAAAAGAAATAATAAGGTACTGCATTAGGGTCATCACAGAGTAAACAAAAAGAAGAGAGGGATTNCATTCAGAAAACTAAGATCATGGCATTTGGTCCCATCACTTCATGGAAAATAAATGGGGAAACAGTGGAGACAGTGGCTGGCTTTATTTTTCTGGGCTCCAAAATCACTGGAGATGGTGATTGCAGCCGTGAAATTAAAAGACGCTTACTTCTTGGAAGGAAAGTTATGACCAACTTAGGCAGCATATTAAAAAACGAAGACATTACTTTGCCAACAAAGGTCCTTCTAGTCAAGGCTATGGTTTTTCCAGTGTTCATGTACAGATGTGAGAGTTGTGAGAACTGGACTGTGAAGAAAGCTGAGCACCAAAGAATTGATGCTTTTGAAGTATGGTGTTGGAGAAGATTTTTGACAGTCCCTTGGCTGCNCAACTTAGGCAGCATATTAAAAAACGAAGACATTACTTTGCCAACAAAGGTCCTTCTAGTCAAGGCTATGGTTTTTCCAGTGTTCATGTACAGATGTGAGAGTTGTGAGAACTGGACTGTGAAGAAAGCTGAGCACCAAAGAATTGATGCTTTTGAAGTATGGTGTTGGAGAAGATTTTTGACAGTCCCTTGGCTGCAAGGAGACCCAACCAGTCCATCCTAAAGGAGATCAGTCCTGGGTGTTCATTGGAAGGACTGATGTTGAAGCTGAAACTCCAATACTTTGTCCAATTGATACGAAGAGCTGACGCATTTGAAAAGACCCTGATGCTGAGAAACATTGAGGGCAGGAGAAGAAGAGAATGACAGAGGATGAGATGGTTGGATGGCATCACCGATTCAATGGACATGGGTTTGGGTGGACTCCAGGAGTTGGTGATGGACAGGGAGGCCTGGCGTGCTGCAGTTCATGGAGTTGCAAAGAGTCAGACATGACTGAGTGACTGAAATGAAACTGAAACTGAAGATGAGGAAAACAGGTTTGACCACAGGAGCAATCAAAACAAAAAATGTCAACTTCATAGAAATAGTAGAATGGTGGTTGCCACACGCTAGGGAGTAAGGGAAATTGGAAGATATTGGTCATAGGATACAAACTTGCAGGTATAAGATGAGTAAGATATGAAGACCCAACACATAACATGGTCACTATAGTTAAAATACTATTATTTTGTATACTTCAAGTTTTCTAATGGAGTAGATCTTAAGCATTCTTACTACCAAAAAAGAGGTAACTATATGAGATGGTTGATGTGTTGATTAACCTGATTGTGGTAAATATCTCACAGTGAATTTGTATATCAAATGACAATGTTGTATACTTTAAATATATATCATTTTCATTTGTCAAATGTATCTCAATAAAGTTGGAGGGGAAAAATAGTTGTTTGTTTATGTTAATTTGGAGATTCCTCCTAGAGATCCAGAGATATCAAGTATGTAATTGGGTATCAGTTTGCAATGTGATTCCTTTTAGCCAATCATAGTAACCACAGAGGGAGAGATAAATAGAATGTATTGTGATAAATTATAGCTTTGGCCAGAGGAGAAAATAAATAAAAATTGATAGGAATAGTAAGAGTTGACCCCTGAATCTCTTCTCAGGATTGTCAGAAGGAACCACTTAAAAATGAGATAAGAGCATTTCATGGCTTGTCACCAGATCTCTTAAATATCTATAAATGTCTTTGATACATGATAGTGAGCCTATCTGGCTCAGTCTCCGTGGGGTCTCTGGGTCCTGGGTCGCACAAGTTTGATTGAGCCCTCTGAGTGTCTCTGGCAGGTAAAGGGTTTGATTCTAAACATGATTTCGGCCCTTCTCCCATCTTGCTGGGGCTTCTCCTTGGCCCTTGGATGTGGGGCCAAGTCGACTGTTTAGCAGCAGCTGTAGTTTGGGAGTTCTCACAAGAGAAGATGAGCACATGTCCTTTTACTCCATCATCTTACTCCAAACACAGCCACGAAGAATAGCAGAGAAATCTTGTCCTAGAGGAAGGAGTATGTTGAGTCTCTGAACATCTTCCCTGACACAGGACAGCTGGAAATGAACCAGGGGCTGGATCTGAACCTTGGTCTACTAATGCCACAGTCCATGTTGTCTTTCCATAAGAGCAAGAATTTTAGAAAATTCTTAAAATGATGGGAATACCAGACCACCTGACCTTTAGATCAGTTCAGTTGCTCAGTCATGTCTGATTATTTGAGACCGCATGGACTGCAGCATGCCAGGCCTCCCTGCCAATCGCCAACTTCTGGAGCCTACTCAAAGTCCATTAAGTCAGTGATGAGATGATTGGATGTCATTCAAGACTGGTTTCCTTTAGGATGGACTGGTAGGATCTCATTGCAGTCCAAGGGACTCTCAAGAGTCTTCTCCAAAACCACATTTCAAAAGCATCAATTCTTTGGTGCTCAGCTTTCTTTATATCCTGAATATTTCAGTCCTGAATATTCATTGGAAAGACTGATGTTGAAGCTGAAACTCCAATACTTTGGCCACCTGGTGCAAAGAACTGACTCATTGGAAAAGACTCTGATGTTGGGAAAGATTGAAGGAGGGAGGAGAAGAGGATGACAGAGGATGAGATGGTTAGATGGCACCACCAACTCTATGAATAAGAATTTGAGTAAGCTCCAGGAGTTGGTGATGGACAGGGAAGCCGTGCATGCTGCAGTCCGTGGGGTCACAAAGAGTTGGAAATGACTGAGTGAATGAACTGAACTGAACTGAACTGAACGGACAGGAGTATACTCCATGACAGGAATATAAGGAGTCTTTGGTGCTGGACCGCACATTCAGGATTTGTTATTTATTTTGTGCTTGCATTATTGTTTCTTAGTTAAAATAAACCACTAATGAATATCCTTGGTGTACAGGATAAAAATCAAATAGTAAATGTTAAAAAAAGTTCTGGCTCTAGGTATAACATACTGAGATCCTTGAAAGTTAACATGGCTTAGGGCTCTCTCAGTCTCTGCGAAGCCCTGATGTGATGCTACTGGCATGTGGAAATGCAGTTTAAGCATTATGCCAGGATTTATTTTTTAGGGAAGTTGCTATAGGAAGTTTGCACATGACTTGAGTCATAACTCTGAACCTTTTCTTTATCATTCTAAGGGGAAACCCAAACCTAAGAACATTTATAGAAAACATATCATGTTCTGAAAAGTATCCTTCCAAAATATAAAACACCACATAAGTCATAGAAAGACTTCTAATTCCATTCAAGAAATGCTATCAAGAGTTAAAATTTCAACCCTCTATTATTTGAAGTTCAGGACAGCGGTAATGGCAGTGGTTGTTTTACCAAACATGGGTCCACACTAAAGCCAATCTGTTGACACTGGGTTGTACTGAGGGCAGTTCCAGCACTTATCATTGGCACCTGTCAAAAAGTGAGGGGCAGAAGGCGGGGGGCAGGGCCGCAAAAAAAAAAAAAAAAAAAAGTGAGGGGCAGCTAGTGCTCAAAAAACTGAGCTCCCTGATGAGTTACAGGGAAAAGTTTTTAAGGGCGAGGGAAAGGAGAGGAATCACATTGTGTGTGTTGGCTGGTGCATAGTTCTCTGATTGGCTGATGATGAGATAACAGGACAGTGTCACAGAGGAACATTATCAGTTCTTAGGTTCCAGCTGGTCTTAGGATACATGTAACTGGTCATTTTGCATTCGGCTTCTTCCATTTGGTGGAGGTTTTAGGATTTGTAAAACAACTCAGGAATGCACATTAGATAATGTTACCTATATATTTCAGGAAGGAAATAAAATTCAGTAACTGGCAAAAGGTTGACTTACTATTTAAATTGTTACCAGTTCTAGACAAATTGTTATTTGTTTTGTAATATTTTAAAAATTGTAGCTGGCTAACAATATTGTGATAGTTTCAGGTGTATTGCAAATCAATTCTATTTTTTATTTTTTATATATATATAAATATATGTATATATGTATGTACATATATGTATATATGTATGTACATATAAATATATGTATATATTATGCATATATATACGTGTGTGTGTGTGTGTGTGTGTGTGTGTGTGTGTGTATAGACATATGCTTCCCTGGTGGCTCAGATGGTAAAGCATCTGCCTACAGTGTGGGAGACCTGGGTTTGATCCCTGGGTTGGGAAGATCCTCTGGAGAAGGAAATGGCAACCCACTCCAGTACTCTTGCCTGGAAAATCCCGTGGATGGAGGAACCTAGTAGGCTACAATCTATGGGGTCGCAAAGAGTCGGATACAACTGAGCGACTTCACCTAACCTCATATATATGTGTATATATATATATAATTACAAAATACTGAGTATACTTCCAGGTGTTATACAGTAGATCTTTTTGCTTATCTATTTTATATGTAGTATATGTATATACTGACTCCAAACTCCTAATTTACCCCTCCCCTCCCCCTTCCTGCTTTGGTAAACATAAAGCAGTTCACTTTTTTTTTATATATATATCATATATAAGCAGTATCATATGATCTTTGCCTTTCTCGTTCTCGGCTTACTTCACTTGGTGTGATAATCTCTAGGTCCATCGGTGTTGCTACAGATGACATTATTTCATTCTTTTTGATGACTGAATATTTTTCCATTATGTGTGTGTGTGTATACAAAATTTTTACCCATTCATCCGCTGATGGACATATAGGTTTTTTCCATGTCTTGGCTATCACAGTGCTGCAAGAACACTGGGTGTATGTATCTTTTTGAATTATGCTGCTGCTGCTGCTAAGTCACTTCAGTCCTGTCCA
Source organism: Neotragus moschatus (assembly GCA_006410615.1). Classification (NCBI taxonomy): domain Eukaryota; kingdom Metazoa; phylum Chordata; class Mammalia; order Artiodactyla; family Bovidae; genus Neotragus; species Neotragus moschatus. The sequence goes on from SJYA01001250.1 coordinate 125,584, forward strand.
ACTCTGTGCGACTCCATAGATGGCAGCCCACCAGGCTCCCCCGTCCCTGGGATTCTCCAGGCAAAAACACTGGAATGGGTTACCGTTTCCTTCTCCAAAGNCTGCAAGAACACTGGGTGTATGTATCTTTTTGAATTATGCTGCTGCTGCTGCTAAGTCACTTCAGTCCTGTCCAACTCTGTGCGACTCCATAGATGGCAGCCCACCAGGCTCCCCCGTCCCTGGGATTCTCCAGGCAAAAACACTGGAATGGGTTACCGTTTCCTTCTCCAAAGCATGAAAGTGAAAATTCAGAGTGAAATCATTGAGTTGTGTCCGACTCTTCGCGATCCCATGGACTGCAGCCTACCAGGCTCCCCCATCCATGGGATTTTCCAGGCAAGAGTACTGGAGTGGGGTGCCACAACCTTCTTTGTTTGAATTATAGTCCTCTCCAGATATATGCATATGAGTTCCCTGAATCATATGGTAACTCCATTTTTAACTTTTTAAAGTACTTCCATACTACACTCCATAATGGCTGTACAATTTTACATTCCCACCAAGAGTGAAAGAGAATTCCTCTTTCTCCATTCTGTCTTCAGCATTTATGATTTACAGACTTTTTAATGATGGTCATTCTGACCAGTGATGGAATTCCAGTTGAGCTATTTCAAATCCTAATAGATGATGCTGTGAAAGTACTGCAGTCAATATGTCAGCAAATCTAGAAAACTCAGCAGTGGCCACAGGACTGGAAAAGGTCAGCTTTCATTTCAATCTCAAAGAAAGGCAATGCCAAAGAATGTTCAAACTACCACACAATTGCATTCATCTCACACACTGGTAAAGTAATGATCAAAATTCTCCAAGGCATACTTCAACAATATATGAACCATGAATTTCCAGATGTTCAAACTAGATTTAGAAAATACAGAGGAATCAGAGGTCAAATTTCCATCTGTTGGATTATTGAAAAAGCAAGAGAGTTCCAGAAAAACATCTATTCTGCTTTATTGACTATGCCAAAACCTTTGACTGTGTGTATCACTACAAACTGGAAACTTCTGAAAGAGATGGGAATACCAGATCACCTGACCTGCCTCTTGAGAGATTTATATGCAGGTCAGGAAGCAACAGTTAGAACTGGACATGGAAAAAACAGACTGGTTCCAAATAGTAAAAGTAGACTCCAAGGCTGTATACTGTCACCTTGCTTATTTAACTTATAAGAAGAGTACATCTTGAGAAACGCTGGACTGGATGAAGAACAAGCGGGAATCAAAATTGCCAGGAGAAATATCAATAACATCACATATGCAGATGACACCACCCTTAGAGCAGAAAGCGAAGAATTAAAGAGCCTCTTGATGAAAGTGAAAGAGGAAAGTGAAAAAGTTGGCTTAAAGCTCAACATTCAGAAAACTAAGATCATGACATCCAGTCCCATCACATCATGGCAAATAGATGGGGAAACAGTGGAAACAGTTGCTAACTTTGTTTTTCGGGGCTCCAAAATCACTGCAGATTGTGACTGCAGCCATGAAATTAAAAGACGCTTACTCCTTGGAAGAAAAGTTATGACCAACTTGGATAGCATATTA